>JAQJVL010000422.1:0-610000 GCA_035578905.1 Stictocephala bisonia | reverse complement strand
GAGCTTCACTTTTTACAGAATTGGACAGTAGGCCCACACATTGCCCCTGGTAACCTATCAATCTAGATAACTGGGAGGTCCCATTCTGAACAACTAGCATGAACAGACATTGTGTACGAGGTGTGGCTAGAAAAAACTGGACTGAGACTGAAAATAAAATTAACACAAATATTTACAATTTGATGTTCTCTCCCTCACTGTATTCACCTCCTCGTTCTCTTAACCGCTCCATGTGAGTTTTCCACTGGGTGTAGCACTGCTGGAGATAATTTTCTGTAAGCGTGTTCATGACTTCTGTCACTTTTTCTTTTACTGCTTCAACAGGCTCAAATTTCGTTTGTTTCAATGCCAACTTTACTTTAGGAAACAAATAAAGTCACAGGGGGCCAAGTTTGTGAGTATGGTGGATGGTCTAACACGGGAATGTCGTGGTTTGCCAAAAAACGTCTTCACTGACAAAGCGTTGTGAGCTGGGGTATTGTCCTGGTGGATGATCCATGACTTGTTTTTCCACTTTCTCAGTACTGCTCACGTAGGATATTCAGAACACTAATCTAGTAATTTTGGTTGACTGTTTGCCCCTCTGGTACATAATCAATGTGCAGAATGCCTTTGATATCAAAAAACAATCATCATGGCCTTGAATTTTTATTTTGTTATTCTTGCTTTTTTGCCATGGAGAAGCAGGGAATTTGACATTAAAGCACTTGTTGTAACACTAACAATGTCTCACTTGCAGATTTTCCAAGTTTGTAAAAAAATTTAATGTTTACACGCTGTTTTTTCTGGACACTCAACATTTTTCCAACGCAGAGACAAAAGGTTATATGCTTATAACTGATGCTACAGAGTACAGGCTGAATGAGTGTGGGAGAGAGACGAAACTCAAGCAGCAGGTGGAGGGGGAGTCACGTGACCAGCCGTAAGATATTCTGCCTTATTGCATTGGTTCTGTGGCTACAGCAATACTAATTCGGTTTCTTTCAAACCAAACCTCGTATTAGTTTCCCAGACATCAATATATCAATACATTGTTCTAATTTACATTAAATATCCTAATGAAAATGTTAATCCTATGAATATGCAAAGATATTTCTTTTTAAATCACTTTAGATTCTTAACAACCTGTTCAATAAGTTATTTTAGAAGGATTGCGTTTACAAAACTTCAAACATTTTAACATGTAGTAGATCGACCACTGTTGCCATTTTCAGTTGTAATAATTATTTAGCCAGCAATTTATCTTCTATTTCTCGGGCAGTCAAATTTAAACTGTTTTCATGAGTGATTGAAGGTTTCTTTTTCACCTTAATAACACACTTATTTACTACATCACCAAGTTGTTATGTCAGTGAAGAATGGATAAAATTAAGTTGTTTTAAAGAAATTTTTTATATGCTCATTTAAACATTTTAATTTAGGTACGAACAATGTATATTATTGCTCTACTTTCTAGCTTAGTATTTTCTGTTACTGCAAATAGTTTTCTCTTTTTATGAAGAGTCCAGTAGTAAAACATTGCTTAAGTAATAGGTTCGTTAAGATGATTTTGTTTTTTATCAAGTAAGATTTAACGTAAACTTTTAATAATCTTTAACCTTATTTTTTTTAATTTGTTTCAACAAGTCATAGTTTTATTAATAGTGAATACTTTATTTTTCAGGTCCGTTCCGCAAACAGCAGCAGTATTTATGATGCAAAATTGCATTGAGTAAGCAGAATGTGATAAATGGTTCTTTAAGAGAAAACTAAAATTAAATATATATTTTCAAGTGTTCTATAAAATGTGATAGTTAGGGCTTCTCTTGCAATTTATGTTAGACTAAACAGAACTATTTAGGTTAGTACATTGCAGTCAATTGTTCATGATTAGAGATATTTAACTTTAAATCTGCAAATATCTGATTTTCGGACATGGACCCAATTCAATATAACGGATAAAAGATATTTATGCCTTCAATTGAAGAAATAGGGTTAACTTTGTTTTCATTAAGTGTGTGTATATATATTACACACTATTTTTAAGAATCTTATAAAAAAACTCAGCATGATAAAGTTGTTATAAATATTTTAATACTACATTTTGCTGTGTGTTAGGTATAAAACTAGATGATACGTATATAATTATGCATGTCTTGTTCATTTAAATGTATGTTTGTTCCTATTCTGCAAACATCATCACTGAATCTAAAGTCATAAAATATATTGTGTTCTAAATAATGGCAACACAAAAATTTGCTTTTAAGTAATTTTTTCTCAACAAATTGTCAGTTTAGAGTGATAGGATTGTATGTGATATTTTTGGTGAATTTAAGTCATAAGGTGTAGAATATTCTATAAAAATGAAGCTTCAATCTTGGCCAATTCAGTTCATCAGCGCACTTATTAACTGAGACTATCAGCAAAACATTTTATATGACATAAAAGGTACTATAAACCCCCCCTTTCTACCTCACATGAACAGTGTTGGAGGCTTTCCCACCCACAAACAACATTGGCCCTTGTAACCTCCCTTTTAGGATGGAGGTTGAGTGTCCTTCAACCTGCCCTACACTGACCCCCCCCCCTACCTACCTCACATGAACAGTGTTGGAGACTCCCACCTACAAACATTATTGACCCTTGTTATCTCATTGAGGTTGAGTGTCCTTCAACCTGCCCTACACTGACCCCCCCCCTACCTACCTCACATGAACAGTGTTGGAGGCTCTCTCACCCACAAACATTATTGGCCCTTGTACCCTCCCTTTTATGATTGAGGTTGAGGGTCCTTCAACCTGCCCTACACTGACCCCCCCCCCCCTACCTACCTCACATGAACAGTGTTTGAGGCTCTCCCACCCACAAACATTATTGGCCCTTGTAACCTCCCTTTTATGATTGAGGTTGAGTGTCCTTCACCTGCCTTACACTGACTCCCCCTACCTACCTCACATGAACAGTGTTGGAGGTTCTCCCACCCACAAACATTATTGGCCCTTGTATCCTATCTTTTATGATTGAGTGTCCTTCAACCTGCCCTACACTGACCCCCCCCCCTTTCCTACCCCACATGAACAGTGTTGGTGGCTCTCCCAACCACAAACATTATTGGCCCTTGTAACCTCCCTTTTGTGATTGAGGTTGAGTGCCCTTCACCTGCCTTACACTGACTCCCCCTACCTACCTCACATGAACAGTGTTGGAGGTTCTCCCACCCACAAACATTATTGGCCCTTGTATCCTATCTTTTATGATTGAGTGTCCTTCAACCTGCCCTTCACTGACCCCCCCCCCCCTTTCCTACCTCACATGAACAGTGTTGGTGGCTCTCCCAACCACAAACATTATTGGCCCTTGTAACCTCCCTTTTATGATTGAGGTTGAGTGTCCTTCAACCTGCCCAATATTGATTTTATAGTTGCCTTTTATGATTGTATAGCGTATCTTTTATGATTTTATAGTTGCCTGAATCGTTCATTTACACTGTTTATAGATTCATCCATTTGCTATTGTCTCATTCTCGTTTATGCCAGTTGTTACAGAATATAAAGATTGCCATTGTTCATACTTATGCTCAGGTTTTCCTCACTTGTTTGAGTTCCTGTGTCTCTGAGGTTTACAGTCTTGTTCTTGTGTTAGGCTATTGTATATTTTTTCTAGTTTTCTTTTTCATTGAAAAAGTTTTTAATCTTATCAATGGAGATAAATACTTCTCTCTCTCTCTCTCTGTCTTAATCTTAAAATGTTTTTCTAGCTTATTTCTCATTTGTTTTTCTTTCGCCAGTTGGTTTTCAATGTGATTGATTTTGTCTACAAGTACCTTGTTAGTATCGCCTACATTTTAAGTTGGTAATTTGGGTAACTGCTTTTAAAGATTTTTAATTCATGAAGTTCTAGTAATAATTTACAGTTTTGTGTACTTAGATTTGTTACTATAATTCTTAATTTATGGTTTTCCACTTGAAGGTCATTGCCGACTTCTGCAGTTAGAGACGAGGTTTTGAGATCGCTGTCTTCTATATTATCTATATTTGAAATATCGTCTTTTATTTTTACCATATTTGGGTTCTTAGATATTTCAAACCTGGTGCTTATAGAGCAATTACTCTAGGTCCATGAGCTAATTTCCTTTTTAGTTAATTTTTTCAATCGTCTTTCACTTAAAATCGTACAGCCTGCTTGGTACCATAAGCTACACTGACCAGTGCAGAGTATTTATCCCCAAATATTGCATCTGCCATAGGGGTATTTTGAAGTTTTTTAAATTTTAAATATATTTCTAGTTGTTTAATCCATTGGCCTACCTATTATTATTGGTACTACTTGGGACTAAAAAATCCTATAAGTGAGCATCTTCATTCCATTCACGCCTTTAAAAAAATCGTCGTCACTTTGAAATTTCGTCGTCTTTGAAGATCGAGTTCGCTTGAAAATATGGAGTCAAAATTGTTTCTCCTAGCCGTGTTTAACTTAAATAACTAAAATAAAACAAAAATGTGATAAACTTTCATCTAAGAAACAACAATATCACACTTCAAAACATGAGCAGCAACTGAACATGACCTACAACTACAACACAAACTTTGTAATTGTTTTCGTCAGCTGAGAAGTAGTATGGTTAGTCTAACTCGGACTACCAGAGTCAAATACAAATACATTACTGCTAATATAAATACCATACTGTTTTCAGAAAACGCTTAGTTATATTATTTGTTTACTGTAATCAAACTAGGTTTTACTGCTAAGAAATGGTGTTTGATTTAAACGTTCACGATTTTAAAATAGTTTATAAAATAATTGATGCCTGTTTTACCATATGTTTATTTTTATTGTAAAGTACAACATTTGACTAACAATTTGTGCCCATTTGATTACAGTAACTTAAATACAAAATGAATTACAAAACGTTATGTCATCATCACGGAACAGTTCAGTGATTGCCTAAATTGGCCATGCGACGTCATCACAGAATGGTTCCGTGGAAGTTGGCCAATGAGTTAATGTCAGCACTCTAGACTGTCTGTAAAAAACAAGAAATTTGCAGTTTTTCTTAAAAAGCTTTGCCTAATTGCTTCAGTCAAGACCATGAAACATATAAAATATTAGCAGTTGTTGGGTCAAACTTTGGCTGGCTGCTTTTGTCAGATCTATAAAAAATAGGTAAAAATTGAGTACAATACTGTAAGTATTTAAAAAGGCAATAGAGTGGCCAGATCAAATGTAGAAATGGTTTTTATAGAAATAACTATAGATAACCATTTATTATATATGACTACATTGTTATTTAGGACAACAGTGATTCATTGTTCATTCCTTTGTAATTGTATATGTGTACAATATCAATTGCATTTATATATTGTACACAATCATGTTACATCTAGCTTGTTTGATTTGTTTGTTTGTTTTTTTTTTTTTTTTTTTATTATTATGACTCACTTAAGTTCCACTTATCAAAATTTGCAACTGATTTTTGTTGTTGTAACAGTGAAAAAGTCTCCAACAATTTTCTAATTCTTGCACATCTCCAGTGTTAACAATAAATATATATATATATATATATATATATAATTATATGGAGAAATTTATGTTGTATAAGATATAATTTTTATTGTTCCTGTGATAGCAATTAGATTTAATTTCAAAAGAGTTTTGAGCATTTTTTTATATGTTAGTAAAATAAAGAATAAAATATTTCTATCTGTTGTGGTGTTAGGACATTTTTAGTCTGATGTATACTCCCTTATATTTCACTGATCAGTACAACTTTGAAGTCTTCCATAACATTGGCTTGTGACAGTTGTGATTTTGAAATTAAAATAAGAATTTATTTATTGTAATTATGAAGGTTAAATTTCTGTAGAATGTGATGGACACAAATACTTTTTAATAGAAGGATATTTTTATATTTATTTGTGTAATTTCGTTTGTATTTATTGTTATGTTTTCCCGTTAATTAACAGCTACTGTCTGAACACTTTGTGCCTTCAGATAACTAACAACAATACAGGTGAATCCCATCGTACTTAACGAATAGAATTTCCAGTGGACTGGGTTTGTTTTGAGAATGTCTTACACAAATTGAATTGTAAGTTACCATTTGAATTACTAATTATGATATGTTCATTACATGACTTGTGCTGTTTCAATGGAAATAAGCGCCTTCACTATCACACAGGCAAGAAGTTCAGAGACTATACCAGATAAAAAATGTCTTTCTTTCTTTGTTATTTTTTATTTTGGTGCATATAAATTCTTTCATTTTAAACTATTGTTTTGTTCTTTCTAATAAGGTAAAAATATTTGAAAAAGCTATTTTTCATATATCTTGTTTAAAACTGTTATATCTTGTTTAAAAACAATTTTGTTTATTATTTGAAATAATTAATTGTGATTTTAAATTCTAAATGAAATGTATCAACGTACAGGGTGGCGCAAAAAGAACGCATGGATTTGAGTAACGTAGTACCAGTGGAGGGAAGCGGTCAGTGACCGCCGAGCGACGCCATTTTATTGGTTGAAGCCTCCAGTTTTTAGTGATGGGATTACCTGCTCTTTTAGCTGAGCAGTGATAACTAGTGATGGGCCAGAAATCACGACCTGTGATTTGATCACCGTGATTTTAGAATCACAGGTCGACCTGTGATCACGGGTCCAAACCAGACCGCTCAGTACAGTGATTTACTACGTCATCAGCTCACCCGCTCCGGCTCTTCTCAAGTGAACGCCTATGTTAGGTAATAAGATAATTGTACTTAGTTCATATATTCTATAGTTATAAGAATTGAATTTTTTGGTATTTCACATTCTCACCGAAACCAAGAGAGAGAGAGGGTTATCTGCCCTCAGAATAACCATCACGCCACCTCAAACTCGAGCTCTCATTGGTCGTCTAGAATTACACTCGCCTGAGGCGATGCGAGGCGACGTTTTCGCCCCAGACAGCACGACACTCTCAGCGTGTAAGCAACTCTCTCGCTTAGTCTCAATGTGTTAGAACGCAAGAAGCTCTCGATGTACAAACACCTCTCTCGCGTGGTCTCTTTCTCCAACTCACCAATTAGTTTGTGTGCTTTAAATTCTAACTCTCTCTAACTTTGTTACTTTTCTCTAACTTTGTGCTACTCATCCAGACCTTCAAGAACTTCGTTTGTGCGGTACGTGATCGGTCTACTGGACTCTCGAAGCGTTCGTACTTCCGCGACTACTCTTCTGTGCTCTAGGACTGTGATCAAGGAAGGTGGACTGGATTACCACAAGTGTCTCCAACTACTCCTGCTGGATTAGTGTTCAACCAAGCTCAGTGGTGAGTTAATTCTCTCTAATCAATTTATTAATCTCTCTCATTAGTTGATTCTCACGTCTGCTCCGGAAGAGCAGTGGTCCTCCGTGCTTATTAACATTCTCTACTCGCACTCACTCTTTGAACATTTTTGGTCCTCCGGGCCGGATCAATTGTATCATCCGTGGACAACAGCCATTTATTTGTATTTAATTAATTGTGTTAATTACAACAAAAACTCTAATCAACAAAGAGATTAATTGAACCACTATTATTTCTCTCAATTGAATTGTTAATTCTTAAAACAAAGGAAACATTTTTTCGACTCAGTTGTTTCTTTTACAATCAATCATTATTTTCTACTAATGAAACAGTTTGGCAAAGTTAAGTGTTGTGGTGTACAGTTCAAGTATCTAAAACCTGTTTTCACCCCTTGTACTAGATATAGCCGCACGAGGCGATCAATAACGACAGGAAATTCCAGTGACTCTCTCTCTCTCTCTCTAAGGTTGAAATGTCAACAACTGTCAAATAAACATTGTTGTTTGTTTACATTCTTGACATGTATTGATTTACTTTGTATGAATTATATTATTTTTGCTTTTACTTTGTTGCACTAATACAGTAGAGTGGTCTGTATGTTTTGTATGACTGTATTAGAATAATTATTCACTCTATTTTAATAGCAATTTGGACATAGATTTTCTATTCTAACAAGGTTATATGAGATTGTTATTTTTCTCACTTATAAAGTAACATTGAGTGTCCAGCATTAACATTCAAATAGTAGGCTTTGTCATTAACTATCACAAAGGTATTTATTCATATTTTAATTAGTTCAATCGTAATAATTGATTTTTATCAATCAAGTAATTTTTAATGTATTTCATGTTATACACATCATGTTGTTGTTTCTACTTTGAATGGATTATTATTGTTAGTTATTATTGATTAGTGATTATCATTTTGTCAATTTTCGTTTGAGCATTTTTGTTTAATATTGTTAAATTCAACTATGACCTATGATCTGTTGAATTGAAGTTTGCCACATAACTTAAACGTTTGACTACATTAACAAAAGGTATTTTTTTAGATTTAGTTTTACTCATTCTCTTTTAATGTTTTTATTATTCCTTTGACATTCATGTTATTAATTACTGTAATTTGTAAAGGAAAATTATTCTTTGAAAAACATTGTTTTTTGAAAACCTCATAAATTGTTTTGTGTCACTCTCTTTGAAACTGTGTTAATGATTAAAGTTGAGCCTGTATATTATTTTTTAGTTGATTAATTATCTCATATCTCAGTGTGTCCAAAATAATTAGCTTGTTTATGCCAAACATTTATGTTTATGAATTTATGTTTTGGTTCATATCACTGTATTGTTGTCTCTTGTAATTAACTATCGTTTAATTATCTCAACATGCCTCCCAAAATGGGTGAATTTAACAGTTCCATTTACTTACGTGTAACTGCTCTTCTCAAAGTGCGTTTTAATAAATTGAAGGGTATTCTAGAAGAATTCTCTACTCAAACTGAATCTCTAACCTCTGTACAAGTTAAACAGCTAAATGCCTTCTCTAATGAAATAAAAAAGAAAAAGGCTGATTTTGATAATAACCTTCAACGGGTTTTAGCTCTTGATTCTGACGATGGTGTGTCAGATGAAACTTTATCTTCCGACCAAGATGAAATTGAAACTCTCTTTGCGTATTTGACAGCAATCATCGAGGTACTTACTCCTCCTTTCGAACCAAAAACACCTAGCTCACTGAGTGATAGTAGTACTGTTTCACATTCTGGATCCTCTCTAGTCAGGTTACCAAAAATAGACCTGCAAAAGTTTTCTGGTGACCCACTAACGTGGACAAGTTTTATTAATCTGTTTGATACGACGATTCATCGTAATGCAAGCCTTTCCAGTGTGGCTAAGTTCCAATACTTACTCAGTGTGTTACAAGGTGATGCTTTAACATTAGTAAAAAGTTTAACTCTCTCCGCACCTAATTATCTCGTGGCCTATAATTTACTACGAGATAGATATCACAATACTCGCAGGTTGCAATCTCTACACCTCAATCAACTCTTAGACTTGCTGTTAGTGCTACCTCTTTGAAGGAACTTCGTCAATTCGTGAACATTTTTACTGAACATTCACAAGCCTTGAAGGCATTAGGATGTGATGTGACTCAAAATAACCCACTTTTATCTGCATTATTGTTGCGTAAACTTGACAATGAGCTCTGTAAAAAACTTGAAAGTTTTCGATCTAATGCGAATGAAGACTTTAGTCCTCACTCTTTACCTAGTGTGGAAGAAATAATAAAATATTTGAACATTGAGTGCTCGCAAACTGAAGACGCTAATATACACAACTTTCCTTTTGTGAACAAAAATATCTCATCACGGTTACAAACTCAACAAAAACACGCTTTGGTAAAAAGGATGAATTCTTCACACAGTGGTGTCTCTATGATCACAACACAAACCAGTTCTCAGTCACAGTCGGGAACTAATAAACACAACGCTTGGCAATGTTTTGCTTGTAATAAAACAGGTCACAAAATATATGCTTGTGATACCTTTAAAAATAGCTCACCTCATGAAAGATATGAATTAGTAAAAAAACACCAACGTTGTTTCTCATGCCTTGGTAATCACAGCTCGAAAGATTGTCAGTCTAAATCAACGTGTCGCACATGTAACAAGCGACATCATACAATGTTACATTTTGATGTTAATCTCTCTCGTCAACCCTCTCGGGATAGTCATACGTCCTCTAGACCTCAAGATCAACATAATGTTACCTCTAGGGATATAGCTACAACTTCATCTCTCTTTGTCTCTTCTGCTGATGTATTAAATTGCTCTGCCCAAAATAGCTCTAACTCTCTCTCTTCATCTAATTATACGGTGTTACTCGATATAGCTTTAATTAAGCTAACCACCTCTCAAGGAATTTCTCATGTTTTTAGAGCATTACTTGACACGGGCTCTATGTGTGAACTTCTCTCTGAACGTGCCGCTAATATCTTGAACGACAAGCGACATGCTTCAAATCTAAAAATATCTGGACTCGCTCAAAACTCCTCCTCTACAAAGGGAGCAATGTATCTAAATTTGGAAACGCTCTCTGGCCACACATTGGCCAACAAACATCAGTTTCATATCTTAGATAAAATCTCCGTGGATTTACCACGCACTCGTATCGCTTCTGACGTGTGGGACAAGGTCAAGCCTTATACACTCGCTGACCCTTCCTTCCACTTACCTGGTGGCATTGATGTATTAATAGGTAGCTCTCTACTACCTCTAATTCTTACTCAAGAGAATTATTCGCTTGGGCCTCACATGCCTCATGTGATAGGCACACACTTTGGCTACATACTCATGGGTCAAGCTCCTTGTGCTTCGACTACGGATGCTGCGGTCAACTTCTCAATATCTCTTCTGTCTACTAGTGATGATCTCTTGCACTCATCTCTACAACGATTCTGGCAACAAGAAGAAGCACCACCCATCAGTGTTAAATCACAAGAAGAGATCACTTGTGACGAATACTTTGTAAAGACTCATACTCGTGACTCAACTGGTCGCTATGTTGTGCGACTTCCGTTCAGAACGGATCCCTCTGCTCTTGGCCTCTCTCGAGGTACTGCTGAAAAGCGTTTACTGTCTCTTGAACAAAAATTTAACGCACAACCTCAGTTTGCTCAGCTTTACTGCTCTTTCATCTCTGAATATCGAGCTCTCGGTCACATGATCAAAATAGACCATGTTGATGGTATCACATGATCAAAATAGACCCTCACTATTATCTCCCTCATCATGGTGTATTGAAAGACTCTAGCAGTACAACAAAACTTAGGACTGTGTTTGACGCCAGTAGCAACACCAGTTCTGGTTACTCTCTCAATGATATTCTTTTCACCGGTAGAAAGTTACAGACTGATATTTGTGACATTATTTTGAACTTCCGGTCTCATAAAATAGTGTTTTCGTGTGACATACGCCAGATGTTTCGTCAAATAAAAATCCATCCTGACGATCAACATTTTCAACTCATTTTATGGCGTGATGATCCTTCCGCAAAAATATCCACATTCAAACTCACCACTGTCACCTACGGGATGAACAGCTCTCCATATTTAGCAATTAAAACTCTGACCCAACTTGCGGAGGATGAAGGTGCTGACTTTCCTCAGGCAGCTAACTCACTACGTCATCATACCTACGTGGATGATATTGTCACTGGTGCAGACTCCGTGGAGGCGGCTCTTGAACTTCAAGACCAGCTCATCCAACTCTTAGGTCGTGGCGGCTTTGAACTTCGGAAGTGGGTGTCCAACTCCAACCAGCTCCTCGACAGGTTCCCTTCGGAAGATCTAGAGACTCCTAGTTTCTTGCAAGAAGCACAACTTCATCAGTTCTCCATCCTGGGTATGCACTGGTCCCCTGAGGAAGATTGTTTTCGCTATTATTTTCAATATCAAACAGACAAATTAACCAAACGCTCTGTATTAAGCCTCATTGCAAAATTGTACGATCCCTGCGGCTTTCTAGCTCCATTAATCATGGTAGCTAAATGCTATATGCAGCTCCTATGGGCTCAAGGCCTAGTGGGACGATGCTCTCCCCCCTGATCTCGCCGATAAATGGCAATTAATCATTAATGACACTAGTCGTTACCTCTCTCAACTCAAGATGCCTCGAGCATTTCCGCTAGCCCACGCTAATGTAATTGAATTACACGGCTTTTCTGATGCCTCAGAATGTGGTTATGCCACAATAGTGTATTTCCGCTGTGAATCTTCTAGCGGAGAAGTGACTGTGAGACAAATTTTGTCAAAAACTCGTGTGGCCCCTCTGAAACGGGTGACCCTGCCTCGTTTAGAACTTTGTGGAGCTCATCTTTTGTCCAAGCTAATTAATTATTGCCTTAGACAGTTTTCTCATCTCAAGATTAATGAACTGACACTTTGGTGTGACTCTTCGGTAGTGCTCACGTGGCTACAAACACCTACCTACCGATTGAAAACTTTTGTAGCAAATCGTGTCGCTCAAATTCAAGAAATTATTCCTGGTCATCATTGGCGACACATTAAAGGTACAGACAATCCAGCCGATTGTGCTTCCCGAGGTGTTCTTGCATCTCAACTCGTCACCCACTCACTGTGGTGGCATGGTCCCTCATGGTTAAGTCTATCTAAGCCTCACTGGCCGATTCCTAACTTCACACCAATAGAACTTCAATCTGCGGATGACATCAAGACTACACCTCTTAGTGTGCTCACTATAACTGGTCCCACAGAGTGGGAAATACTCTCTAAATATTCCTCATGGACAAAACTCATAAGGGTATTAGCATACGTGTTATGTTTTGTTAACTTGTGCCGATCAAAGAAAGAAATCTCTGGTCATTTCCTGATTGGTGCTCCTCTGGCTGCCCTACCAGAACCCGATCTCTCTGATGTTCCTACCAATCGACTTCGCCATTGGCAACTAGTCCAGGCCTTTCACCAACGCTTCTGGCATCGCTGGCAATTGGAATACCTCCACTCTCTACAACAACGTTCCAAATGGAGCACTCCCCAGGAGAACCTCAAAATTGGAGATCTCGTCTTGGTGCAATCCCCGACACCACCTCTTACCTGGCCTCTTGGACGTATCACTGACGTTCACCCTGGACCTGATGGCACTGTGCGAGTGGTCACAATCAAGACGCCTTCAGGGACTTACACTCGACCTGCAATCAAGGTCTTTCCTCTGCCACTAAACTAGGTGGACTCTTAACTTCTAAGAATTTAGTATAACTTCAACGGGGCAGTATAACTTCAATATATTCGTTCAACGGGGCAGCAAGCTCGGCCACGTTAGGGATGAACCTACGGTAAAAATTCACCATCCCCACAAAACGGGCAATCCCCTTGGCATCTCTGGGAGGAGGAAAATCCCGAATGCCCTGGGTCCTCGCAGGATCTATGCAGACGCCTCGAGAAGATATAAGATGACCCAGAAAAGAAATCTCAGGACGAGCAAAAGTGACTTTCTCTGGATTGACGGTAAGGCCAGCTGATTTAAGGTGACTAAGCACTTCCTCCAGATGTTGCATGTGTTCCCCGAAAGTCTCACTGTAGACAAGAAGGTCGTCCAGGTAACTGAAGACAAACTTGAATTTCACATCATGGAAGATGGAATCAAGCAGACGAGTGAGAGTCTGGGCACCCACAGCAAGACCCATAGGAACCCTAGTGAACTGATAGAGATTCCAGGGAACACAGAAGCTAGTCATAGGCCGTGATTCCTTCTTCAATGGAATCTGATGGTAGGCCTGGTTCAAATCAAAAACACTGAAAAACTTAGCCTTACCGAACCAATCAAACGCAGAATGCAAATCAGGCAGAGGTACCGAGTCAATAGCGACCTTAGCGTTGAGCCTCCGATAATCCATCACAAGCCTAGACTTACCATTAGGCTTAGGCACAAGAAAAGCTGGACTGGCATAAGCGGAACGAGACGGTTCAATCACACCCTTGCTCAGAAGATCTTCAATCATAGCCCTCATAACCTCCATCTTTGGGGGAGCAAGTTTGTACGGATGACTTCTAACAGGCTGAGAATCGGTGAGGTGGATCTCATACTCCAGAAGAGAATTGACCCCAAGCTCAGGTGTAAGCACCTCAGGAAACCGCAAACACAGTCTCCTAATGGCCTCCGCCTGCTCAGGGGGGAGATGACCAACTGGATCCACCTTGGGTTGTTCGGGCTCACAACCCACCTCTCTGACTGCAGGAGGGCAGTCAGAATCACCTACTAGAGGCACCAAAACTCGCCGATTGAAATTGAAAAACATCTGGCGCTTCTGGAGGTCAAGCACCATACCACTTTTAGAGATAAAGTCTGCCCCTATGATACAAGAAACCGCCAGGTCCTTGGCAACAAGAAAACCCCACCTCCAGGAAAATCCTTCGATCTTAAAATGTAATGACGCCTTCAGAAGAATAGGTAAAGGAGTTTGGGATGCCATCCAGCAAGTAACAGAAGAAGGCTCGGTGTGCCTGACAAGTCCTAAGGCGTCAAGGGACTCAAAAAGAGAAAGGCTGATGATACTGCCAGCCAGAATCAAGAAGGGCTCGACACACCGTACCACCAAAAGAAACAAAAACGCCAGGACACACCGAGGTGACCACCCTACTGTAAGTCCCAGGGAAGCCATGCCAGCAAGGCCCGAAAAATCCCCGACACTCCTGCTATGGGCACGTGTCAGAGGCAAATGGCCACGGTCACTCGCAACAACGCGGGGAGCTACTGTGGAGGCAACCCCCCGCGCTGAGCGTTTCCCACCCCACGACCTCGAGCACGTGGACAGCCACGACGAATGTGACCAGGTTGGCCACAAGCAAAACACACAACAGGAGGCCGAGAACCACGACCCTCCACTGGCTGACTCACACCCAAAGACATAGCCGGTCGACGGGTGGGGAGAGCACGATGGCTCTCATAATCCCTCCCTTGCTGGTCTGAGAACTGCACGCTGCGCGAAACAATGCACAGCTCCCGAAAAGACGAAGGCACACCAGCAAAAACTATCCTACACCGTTCTTCAGGAGAAATGCCATCCAGGATGACACGAACGGTGTCAGCTTCAGAAAGTGTGAGGCGCAACGCTTGACGAGCTTCCTTGATCGACGAGACATAGGCTGCCAGAGACTCGCCCCTACCCTGCGACCGATAAAATCTGTCCATGACCAGTCGAATGGGAAGAAACGACGACAGTAACTCTCGATGGAACGAGTCCACCGAGGCATCACCGGCCAAGACAGAACTCAGCAACTCTCCAACAGGACCTCTGCAATAAGGGAAAATCAGACGAAGTAAGTCCCCAGCCTGCATGCCGGGCATCTCACTAAGTCTGAGAAAGGCCACTAGAAACTTCAGAAGTTCCTCAGGATCCATCCCATCGATCACAGGGAGATTCTGAATCATGGGCGTGAGAGGGTTAGGTAGCTTGTGGTAGCTCAGCTGCAGAACAGCAGGAGAACACAAAGGAGCCGAAGCAGAAGGAATGGCAGCCGGAGCCGAACCACAAGCGACCGCAACAGAAACGCCTGCAGGCTCAGAAGTAGCCTCAGGCACAGTGAGAGCCGTTGTCTCAGCCTGCGGCCTGGACACGTTAGGCGACAGCGAGAAATTAGGCCGCTGACCCAAACCCGTAGGAGTCGCGGAACCGGAGAGTGCCTGAAAAATCTCTTCAAGCCTAGACACACTCTCCAAGATCCACGCCCTATCCGACGGTTCCAACCCCGGTGCCCGGTTGACCATCCGTAAGCGAGCAAGCAGATGCCCCAAACGTGCAAGACGGCAGGCCCGGTCACGACCTACTGGAGGCTCCAACTGCAAATCTTCCAAAACCCCTTCCCAATCTTCCACCTTCCGTTTACAAACCAACAACTCATCACCAACCTCCAGTAGATCAGACCACTCCACCGCCGTACCCGCGGACAACTGCTCCCGCAGCAACCTCCGGAGATTCAAAACATCACCCTCCGGAGTCACCCCACGCGACCTCAACTCAAAAATCAACTCCTCCTTCACTAGGAGGGCAACATTTTTCAGATAGGCCATCTCGAACGTAACAAATCTCAACAATACACAAAAAAACGACAGCTCCAGGGTCCAAGACGAACAAAACCCTCAGCCTACCGAGCCACTGCCGACCACTCCAATCCACCCATGAAACCCATTCAACAAAGTAACCAAGCGGATTGCTTAGTTTTTTTTATTTTTTTAAGTTAAATTATTTATTTGGTTTTCTAATTGTTTTTGTTTTTAAATAATTATTTATTTGTTTCTTTTTTTTTCTTTACGTATTACCAAGACACCTTGACGGTAGGTCGGCCAACAATGACCTACTAACTGGTAAACACCCACCGTCAACAACCAAGAGAATTTTTTTCTTTCTTTTTTTTTTTTTTTTTTTTAGGCAACCACGCTCTGCTACCAATTGAGACCCATCCCCCCACCAAAGCTGGAAAGCGTGCCAACTGGGGGATGGCTCAAAACAAGTCAAGCGATGGGATCACGGGTGGCAGTTGGAGGGTCAAAATAAAACTCGGCAGCTGAGCAAAACTAATTTTAATATCAAGTCAAAAATGCCAAACTGGCAGGCAGAAGGCCACAACATAAATAGGCAGAAGGCCACAATATAAATTCGCACTTAAATAAATAACAAGAAACACTAAAATTAACAAGATAATGACAAAAAGCTACAAAAACACTTAACGCTACAAATACCAAAATATACCAATTACAAACTGCATGGCCTATCTGCAGTTTAGCCTGAGACACCCAAAACGTAAGAAATTTATTAACAACTGAAGAGGGAACATTTAGAAACAATTTAGATAACCCCGGCAATTTAGCCCACATCCCATGATTCCACCGAGGCCAGGGAGTAAGCCGGAATCCCTGGGCAGCTCCGAATAAGAAGTTAAGTCAAAGCACAATAATCCCCTTTTGGTGAAAGTTTAAAAATTAAACAATTGAAAGAAAAATATAACCCGGTACCGTTCTAGTAAAAAGTCACTTCAAGACATCCATACACTTAAAAAAAAAAATAACAATCTCTAGGCCTAAACATATAAATAAATAACATAACCATAGGGACCTAACAAATATAAAATCTAAAAAATATAACAACAAATAAAACTAACTAAATAAATAACAATAAATATCAACATACGGGTAGGTTTTTTTCCTTAAATTAAAATATATATATATATATAGAGCAACGTCCCCATGGCTGTTTCATAAATCACTTTGTCCAATCAGTTTTAGGCCTAGGCCAAATTAAATAGTTCCACAAAATTTTTTCTTCATTTTCTTTTTTATATTTCACTTTTTTTTCTTTTTTTTATAATACCATCAAAACCCCCAGCTCAGCCGCCGGGAAACAAAATGGAACGCACTGACCTGAGGACTGAAGAATATAGCCCCGAGAAGTAGAGAGGGCAGTGAGGGGCAGAGCTCGCTCAATCACATGGTCCCCAGGCCAGGCTCGCAGTGTGGTAGGTAGAACTTTGCCCGGACGACAGGCTGAGGGTTGAAACGTCCTGGCTCAAGGACCCTGGAGTTTTGAGTCTCTAGCCGGACATGTCTTGATTCCTCTAGGCGTAGAAAGTCAAATGACGGCCAACCTGACAGACAAGAGCTGGAACACGGAATGAACGAATCCGAGGCAACGGCCACCAAAGTAAAGCGAATCGCCGGGCACGAGCGGTCTCAGGCAGCCTGGCAGACAACGACGAAAGCAACGAAATGTACCGGTCAAACGACCTGGTACAAGCTAAATCTAAACTCTTAACGGCAGAAAAGAGGCCCCCAAAAGACAAGGTATATGCCGTATGGGCGACTAAAGATGTAAATCCGTCATTGACTATCAGGCAATGCAACATTTAAATTATTCATTTTTTGCTGATAAAAGTCTAACTAAACACCACAGGACTGATAAAAATGGCAATAAGGCCATATAATTAGAGCACTAATGCTTCGAAATTATTTGAGAATACTGGACAGATTATCACTTACACAGTCTCCTCTTCTTTGCCCAAACAGGTACATACTGGCAGTTTTAGTAGCAATGGAGCAGTGGAACGTGCAGCATCGTGTGTTCGCTGTTGAACACTATTTCAAATCAAATGAATCTGTCATCACTGTTCAACGAAAATTTCGTTTACAGTTTAATGTCGCGCCCGCGCGTAATGGTTCGGTACCTGATCGCAACTCGATACTTCGTTGGGTTAACTCGTTTCGTACAACAGGATCAGTGTTGAAGAGTAAATCGACTGGTCGCCCTCGTACGGCGCGAACTCCGCAAAATGTTGAAAGTGTCAGAGCCTCAGTTCTTGAAAGTCCTCACCGCTTGACTAGACGTGCTCCGACCTTGGGGATATCACGTCGATCGCTACAGCGCATCCTGACATGTGAGTTACAATTCCACCCTTACAAGATAATGATTGTTCAGAAGCTCCATGAACGTGATTTTCACGAACGAAGAGTTTTTTGCGAGAGAATGCTTGATGTCGTTGGAAATGACAATAATGTTGTAATGCTGAGTGATGAAGCTCATTTCCACTTGAATGGCTCAGTAAACAAGCAGAATTGCCGCTATTGGGCAGCTCACAATCCACAGGAAATGCATCAAAAACCACTGCATTGTCCTAAAGTTACAGTATGGTGTGGGGTCTCTAAAATTGGCATCGTTGGACCTTATTTTTTTGAAGAGCGTGACCAAACAGTCACTGTTAATTCTGAACGATACGTGACAATGCTACGCACATTTTTGCAGCCAAATCTTGAAGCTTTGGGGCTCGATATGGAACAAACATGGTTTCAACAGGATGGAGCCACAGCCCATACGAGTAATCAATCTATGGCTGTCGTTCGAGGAATGTTTCCTGGTCACGTGATTTCACGTTTCGGCGATCTCCATTGGCCTGCACGTTCGCCAGATTTGACTCCATGCGACTTCTATCTATGGGAACACCTGAAATTCAAAGTTTATCGTCGTTAACCTTGGTTACTCGAAGAATTGAAGGCTGCAATAAGTGAAGAAATTGCCGCTGTATCACAGGACACTTTGAACAAAGTTATGGAAAACTTTGAAGAGAGACTTGCAATGTGTATTCATGCAGAAGGACACCATCTTTCTGATGTTATTTTTAAAAATTAGTTAATTGTCTTATAATTATTAACACCCAACTCTCAAATTGGGTTGTTTGATGATTGTTTTGGTGTAATTGAAATTTTGGTGTGATTAAAATTAACCAACTTATAGCTTTTTAAAATCCATGCGTTCTTTTTGCGCCACCCTGTATAAGCAATTCCTTTTATTGTATAATAAACAGTTGCTTATTTACTTGAATATTATTATTTTTGTGCAAAGGGTTACATTTTTTTACAATTTATTTCACTAAATTCTAATGTACTGATTTCTTCAAATGCCCAAGTAAAAATTTTTGATAAAATGCCATTGGACTTTACTCAAATAGTTTTGTTTATTTTGATTTTTCAATGTATCTTTACTTTCAATATTTTTTCAGAGTGTTTTGTAATTTAAATATATTCTTACATTTTTACAATAGTTTGACTATAGATGCACCTATTTGAAGTTTTAATAAAGTTCAAAAATTGTTTTATACCTTATAATGCTATGCATATTTAACACAAACATGTGCGCATTTGTCTTTTATCAATTTTTGTTTGTTTGTAATATGAGGAATTTTATATTGACTATTACCGATAAACAAACGAACACTACAGCAAAGGGTTTGTAATTGATATACAATCAACTCTCGTACCTGCTATTCACATACCTATGACAATAAACACACATAAAACATTTAACTGCATTTATTACACATAAAAACCTTCTCACAATCTATTCACTCATAGGAATCCTGTATACTTAAAGGAATGGTTTCAGCCACATTGGTTATAGGGCTTTTACCCGGTGTTCAAAAAGTCTGGACACCTCATAGTATTTATTATATTAAGAATGAAACTAGGATTACGTCCTCATTGCAGTTACTGACTTTTTGGCTTTGGGAGGACGTCCTGTGGAGGACGTCTGAAAAATCTTAAATGTAAGCATAAGTTGAGTTGCGTTAATAATAATATCGAACAAACTTTGAGAGGCTGCTATTTACAAAGAAATAGTCCTTTTTCAGTCGGAGTTGCGGCAATGTGTTCCTCTAACAATGACATTTAAAAGAAGTATAAACATATGCTTACGTCTATGATTTTTGAAACCTCCTCCACAGGATGTTCCCCCACAGCGAAAAAGGACAGTTAAAATGGCCAAAAAGTCAGTACCTACAGTGAGGACATTATCCTAGAGTTTCATTGTACTGTGTTTATTAATATAATAAATGTTAAGGGGTTTCCAACCTTTTTGAACACCCCTTATATTTAGACAATTATTCAGATCTTAATTCTCCTCTCTATGCTTAGTTTCAACTATAAATACTAGGTAACAGTTAATATATTTGTAACGTTCATTTGGATCTAGTTATTCACATTTTTACACAGAGTTTTCAGATTCAAAACTTGTGATTTCCTTATTCATAGTCAAATTTATTTATTTAAAATTTCATTGAGAAAAGTAATTCAGCGTTTATGTTGTTTTTTGTGTCCTCTGTTTGTAATTGGAACAAAGTTCTGTTAACTCCTCCATAGTTAGCATGACGTTACGAATATTGCTTGAAAATTGCGGTTTTTAGGGTTTCGACTGAACGTTGCATATGTCAGTTGCTCCTAACTGCAAATTACCTCCGGAATGAAACTTTTTTTTATCTGTATATAAACATATTGCTTACTATATAACATGTAGGTTTACTCTTCAGTATATTTGTTTTTACTATGAGTCACAGGATGGTCTGAACATTTCTTATAAAAAATGTTGAAATTTACTTTGAGTAGGGTATAATATTTACCTGAAGGTATTATCAGCCAATAGCGCTGTTTTCAAAGCCTATTTTATACTGTTAATGAACCTATATGAACTCTGTAACTGAGAAAACAGTCAGGAGTTATAGTTTAAATGGCTTTCAAAACACTGAATTCCAAAGTGAGGAAACAGTTATAAGAATAAATTAAGTAAATAGAAATGTTTTTATTATTTCTTAAGTCGCAAATACAGGGAATATAACTATTCAATCCTGTTTTGATTTTTAATTCTGTCTTCCTTTGGTATTTTATCAAAACTTTAAATAGCAAACATTCAATAATAAAATAAGTCCATTATCAACTCTCATTTATTTGTTTAGTTCACTTTCGCTCTATCTTCAACATTATTTTTCCTAGAGCACATATGAAGAATTTTTATGTAAAAGAAGAATTAAGTTTGCCTTTTGTATATTTAGTGTTTGTGATAATGCTCCATATCACCTGTTGTCTTTCAAGTGAGTTATCTTGAAATATATATATTCAGTTGGAAAATACTATTGTATAAATATAGTATGATTAAGATGCTCGCTCATTATATTCATTTAGTCAAAATATTGTACAATTTCGACTGATATTTTGAGTGAATGATGAAACACTATTTTTAATAAAATGATCAAATAGAATAGTTTAGTCATACGTAACTGTTAAGATAAAATTGTTAAAAACAGCCTTGTTTATGACTTTTTACCATGTATTTATATGTATATATGTTAAGTTTAAAAAATTACTTAGGCTTTCAGAGGTACACTGAAGTCTTCATACATTCCTATAAATTGTTAAGTTGCGTTAGGAGTTTCTAGTAAACTGATCAATTTTGTTGTTAAGAATTACATGCCAATTTATTAAGTATTGTAATTGCTGCAGAAAAACATTATCCAAGTAAGAACTGAAAGTTATAATAAATGTTGGCAAATATAAGAGTCTAACAAGCATTCATTTGATGTTTTATTTTTGAATACCCAATATGATTGAACATTTATTAGGATTGAGATACCGTTTTCAAACCCAATTTATGAATTTACCATTAGTAGTTGAAGATAACAGTAGATTTGTAAGTAATAATTGTGACCTGTGTACATTTTAAATATTCATTTAAACTTTTATTTTTCAGATTTAAATAGTGACATAACATACATTATTTGTGTCAGTCGGCTATAGGCATTTTTATTTTTTGGTCAGAGGTGTGGTCAAAGCAAGAAAATTTTAGAATGACAACTGATTGATTTTTTAAATGAATTTTAGTCCAATTTACGAATTATACTTTGGACACTATCTTGCCACTATATGTGTATGGGTGGGTGGGTGGGTCAATGCCACCGTACGTGTATGGGTGGCTAGGTGGAATGAAACTCCTTCGTATGGAATGAACACTAATGTGAGCAGATATAACTACAGGAAATAAATGGGAATTGACCCTAGATCAGTAATGTTGTTGCGGGGAGTCCATCCCAACAATGGATCGCATGGTTACAGAGTGCCCCCTGCGCTCTTTTACGGAGAGATTAGCTAAGATAAATGGAATCAGTGAGGCAGGCCTCTTAGGTTTAAGAGAAGAGTCATAACAGGGCCGGGCCGCTTCTACTTCTGACTAGTTGATCGACACCACACAGCCTTATCTTTATTTCATGCAATATTTAGTGTAGGATAACATTTTTACATTATTTGTTGCACCATGCATTAAATTGCTTTCTTCTATTATTTCCAATATTATTTTAGCTATTATCCAATTCTTTTATTATTAATTTTATTTTATTATTATTATTATTAATTAATAATAGAAAATTATCCAATTCTTCTATTATTAAGAACTGAAAAAAGAACAAAACAGAAAAGTTTGTAGGATAAGAAAATACAGTAATTATTAATGTTCATTTTATTTTGCTATAGATATTTTCAAATCTATACTTAAAATTAGCTACATGCCAGGTAAACAATAAGAAATTAAGATCGTTTTACAAATCTCGTCTCGTCCATTAACTCTTAATTACATGCTAGGCTGCACAGCGCACCGCTTTCTTTTTATATTCAATGTCTACTAAATAAAGTAATAGCAGTTTCAACTGACACTTCAAGTATTCCTTTCTTGCCTATCGATGATTCACCGGAAATGTTGGGGGGGAGGGGGTATCTGCAACGTTTCTTCAGGTAGCACCAGACCTTGATTATAAGATTTCTCACATTTGTAGCGCTCTCTAATGCTAGCGTGTATAAAATGTAAGTATAATTTTGTTACTTATAACTTTATTACTCAATTTTTACTACAGCAATTAAATTCCTTTATTAGAATATTATATTAGCTCACCCGGGAAACTGGAGATGCTGATCAGATGATGATGATGATTAGAATATACATATTTAGAGCTCAGGAGATTCAATACATTTGAAATACACATTATTAGTTTCATTTATGGATGCATGGAACCAACATCCATTCATAGGTTTTGAAGAGTGTGAATATTTTACTATTCACTATGTTTATTTAACATAATATGAATTTCTAATTTTTTGATATATGTTTTTTTATTTTTCAGGTCACAGTAGTCTTTGACATCTGATGAGTTATCAGTAGTTCTTCAGGAACTATCGGAAGAGGAAGGAAACGCCAATGAGGACTGTTTAATTTTTTTATAAGTCTTAATAATAATATATTCTATAAATTAGAGCTGATTTATATGTCTTACTTTTTATTAATTAGGCGGCACCGAGTGCCTCTAGGGCGTAGTATAAGGAATGAGAAAGGTGCGTGTAGGTAAGGGTTAAGCTTGCATACCAAGAGGATACAGAAAGGAGTATATACCAGGATGGAGTAAGGAATTAGATGACCTTTACAAAGAGTTTAGTACTACTGAAAACTACAACACAACTACTCTGCTGCTGCACTCTCTTGATAGTACCAGAAGAGAGAAATGGATTAAAACTGTTTAACATATAAACTTTACCCACAGCAGTAGAAAAGCATGGTTACTTTGAAGGAAACTGAACTATTAATTCTCCAATTCAAGGAGAAGTGCTCCACCCAAAGGCCTCTGATATAGCTAAGTGGATAGTCAGCTTATCAAATTCAACCTGCTATCCTTCTGACAAACATATGCTTTACAAGTAGAATAAAATAAAAAAGAGTCAAATGGTTCCCTTGGAAGTCTCCAGAAACTTCACAGAGGAACAGATAGAGTGATTTTCGCTATACCTGCAGGAAGAGCAGTGGGTCTTGACGGTATCTTTCCGGAATTTCTGTTGCATACTGGTAACACACTGAAACAATGGCTTCAAACAGTCTACAATAAGATATTAGCTACAGGTCATTTGCTAAAAGCATTAAATAGATCAAAAGTAGTAGCTGTTCTGAAGGCTGACAAAGATTCTAAACAATTGGGAAGTTATCGCCAATATCTCTTCTTAGTGTTTGTTAAAAGTTGCTGGGAAGACTTATACAATGGAATATCACCCATTTGATTCTATTGTTCCAGTCGAGCAGGCTGGTTTTCGCCCTAGGTGAAGTCGTAGCTTTTACATAATTTATCTAGAATTGGTTTGAAAAGAAGTTGATAACATCTGCATCTTTTATTGATCTTACAGCAGCTTATGACACAATATGGAGAAACTGTTTGTTATTAAGGTTCTACAGCCTCCTTCCCTGTCTTTATATTGCGACTTTTGCTCCAGTTTTGTTCAATGTGTATAACACTGCCATCCCAATCACTAAATCTAGAAAATTTATATATGCATATAATATTGCTTTAGCTTACCAACAAGGACTTCACAGGTACTGAAGGAACACTCACAAGTGACCACGCAGCCCCCGAAGAATATTTAGAACCTGGAAGCTAAATCCTAACCCATCATAAACCGAAATAGCTTGCTTCCACCTAAGTAACAGACTGGCTAATCGAAAACTGAACATCTTTCTACATGGAGTAAAACTCTAACGTAATGATCATCCACAGTACCTGGGAGTAAGAATGATCACTGATGTTTAAAAGCCATCTTCAAAAAACTGCAGCTAAAATCAAAACCAGTGTAAATGTATTATGTCATATTGCCGAAACAACTCGGGGAGCCAACGTACACGTCCTGCGTACAACTTCTATGTCACTGGTCTATTCAGCTGCTTAATATCACTATATTATCTTGTATAGCTTAATAATTTTAACACTAAAGCGATTGACGTCCAGCTTAATAGTCATGAGAGCTATTAGTGGCATTCTAATGGCAACTTCACTATCTTGGCTCCCGGTGCTGTGCAATATAGCGCCTCCAGAGCTAGAACGTCAGGAGGCACTACATATAAAATTCAATAAGGTCTTGAATGCCCAGCACTCCTCCATTACACAGGATCTCCCACATTAGAACGGTCGCTTAAAATCTCAAAAACAACCTGTAAGTACTGCTTTCCAGTTGAGCAGATCAAATTTCTCGCCCAATACTAGCTGGGCTGTAGAAATTACTCAGTAAAGTTTGGTATGATTGAGTAGGGCTGTGTATAAAAAAATTGAATACATTTAAGTTGAGGTGTAATGTGTTTTAAAATAATTTCACTACCCAAAAACTTGATTCCAGCCTCAAAAATAATTTACTAAATTATAAAGTCTAATTTTAAAGGTACCTTCCCCTAATTGAATAATCTATATAAGAGTTAGGTACAGCACCTCCAGAAGAGATATATCTTTCACTGGTTCTATTGTGTATAAATTATTATCACTGTTCTAAATGTTTATCATGATTTGGTTACCTATAGACTGGTAAATGACAGAAGTCACACCATCTTTGGCTAGCACCCAATATACGTCAGCATATGCTGACAACTTTCTGTTAAGATCATAAGTTCTATGCTAATCTAAACACATCAGTAAATTCATTTCTGGTATTTGTAACCTTTGTAAACACTTTTCTTTCAAGAAAAATATTCATTTTTATTTCATTTGACATTAGAGACACACCATGGTAAAATTGTTGTTATTTCTTATCGTGTTGGTACTGGATTATGTCCATGAAATGTACAGACACACACACACGCCGTGATTAAAATAAATTTAAAATTACTGAATTTACTTATGCAAAAAATAATGTATGTTTCCTACGGATTATAACATGACGAATTAACTAACTTTATGATCTCTAGAAGCCGAGAAAGCATTGTTTCAAGAAGAATCTAAAAACTACTTTTCTTGAAAAATTATAATTCTGAAATTGATAAAACTTAAAGAAAACACTCCTGTCAAACAAGTATTAAAATATAAATGCAGTACATTACCAAATGAAATTTTACAAAAATTGATGCATAGTGAAGACTAGTTAAAATTTCGGTACTTTTTTGTTCTAACTAGTATAAAATTATTAAAACCTACAAGAAAATTATAAAATACATATTTCATTATGTAAAATTAAACGAATAAAACAATGGTGTTATTGGATTTATCATAGGCCTCTTAGTTTCTTTGTAAACAACCTTCAAACCCGGGTGCACATAATTTCTGTGCCATTGGCACAGAAAGTATTTTTCATATGCCATTAATTAATACTTACAAGCAATATTTACTTTGTATTTTTTTTAATAATAAAGTGACAGTTATATTATAAAAGGGCATATCTACTAGTGCCGGCCCATCCATTCTACATACATGATATTTGTTGCAAGACCCTTTTATTCTTATTACAAATTAATGACCTTCCTAGTGCTGTCAAGGATAAATCAATTTTGTATGCGGATGATACAACCTTCATTAATAGCCACACCAACTGGGATATTTTACAAGACCTTGTCAAAAATATAGTAGAGGAAGCGTCAGTATGGTTTAGGTCCAATGGGTTTCTGCTAAATGAAGGTAAAACTCAGAACATATTATTTAGATTAAAACTAATTTTTTTACTAGTGTAAAATATCTCGGGATTTTTATTGATGATAACGTAATTCTCATATTGAATATATCTCAAGTAGATTATCTAGAGTAATTTTCTTGCTTAGGCGAATTATGTCATGTGTGCCTGAAAGTTATGTCATATCTTCATATTATGCGTTTTTCCAATCAATTATAAGGTATGGATTAATAATTTGGGGCAACAATAGTAAAATAGGTGATATTTTAATCCTACAAAAAAAGGCAATTCGGGTAATAACAAAGGCACATCCACTAGATCATTGCAAACCACTTTTTGTCAGACCTAAATTGTTAACAGTCATAAATTTATACATATTAGACTCAATTTCTTATATACTTAAAAATCCACTAGACCTAACCTTAAGAAGTGACCTACATAGTTATAATACTAGAAACAAAAACAGTATTGATATAGTCCACTGTAGGTTAAGCAAAACACAGCAGAGTCACATCATTGTATCCCAAAGGTTAGTGAACAAGTTAAAACATCTAGTAGATAGGTACCCAGTAAAGACTTTCTTTAACAAATTATATGAGTGGCTATCGAAAAATCCTTTTTATAATCTATCAGAATTTCTGACCTTAAAAGACATAAATTTTTAATATTGTGACTTTTTTGCATCATAGATATGGTAGGCTGTCTAACTGTTGGGTGTCTTCCTTGAGATGTTAATCACAAATTTAATTATTACCTCATAATATACAATATATGTATTATTTAACTGTGTCTATAAGGACTACTTCTTGACTTTGTCAATGCTTTATTGTGAAATGGCAAAAATAAAGATTTATTTATTTATCCACCTTATGGCGTGGTGGCTCAGTGGATAAGGCTTCAGACTGCAGAGGGCAAGGTCCAAGGTTCAAATACCCACTGGGCCAATGGTCAGTACTTCACCCATTGACTAAAGTTGACACAGGCCTGTGAGCCCATGTCAACTGGCGAGTGAAGTTTCTTAGTAATATAATATAAAATAGTGCTGGATTAAGAAGAGATGAGACAAGGTAAGGAGAAGGTGATAACATTTTCTTTAGTGGCGACAAAACTGAAATTAGTCCACGTTTGCCAAATGTTCAACTATATCACATTTGCATTTGCTTGGATAGCATCTGTAACATTTGTTGAATGCCATATATTTTATTATAATTATTACGACTTTCTGGTTTTATTGTCCGAATTAGCTTGTAATGTATATACACAATAAATAAATATTTGAAAAACATCTCTGAGTTCAGTTAGCGAGAATGATGACAGTAAAATAAATTAAACATTTAAACTTTATTTCAACAGAACAATGTAACAAGTTATACAAAATAACTCAGACATAAACAGATATTAAGACATTTAATATGAAAAAATGTTTAAATTGTACTTTAACATAATGTAGCAACAATTTCTAAACAAAAAACTAATCACTGGAGGAAACAATTCATTTTTATTTATTGGACTACCTTGTCTATATAAATATTTGTTAAGATAAACATACATAGTGGCAACTTTAACCCTTCCCAGGTAAAATGCAGGTGTATCAGCGTACTTTTCTACTGTTTGAGAGCTTAGAGGATTATTACACCAATCCTTTAAGGTTTTTATAAAAAAATGGATTATTGTACTGGTAAAAAGGCTAAAAAATGAACTCTATTGTAAAGTAAAAAAAAGGTGATTTGTAATATTTTTTTATAATTAAGTTGCTGATGTGTGTCATCGTTTATTCAGATAATCTCAGCCATTTAATTTTGATTATATATATATATATTTATTACTATTTAAATTATAACTTATAGTAGGCAGTTGGAAGATATATTCACAACATTTTTTTTATGTTTATAGTAGGCAAACTTATTCTAAGTAAAAGTGCAATCGTAAATGAGTAATGTATCACTAAAATATACAGTCTTTTATTTTTGTATTTTTATCCAAGGTATTTTAGTTTTGATTTTATAATGTTATAGAAGCCACCTGGGAAGGATTAAAAACCAATAAACAACATATTAATACTATTCATCTCCCTCTTGCATGTCCTCTTCATCCTCCAGGCTGGATTGGCTCTCTTTCCTTTCCTCTAGCCCGGTCATGGCCTCTAGCTCTCTCGTGTCCTCTGGTCTTAATCCATTAGCTCGCCGTGCCCTAGAACAGAACAATATATATTCCAAAATTGTAACATAATCTGTTGTGACAAAATTTACGTTCCATCATCAAGATGTAGAAGAAGTTAAAAGTACACTTATTGCCCGTAAACATCCAACTTTACTCCTCTATATTCTTTTCATTCCTTGTATACAAATTCTAGAAAAGTAACCCTTTAATCAAGTACCTCCACAAGTAAGTTTTCAAAGTGCTTTCCTAAAATATTCTTCGAATTTAGTTTTTAGGGCAATGGGGGTCAACAATACACACATTTTTTCTTTAACAATATTTGGTAAAATACATACCTCTTTTTTGTTCGGCCACCAATCTTGACTTTTTCAGCATGATCAGTTTCGAAGGATGTTCTTCATCTTCAGGTGCATTTCACTCTGGGCTTTCACTTTACACACTAAAGTTCAAATTTCTCTACTTAACTGTTTTCTGTTCCTTCACAAAACAGTCAAGTGAGGGCATTTGAACGTTATTGTATAAAATGAAAGGCCAGAGTGAAGTGCACCTAAAAATGAAGGACATATTTTGAAACCGGTCATGTTGAAATTTCAAGATTGGTGGCTGAACAAAAATGAGGTGTTTATTTTACAATCTTTTGTTAAATACAACCAATCAGGATAATACCGAGAGAATAATAATGGATTCCCTTTTTTCTTATATTCGGGTCAATATGGTGAAAGTGACCATTTCTATGTAACTATCATTTACAAGGACAAACTTGACTAAAAACACTTAAAAAATAGTTTCATACACTCTAATACACTTAAATAAACAGTTGCACACCGACAAAAATTAAAAATAATATTATTTTCATATCCAAAATGTCCACACAGTAGGTGACATGTCACCTACGTGCACTGAAACCACCTTCACTTTCAAAAGGATACGATGTTTAAAACCATAAAACAGTGGAATAAATAGTTAAAACATTTTCTTTTCTTTAAAAATGTATTACAACAAGTCAAAATCTACTATTTAATATGAAAATATGTTTTTATTAATTTAAATCTAAGGCCCAAAGTCTAGTAACTGAAATCACTGTCAACTCTGTGCAGTTTTTTCATAAATTTTAATATCCCTCCACAAGGCGTCATGGGTAATCAACAGCTTCACTAGAGGAAGAAGAAGGGCAGCCATGACAGTTGATGTTGTTTGGTGAAGCCTGAAGCTTGTTGTGTTGGTTATCTTTAGTTCTTATTAGACTTTTCCTTCAAGTGCTCCGCATCAGCTGACCCCTCCGTGCAAGGTGTATGTAAGGTAAGTTTTAACTGTATTATGATTTGATCATATGTCCCAATAAATATTATAGAACACTGTTTGTATTCTAAGCTAGATAGGCATAACCTCAAAACTGTGAACTGAGCCATAGTATTCATGTGGTTTTGTCACCTCCGTGCAACTAAATTCTGGTCACCTCCGTGCACCCTTCATCTACACGGAGGTGACACTGATGCACGGAGGTGAATGTGTATAAGTGTGATGACCAATTTGAATTTTTTTAGGGAAAAAATGTACTTTATAACAATTTTAAACTTAAATATAAAAACCTTTGTAATATTAAAGTGATTTGCTACTCAGTAAACAAACTTATGTAAATTATTCAAGAAGTTGACCACAGATTCCAATGAGTAATTTATAGTTAAAAAGGCAGAAATATACAAAGAAAATGGAATAGTATTATATTAGTGGTTCAATACACAATGTTGATTCTATTTTCTTTGTATATTTCTGCCTTTTTTTAATATAAACTTATGTAGTATTATAAAAACACTTTTGTAACATTTTCTAAGATGCTTCTAAAAGTGTAAAATAACTTTTTAAGATTTTATAACTGCAAAATAAATTAAACCTGTTTTGTGTGAACAAAAAAAAAAAAAAAAAAAAAAAAAAAAAAACTAGAAGTAGGCCTAAAGTAAAAAAATACAGTATATTGCTGATTTGAAACATTAGGCCTGCCCAATATAAATCTACCCAATATAAATGCATGAAATTCGGTCTACATTTTTGCACATATGATAATACAAAAATTGAACTTTGTTATATTCTATTTTCAAAACATCCTTGTTTTAAATTTAAAAACTATGACCATTTTGGATATAGCCTTTAGAAAAATTTAACAATATAATTGTGGATGTAAAATTTTTTCAGATTTGAAATAGCAAGAAAGAAAAGTCAAATTACGGAAGCTGACAGAAGAAAAGCGAGAGAAAAAAATAGAGAGCGTATGAAAAGGGTCAGAGAACATGCGAAACAATCCTGAATTATATGAGGAAATGAAAAGAAAAGAGAGAGAGCGCTATTATAAACAAGTACAAGATGGAAAGATTAAAAAAATCACTGATTTGGATTCTCGATCCCAAAGACAGGTTCGAAAAGTGTGGAAGGAGAAGACAAAAAAAAGCAGACAGTTGAAAAAGCAGGGGGAGATTTCAGAAAGACCCGTGATTGAAAACACCCCTCCAAATAGCCCCCAAGCTAATTTAGAAGTTGCTGGTCCTTCTCATCAAAGAGCAAGTGGCCAACGAAGGTCCAGAAAGCATAAAAGAGAATTAAAGAGCGAAATTGCGGCGCTTAAAGAAAAAGTAAAAAAAACTAGAAGCTAAATGTAATAAGTATAAAGTTAGATGTCACAGAAATGAGAAGTCCTCAATCAATACTAATAAAAATATGCCTAGAAAAACTGTAAAGAAATTGTTCACAGGGTCAAGCAATGTATCTAAAGAAGTTAGGAAAGAACTTATTTTTGGACAAGTATTACAACGCCAACTAGCTGCTAACTACTTGACAAAAAAGAGTCTGAAGAGTAAGAATAGGATGTTGAAGTATATAAATGGTGATATCATAACAAAATACAAATTAAGTACCTATATTGCTAGCCTGTTGGCTAGAAGGCGAAAAACAAAAAAGGAGAGTAACGTTCGCCTGAAGAGTTACCTAAGCAAGAAAAAAGCTATTTAAAGCTATTTACCTAAGCTAAAAAGGCCTATTTAAGATAGTTTATTAAGTTATGTAAATAGATGTAGATAGTTGTAGTTATGTAATAATTGCCTATTTAAGATAGTTTAGTTTGTGAAATAAACTTTTTTAATAAATTGAGTGCTTACATTTAAATGAAACAAAGTAGTTTTTCAAGTATTCCTCTACCTAAGTTGTTTCCAATATTATTAACAGGAAAACGTCTGAATCGGTCACCTCCGTGCGCACACTGTCACCTCCGTGCAGGTATGAAAATTTGACAATAAATATCTTTAATTGTAATGTATTTCCTGCAAAACCACTAATGGACAAGTTAAAGAACATGTTAATAGACATACCAAACATGAAACAAACTCAATTAAAATTTTTTTTGAAATATAAAATTTGTATTTTGAAAATGGTCACTTTCAGCATATTGACCCATTCATATTCTGCGTGAAAAAACCTTTGAGTTCCTCCGTTCAATATATTTTGATACATTTAGTGATTTCCAAAGTATTCAGTAATTTAGTTTTCATAAAAGTGAACCCATACATCAAAGACAAATGTGTAATGAAAATGGCTAAGATGAAGAATACCTTTCATTACATTTCATTCACTGTGCTAAGTATATAATGTTTGTGTGTATGTGTGTGTGTGTTTTTTTTTTCTTCTTTATTACTGGGCTCATATACAATATATTAAGAATTCAAAAACCAGAATGTAAATAGAGATTTAGGAGAGGAGCAGTATTCATTTTATATCACACACTTGAATTTTTGAAGTTTGTATTTACACTTTTTCTAAAACTTTTTATTTTTCAGCCCCCATTATTAATTCAATACCACCGTAAGTGTATGAGTAGGTGGGTCAATACCACCGTATGTGTATAGAAGGGCAGATGGGTCAATACTACTGTACGTGTATGGATGGGTAGGTGGGTCAATACCACCGTATGTGTATAGGTGGGCATATGGGTCAATACTACTATACGTGTATGGGTGGTTAGGTGGGTCAATACTACTGTGTGTGTATGCGTGGGCAGATAGGTCAATACTACTGTACGTGTATGGGTGGTTAGGTGGGTCAATAACACTGTACATGTATCGGTGGGCGGGTGGGTTAATACTACTGTACGTGTAAGGGTGGGCAGATGGGTCAATACTACTGTACATGTATGGGTGGGCAGATGGGTCAATACTACTGTACATGTATGGGTGGGCAGATGGGTCAATACTACCGTACATGTATGGATGGGCAGATGGGTCAATACTACTGTATATGTATAGGTGGGCAGATGGGTCAATACTACCGTACATGTATGGGTAGGTAGGTGGGTCAATATTACTGTTTGTGTATGGGTGGGTAGGTGGGTCAATACCACCGTATATGTATTGGTGGGTGGATGGGTCAATACTACTGTACGTGTATGGATGGGCGGCTGGGTCAATACTACTGTACGTGTATGGGTGGGTAGGTGGGTCAATACCACCGTATATGTATTGGTGGGTGGATGGGTCAATACTACTGTACGTGTATGGATGGGCGGCTGGGTCAATAACACTGTATGTGTATAGGTGGGCGGGTTGGTCAATAACAATGTATGTTTATGGGTGGATAGATGGGTCAATACTACTGTACATGTATGAGTGGGCGGGTAAGTCAATACCACCCACCGTATGTGTATAGGTAGGTTGAGGGGTCAATAACACTGTATGTGTATGGATGGGTAGGTGAATCAATACCACCGTAAGTGTATAGGTGAGCAGATGGGTCAATACTAATGTAGGTGTATGGATGAGTAGGTGGGTCAATACCACAGTATGAGTGTATAGATGGGCAGATGGGTCAATACTACTGTATGTGTATGGATTGGTAGGTGGGTCAATACTACTGTACGTGTATAGATGGGTAGGTGTTTTAATACCCACCGTATGTGTATTGGTGGGCGGATAGGTCAATACTATTGTACGTGTATGGGTAGGCGGATGGTCAATACCACCCACCGTATTTGTATGGGTGGGCGGATGGGTCAATACTACTGTATGTGTATGGGTCAATACTAATGTACGTGTATGGGTGGGCGGCTGGGTCAATAACACTGTATGTGTATGGGTGGGCGGGTTGGTCAATAACATTGTATGTTTATAGGTGGATAGATGGGTCAACACTACTGTAAATGTATGAGTGGGCGGGTAAGTCAATACCACCCACCGTATATGTATGGGTGGGTTGATGGGTCAATAACACTGTATGTGTATGGATGGGTAGGTGGGTCAATACCAGCATAAGTGTATAGGTGGGCAGATAGGTCAATACTACTGTACGTGTATGGGTGGGTAGGTGGGTCAATACCACCGTATATGTATTGGTGGGCAGATGAATCAATACTACTGTACGTGTATGGATGGGCGGCTGTGTCAATAACACTGTATGAGTATGGGTGGGCGGGTTGGTCAATACCACTGTATGAGTATGGGTGGGCGGGTTGGTCAATAACATTGTATGTTTATGGGTGGATGGATGGGTCAATACTACTGTATGTGTATGGATGGGTAGGTGGGTCAATGCTACTGTACGTGCATGGGTGGGTAGGTGGATCAATACCACCGTATGTGTATAAGTAGGCAGATGGGTCAATACTACTGTACGTGTTTGGGTGGGTGGATGGGTCAATACTACTGTATTTGTATAGGTGGGCAAGTGGGTTTATATCACTGTATGAGTACGGGTGGGTGAGTGGGTCAATACCTCTGTACCTGTATGGGTGAGCAGGTGAAATTTAAACATGTCATTTATTATGTGTATATGTATGTTTTTATTTTTACAAAATTTAGAGTTTTTCATAGTTTATTGCAGTTTTGTATCTTAGCCAATTTTTTCTACAAAGGAAGGTGTTTTACACCCAAAGTTTCCTTAGGAAAAAGTAGCCATGTTTGAATTTTCATTGTGGTTTGATCTAAAGTGGTTTAGCCTTATGCTAAATTTAAGTTCCTACCAGTAGGGAAATGCTTTGGACTTTTAATGCCAAAATAGCTTATATCCCAAAGAACAAGAAATGTTTAATTTATTCTGGGTTTTAGACAAAGCTCCATATAAGCCAAAATTCCAGTTGTCAGAAATGCTTTGAAATTGTGAGTGAATACATTCAACTTTATTACATAGGCCCACTAGTTAACATCCCTAGACATTTATCCTGCCAATCTCATTTCTCCCTAATGCCAAATCATATTTGTTAGCATCATTCATAAGATTATTTCAGAATAAGATTATATGCTCTATATAAGAATTTGTTTACATTTATTTCCTAAACATTTTGACCATTTAGGATTTCAGGCGATGAAAAACTTTCTCCAAATAGAAAAAAAGGGTTGTACTAAAATTAATGGCCAAGTGGGGTATTAAACTTAAGGCATTTATCTCCCGAATCTGAATATACCATTATATTTTTGAATGGTCAACGTTTATGAGCTCTGCTCCCCAAAATCAGAAAATGAGTAACCCAAGTGAGGTACCAAATTATAGGTATATTTTTCATGATTTCTAATATGCAGTCACATTTAATAAACTGCTATGTATATGGGCTCCAATGCCCCAAAAACCAAAATTCATGGATGTTCTGGCTAAGTATCTTGGTGAGGCTGCAGGCAGAGTTCCAAAAATTGGGCTGTAATAGTGTCCTGACTGGGTCATAGGCCGAGCTCTGCAAAGAGGCTAAAGGCAGAGTCCCCAGGTGATGCTGTAGGCTGAGCTTCCCTCATGAGCGCAGTACATGACAGGGTTGGCACGCGAAGCATGCAGGTATGTCCCCTAGTCACTCTAAGCTGGATTGAGATCACTCACTGACATAAATGATTACCTACTTCTGAGTGTTGTACAATTTAAAAATTTGGTTTGAAGGTAGATCTAACCATGTTGACCCTAGGAAAAATTAAATATTATACCATTTCAATAAAGAGGGGTTTAGTTTAGGGGTTGAAAATCTAAATTTTCCCATTAGAATAACATGGGTGACTCGACTGTACAAAACTTAGTTTTGTTCCAACGATCGTTTAAGCATGAGAACTAATTTTTGTGTAAAAGTTTGGATACTAAAGTACAAGTAAAGGAAATTCTGGAAGGGTTGGGAAAGGCCCAACCTAATTATTTTGAGCTATGTGTTGTATTTTGAAATTAAAAATTCATTGTGTATGTAATTAATGTTTGACCATACACTCAGACCATATAAGTGCAGGGTAATAGGACTTTACTAATCTCCTCATCTATCTGTGATATCCATTTTAACACTAGTTCTGCAAGTTAGAGACTGGTGCCTGATATGCCTGTAAGTTTACATTAACCTCATGATTTTTAGGTTTAATATAAGTTTACATTAAATCATACTTAAAAATGCATTTCGACACATACTTTAACAATCCCTTCATTAATATTTACATTTATTATATACTCACTGATAGTTCGATATGACGCCATCTATCATCACACACAATGGAACAAAATACATGATTAACTTAAGTACCAGTGGCAGTTCTCCAAAAATAGATTCCAACATTTCAATAACACCTGGAAGATAAATATATTTACTATCAATACATGTTGTTCATTACTTTTGTCAACTAAATTCAAGTAATACTGTACAAGGTAAGTTCCTATTTCATGATGACATTAGTAGACTAATTATAATTCTTTAACATCATCAGGCTTATACAAGGATTGATATTGTCAATAACTCAGCAGATGATTAAGCCTAGTAGTATTTCCTTATCAATAATCCTTTTGCAATTAAAACTAGATAAAGTAATTGTACCTAGTTATATTAGTAATATAAAAACTACAAAAAATATAGTAAATCAAATTACCCTATTATAGCTCAAATTGTAAGATGTATGTGTGGTATGTGATACCCTATTAACAGTTGAATGATTTACTTATACTTAAAAAATTCACATTAAAACATAAATTAACATAAAAATGAAATTAAATTGTCTTTATTAGCTAGAGTTTTTTTTTTTTTTTTTTTTTTAAGGAGAGGCCAACTTCCTTCTTAACCTTACTCTGCCCATTCCTCATAGACTATTGATCTTTGCGAGGAACTTAATCAGACAAAGTAAGAAGGCGAACCAGTACACTAGAAGGTGTATATTACTGATAAATCTTCCTGTCTAGGCCGGATTCGAACCAGAGCTATCTCTAACCCAAGCTCAAAGTCCTGACGCCTTAGACCACTCGGCCAGCGGCTCGCTCAAAACTATTAAGTCCTTTCTTCCACTCAACCTTAACAATCATTGAATAGTAAACATTTCCCTTGAATGGTAAATTAGTTGAAGATTCAAATTTTTCTTACTTGATTAGGCCTACGTAAATAACCATTACCAAAGATAAAATGTAAACTCAGCTTATGACAAGAAGCAACTTACCAAATTAATTATAATCAAACAAATAAATGAAAATTTAAAGTTCCAAACATAAAAAGTGATTATAGGCTATACTAACATAAATATCTTTAATATAGAAGAAATCATTCAGTGTATAAAATATATTAATCAATAATCAATAAAAGAAATGTTATTCTTGATCAATAATAAAGAATAAAATTTATTTCTGAAAACATTGACAGGATATTGATTGATTAAAGCCTTAAATGATTATGTACGCTTAAATACATTATTGGCTGATCAGAAATCTTTATGGCTTCTAATTCACCTTTACAATTAATGTGAATTAGAAACAAATACAACTTAATTTAGTTGGTTGATTTGAATTTTTGCTTAGCAATTTTAGACCAATCGTTATACGAGAGTTTTGTATTTTAAATGTGAAGAAAGAATTGTTCCACCAGTACCACAAGGGCACTTAAATTATTTTGTTTGTTCGCCTCAATTTTATTTATAGAATTGTCATTTTTGTAAAATAAAAATAAGAAGAATAAATTTTATTTCAAGATAATCCCTGCACATCCATATCTCTATATAAAATAGTATTTCAAATTTACATATATACCCATTTAACAACCTTGTTAAATGCCCGCGCTTCCTTAAGTACCTTTTAGCTTTTCCACACCATAAGAATATAGCTACAGAGGTGGAGATGAAGGCTTCATAATCTCAGCCATTCAGTTACTACATGAATAGCAGGTAGCACAGTACAATGCTATAAACAAATAAAATCCAGACCATAAGGGGAGACCATACAAGTTGTTCATTTACAAATGAAGAGCGGGAAATACTGGATTGCTGGTGGTGCTCATCAGAGCTGTGGTTAACAAGGAAATCACATTGCAGTGCAATGGATACCCAATACCACACCGTACGTTTACAGGGGGGGGGGGGTCAGTACCACTGTGTATGTCAAGAGGATGGGTAACACAAACCTGCTGTACATTATGGAGGGAAACCACCATACAAGTCTGGGAGGGTCAATACCACTGTGTATGTCTGAGAGGATGGGTAACACAAACTCGCTGTACATTCTGGAGGAGTGGGTGGGTCTAAACCACCATACATGTCTAGTAGGTTGGGTAGGTCAACACCACCATTCGTGTAGAAGCGGGTGGGTTGGTCTTAATAGCACCGTACGTGTCTATCAACGTCCTCATGTAAGGGTGTTGACCTAGTGGTGAATATAACTAACATATAAGTTATTTATGTTTATATATACTATATACACATAGGTACATGCCCTATAAGCATATGTGTCATTTCTATCATCAACTGGCTTCTTACCAACAAAGGCCTAGTGCAAATAGATTTTCTTGTTATCAGTGACAATCTTCTAGCCTACTCAAAGAATTGAGTAATTTGGATTTAATTATTCTATTTATTTTTTATTCCCTTTTATATTTTATTTAACTCACCAATTTATATAGTCCCTGGAGGCTTGTGTTTGAAATAAATTCAAAATTGAGTTATTAATATCTGCTTATTTGGGATTAAAACTTGGATAACATAGCCTACTCTGCACTCCGAATCCTTAGTCTTTGAGCAATATTCCGGCAAAAATATAGGCCTATATTAGGAAATGCAAATTTGTATTTTATATCATAATAAATCAAATTAAAAGGTAAGATAATCGATTATACCTTTAAGTTTCATCACATGCTATAGGCATTCTGCACATATTAGTGTAGGCCAATTAACATGAGGATGAGGTTATGAGCAAGTTTGAATGCGTAAGCTAGTTAATTAGTCCAAGCTTAATCATTTAAAGTTTTATTTAATAGGAGTTCCAGTCAATAACTAAGGAGTGAATGTTAATAGAAACTGTAATGTGTTTAAGAGGTTTGTGATGTTACAGTAACTTTTCATACATTGACTTTAATTGCCTACTAAGTATATTCTTAAAGTAGTAACAAAATAAGGAATAGAAACAATCAACTTACTTAATGCAACTACACTGATAACCCCTTTCTTGATAATTGAAGACATATTTGTAATGGAAACTTGTCTAGTTCAAACTCAATGCAACCTAAACACCATTAAATGGAACCTTCTTCTTTTAATAAACATTAAAATCCAACACGCGCAACGGAAACATTTCGTCACTTCCGGTATTCAGACTAAATTTCATTGTACGATACCTTCGGTGTTATGAACTAGCGTTATATAAAGTGCAGAATTATCTTCTTTAGTCAATTAGTATTAGTTTTATATGTTCAGGTAGGAAATGTTTATGTCGTTTTAGTGAGTGCAGAATGGAAAAAAAACTTTCTTACAAGTGTCAATAGCAGCATCGTTCTAAGTTAAGTAATTGTTAAAAGTAATTGATTTCTATATCCTTCATATTGTCGTAATTTGGTAGTGTGGTTCCATTAACCTATAGGTGAGACATAATATAAAAGGCAACACGCGAGTAAACATTTTAGTGGGTTATTATACTAGGTTTTGTTTTGGTTTCGTTTAGTTTAAGTCTATGTATTTTCAGCCCAAGTCATTAGCCTAATCTATCAAAATTAACATTAGTTATATTGAAATTTAAGTTATTCAAACCAGAATGTGAATAATATGTGTAAGTCATAAATTTGATGTCTTCAGAAATGAAATACATAGGCCTAATTTATATCATACTTATACATCATTTAGATCGTTTGAATTTTTCAAGATTTCATCCAAGGATCAACTTAAGCGTCAAAGAAAAGATTCACAATCGTACACTGGTACTGTATTCTATACATAGCCCATTCAATAATGGGCAAAAACGAAGTAATGTCGGAGGAAATTAGTAACAAGCTGATATATCCACCACTCGTTAGTACCTATTTAGAGGTACAATTTTGCAGTCCCCTAATCAAGGCCGGCGCTAGAGGTTACGGCGCCCTTGGCGAAATTTTTTTTAATTTCGCCCCTATTTATATTTATAGTGATAAAAAACTACCTCATCCCAGCTCCACTTTACAACCCGTACACTAAACCAACGACCCAAACATCTTATCTGATTTTGTGGACCCCTATTGTACTCCGAACACATTCATAATGGTCCCTGCTCGTAAACCCAAACCAGTGACAGCTTAGTTACACGTCACATACAGTATTAATTTTATTTGGGGTGTACTTTTTTTTATTTTACGTTAAAGAAAAACAGTGAAAATTATATCAAACACGACTCAATTTGGCATTATGTTTTAAAATAAGCTTTTTAAGTAAGCTTTTAATTGATATAATCCTGTATAAGAGAATATCCAGAAAATTTTGACTGCTAAGCACGGGATCAAAGAATATGGGTACTTTGATGACAAAAATGAAGACCTTACTAGTCAGTGCATGTTTAAATGTCTGTATTTTTCAAAATATTTCTTCAGAATTCTATTTAATATGTAACACGTATTTTTGAACATATTTGATTGTTAACTTCACCAAAATTTGAAAATTTAGGCTCAAAACAAACTACAATAATAATGATTAATTAACACTTTATTTAATCATTACAGTGAAAAGTTACAGCAAAAATTTATAAACATTAATAAATGAACACAATTAAAACTTTTGTTGTTTTCTTGCTTTTTTCTTTGCAAACGATGACACCAAGTCACCAAGGTTAATGCTTCGTGCAACTTCTGACTCAATTGAAATGGTTGCCAAGCCTACCAACCTCTCTTGAAATGGTTGCCAAGCCTACCAACCTCTCTTGCGACATAGTTGACCGCAAATACGTTTTGATAAGTTTAAGTTTGGAAAAACTTCTCTCTCCTGAGGCTACGGACACGGGCAAAGTCAACAGAATTCTTAACGCAACAACCAGGTTGGGTACACTTTCCTTCAAGTCGGATTTCAGCAAAAATTCAAGGAAGTCTTTTGGTGATGATTGTTGTGGAACGCGTCTTGAAATGGCTTGTAGTTCATTACATAGTTCTGTGGCATCAATGTCTTTAACATCGTTGTAGGTCAGAGAGTTTTTCAGTGATTTGCATTTATCCATTATATACTGGCTTGATCCTTCCACAAGTGCTTGGATGTCGTAAAAAATCCAAATTTCGATTACATTTCTTCTAATTGGGTAAATCGCTCATCAACTGAATTAATAGCAGTGTCTTAGAATGAAAAGTAAAAGTTAATTTTGAAACTTTCTTTTCCATCTTTTATGGGTTCATCTTTCCTTTCCCTTCATAAGAGAACTGTCTGGATTTTTTCTTTAAACGTTTCGGTGCGGAATTTGACTATCAGATATGTCGATCTCTTCTGCGATTTTTCGAGCATCAACTAATAGCTTCTCAAACTCATCATCGCTTCTGGATTTTTTCAAACATTCCTTTGTTTTGTCAAGGTGTTGAGTTGCAGTAACCAAGTCGAATTCTTTAGATTGGAGCATTTTACTTGTTAAATTTATTTCGAACAAAATGTTATACCATACTAGAATGGATGTTAAAAATGTAAATGTTCCAACTTTTTTGGCAAGACCTTGAGCTTCTAGACGGGAGACATTGCCAGAGCTTCTTGTGATACTAGTGTTTTCGGCTATTTCCATTAGGGCATCATGTACTTCACTCAATTGATAACGGAGTGGGATGAGAGCATCAATTCTGCTTTCCTATCTTGTGTCACTAAGAGGTTTCAGTTTCATGGAAGGCAAATGGCGTAGAAGTACTCCCAACGTTGAGTTGACGAAGAGAAAAACACGTAGAGATTTTCAACTAAGAGAAAAAAATCCGTAGCTCCAAAACAACATTTAGCTGCGTCGTTGACGACTAAATTCAATGAATGGGAGCTGCAAGGCACAAAGAAGGCACAAGGGTTCATGTCTAAAATTCGTTTTTGCAGTCCATTGTGCTTTCCCTTCATGTTGCTCCCATTGTCATAACCTTGCCCTCGTAGATTGTCTACAGAAAGCGACAGTTCTTCGAATTTCTTCAAGACAGCGGCTGTCAAACCACCCCCAGTCGTATCAGAAACAGGAATGAATCCTAAGAAGTGCTCTTTAATATGAAATTGTTTGTCTTCGGAAATTAAAACAAATCTAACAATGACAGTCATTTGTTCAACGTGAGACACGTCAGGTGTGCAATCAATGACTACAGAAAAGTATTTTGCAATTCTGATATCATCAAGAATCTTTTCTTGAATACCATTACCGAGCAATTGAATCATCTCATTCTGTATCTCTTTTCCTAGATAGTGAACATGCGTCTCTTTGTTTCGGATTTTACGAAGGTGCTCATTCATAACAGGATCAAACAAAGCCAAATACTCAACAAATTTTAAAAAGTTTCCATTGTTACAGGCAAACAAAGTATCATTTGATCCATGGAATGCTAGGTTTTGTGTACCTAGTACTCTCACTAGAGCTATTAACCTTTCTAAAATTTGATACCAGTATTTTTCTTGTTCTCGAATTTTTCACAAGTTGTCTTCGTCGATGGTCTTGTTCATCTTTAGTCTACTTTCGAGTTCCTTCCAATTTCGATAGCTAATCAGGTAATCTTTGCTCTTTTTGTGGCTTGCTAAAATAGCAGATATGTTTTTCCAGTCATTTACAGCGTCTGTACATAGAGCTGAGCTTTAATGACTCCTGTTGGATGTGATGAGTCAGGGAACAGCGTGTAGCAAAAACAAAAGACTGAATTCTTTTTAATAGAATATATCAACTAATTGCGTTCGAGAATTTCACCATTGACAAGACGACGTTTGTAGTGAATACTAGAAAACTTTCTACGATTACTGTCCAAAGGGAAATTATAATCTGTTACTTGTGTTGGGCCACGTTTCACTGCATCTAGGCGTAATTCGTCATCAACTACCAACCACGAAGCAGGGTCGTCTGAATAGCCTTCGCGTATTGCGACTATAGTTTTATCGTCTTCTATGCCACTACATGTTGATGGTTGTAGTTCAGCACTGTTTTCAGCATTATAAAGCAATTCCGTGTTTAAATTTGATACATTTCCCGAGTCAATAGTAACGGCAGATTGTTCTTCCGACATTTGTACTTCGGTTGCATTGTTTCGATTACTTAGGTATTTTAAAAACGATCCTTTGATTTTTGAAATTGATTTCTCTTCCTCAGCTTTCCTCTTGCGGTTCTGAAATCCGGACAATTTCTTTTTATCAGCCATGGCTCTTTGAAATGCACCACATCTACCTAAAATTAAACGCAGCTATTAAAATTATTATCTCAACATTTTTAATTTAAACCTGATGAAAGATAACCAGGAGAAAATATTCTTTTAATCAAAATATTGCACAGTTATGGAAGTAAATCTTTTCCCATTTCAAAATAATGTATTATGCACGTAACTGTCAGTTATAGAAATGTGCGATTAGTTATCTGCACATTGCCATGGTGTAGGTTATTGCAACAAATAAGTTATTTTTCAAACTTGCCGGTAGTTTTTATTTTTTGTAATTTGTAGTAATATGGTTAAGAACAATATACCGGTACTAAAAATAAGTCTTCATTTTGTTAAAAATAATAGTGCCCCGGGTGGTAGGTTAGGTGAGGATACCAACGTTACAACTCCATATTTATACATAAGTAGCTGTGGTAAAATATTTAAAAATGATATGTTCCTTATGTGCGAACACATACTGTCCTAAGAAATTACTTGTTGATAATAAAGTCGAACGTACGGGTTGAGCGAGGGGCGCTCGCGCTACCATAGCGGATGAGTAGATTGTCACAACACTCTTGTGCCGGTGCGCCCCTCTTCATACCTCCCCACCCATCCCTCTTCTTCACCCACGTAACTTACACATGCCAGCGCTTGACCTTGACTCTGAAAGACTGTAAACAACGATGGTTCATATACTTCATTCCCTTCCCATTCCATCGCTGCTGGAAGTTTGACAGGCCGCTCAGTTGTTAAGAGTAAATTCAAATTGAACAGGGCAATGGCAATAGACTAAGGCTAAAGTACAAACTTGGATTTACTTACCAGTGTGTCTGTTTATTGAACACCATGAACCAACACTCAAGTCTCAACTAAGTCTAAATGTCGTTTATTTTGTTCTGCTTTTCTTGAGGTGACTCAAACTACACAAGCGCTTCGAGTGGCAAAAAACTAAAGTAGCGCACCAGAGATCAGAACAGCTGTGCTGTATTGCAGACGAGACGATGCAAACTACTAGGTGAGGGGAGGGGGCGTTCCCGCCGACCCCCTTGGAGACAGACAAGTGGCGCATTGCACTGTCAGTCAGCAGGCCTACACCACTACTCACAGTCACACTCAAGGACGTAATTTTGCAATACCCACCAACAAAACCTTGCGTCAATTAAAATTCAACTTCTTTGTTTTACTTTTATCGTCAACAAATTTGCAGTAAATTATTTTACAGTTTTCCTTTAAAACTGGTTTTTCCGTTTTTTCTCTGGCGCCCCTGGAGTGTCGGCGCCCTAGGCAGTCGCCTAGTTCGCCTATACGGTCGCGCCGGCCCTGAGAGTAAGTAATACACTTACTCTGTGGTCGGAGGTCTCCCTCTGACGTCACAACTCTGCTTATATAGACCATATGAGAATGAGACAACCTATTGTATAGGAACTTTGGGGTTTGGGTTCGATCATCGCTAGCCGCAAGAAGTAAATAATACAGTGGTGCGGATTTATGAGACGATCTCGATGGTAATGACTTTGTTAATTACCTGTAATTAAATGATGTACCTGTTAATGGAAAGTATCAGTGACTGGTGTCACCTGTCTCAATTCCGCCTGCTACACTAAACTCTCTGGTTATGTCTTATCCTTAAAGAATAAACTCTCTTCTTATCCTGTTCTCTCTTCTTCCACTCTGTCAACTTTCAACTGTGACGACATAACATAAGTCTACTGTCGCTGCAGAAATTATAAGTATAAGTACCCAAGGTTGAAGATTGTTTACTAAGAAACTAAGAGACCTATGAAAAATTCAGTCACACCATTCTTATCCTTGTTTAATTGTACATTATTACATATTTATTTTTAAATTTTGTTATAAGTTTTTTATAATTGTTATCCTAGTTGGAACAAAATAAGAACAGAAATTTTAACTAGTTTTCACTGTTCATCAACTTTACACTTTTATTACTGAAAAACCTGTTAATGTATCATATTTATGATTTAATACATGGTTGAAAAGGATGTTTTCTATAAGTTTTATACTTTTCAGAATTTTAACTTTTCAAGGAAAAAAGATCTTATCAATTTCCTGAAACATGTTTTCTTAGCTTCTAGAGGTCGTAAAATTGGTCATGATGTAATCCATATGAAATGTAATACATTACTTTTATATGCGTAAGTAAATACATATAAAAGTAATGTATTTACTTATTCATAAGAAACTGCACACTGGTTTGATGCCAATTAGAGAAGTTCATTTTCTACTATTGCATAAAATGTGCTTTCGCTTTCCATTAAATTCCACTTAGAACATGGTTACTCAAATTTTCTGTCAGTTTTTATTTATTGGATGGGTGACCGTCGTCTGAGCGATCCCGTACCTGCACGCAGCCCACCTGCCTGGTCAGTGGTGGTGGTTCGGAAGTCACCCTTAAGCCGTTGGTCCCCAGGTTAAGTGTTAGAGAGGGCTTCTTAGCCCAAACTTCACCTGATAAAATAAGACAATCTTTAACTTTTAACTTTTTTTATCTACGCCAGAGGCATTTTACTTTGTGTACATATACGTTGTTAAGGGACAACGGTCCAAGATTTTAAGGGATTGTCAAGATGATATATTGTAAAAAAATTTGTGTTGTACTTTCACCAGTGTCAATAGTTATTCCAGGTCCTGGTTTCGTACACTAGCTAAGCGAGTTATTAAGCTTAAATTATTTTCTCATTACTTGTAGAATAATCATTTGTGAAATAACATTTTATTAAAAACTTGGAGTTTTGGCGGAAGTAAAAGTCTTACTTAGTGGTTGATTGGTAAAAGTTTTACAATGTGCTGAAGAGAGGCCGGGAGATGGAGATCGCTGGCGCTACCTGTGAAGATAGTACAAGAACTAATTTCATAGGACAGGAAAGCCTGCTTCACAGTACCCTTGTGAGTAGACAAGACAGTCTTCTTGTTTCTGTAGTGATAAAACTTAAACATATTTTACTATTATATCAGAAAATGAAATATAATTCCTTATATATGAAAACAATTAGCGATGTTTTACTAGACTTATAATTGAGATGATTTCATAAAATTGACAGAAAATATTCAAACTTGAACTGTAGAGTGATGCTTTGTTTAGGATAGCTATCAAATTTGTCTTATAATGGTAATATTTTTTACTGTCAAAAGAATGTGATTTTTATTTAATTAAAGAATGTTTTACTTTATTAAAAAAGAAGACATTATTTTTTGCATAGTTTCAACTACATTAAATTTATGTTCAGTATTAATTTCTAGGTTGACAATAGATGATAAAATAACTACCTCTGTTTTGTTCCGCCACCAATATTGTGTTTTTATGGCACACAATCAGTACCACTGAGCCTGTATGGTAAAGTTTCCCTTACATACCATACATCAAAACAAAAAAATTCCCAAATAAAACCTAGTAGTTTATCTAAAATGTAACAACACATTATTATAGTGTACTAAATAATAAACAATTTGGCTATCTTGAAATTATTTACAAACATTTCTTAGTGCCCCTAAGGAGGGTGTGCCCAAGAAAGCAGGATGCTGTTCTTGGGCACAGCTTCGACTTTTTCAAAATTTTCAACTTTTCACACATGCACACACACACACACACACACACACACACACACACACACACAAACACGCACACTCGCACACACACACGCAACACACACACAGCCCACCCATATACGAACAGTGGTAGTAACCCACCCGCCCACCCATACACGAACAGTAGTAGTAGTAGTAACCTACAAAGGTAGTAGCCCACCCGCCCACCCATATGAATAGCAACTATACGTGAATGGGTGGGTGGGTGGGTCAATACCACTGTAAGTGTATGGGTGGGTGGGTGGGTCAATACCACTGTACGTGTATGGGTGGGTCAATGCCATTGTACGTGTATGGGCAGGCGGGTGGGCCAATGCCATTGTACGTGTATGGGTGGGCTGGTGGATCAATGCCATTGTACGTGTACGTCCGGATGCCAAGAGCCCATGTCTGTCGCCAACGCCATTGTCAAGGTTCCTTAAATGACCTGGACTTGTAACTTTGTCAGCCAACTAACAAGGTAGTACGGTCCAAATACAGGGAGGGTGGGTCAGTACCACTGAGCCTGTATGGGTGGGCGGGTGGCCCAGTACCACTGAGCCTGTATGGGTGGACGGGTGGGCCAGTACCACTGAGCCTGTATGGATGGGCGGGTGGGTCAGTAACACTGAGCCTGTATAATTGGGCGGGTAGGTCAGTAACACCATGCATGAGTGGGTGGGTGTGTGGGGATGCCATAATAACATAAGATTGGTGGCGGAACAAAACAGAGGTAATTATTTTACCATCTATTGTTAATTTCAACCAATCAGGATAATACAGATAGCACAATAATGGTTTCTAGGTTGATATATACCTATAATATAACATTTACAATTGAAATAATAATATAAAAACACAATGATAAGTTATACAATAAATATTTCTGTGAATTATCAATGAAGAAGGACAAATATTGGAACTTGTTAACAATTTAATTGGCTTCTTTTTACTACGATATAATTGAAGCATTGTTTTCAGTCGTGGTATCAAAAAAGAACATCAACATTGTATCACCGTTGGTAGATCTATCAGGCTTAACATTCAGTTACATATAGTATGCTAAGAATAGATGTAAATGTGTTGTTTGGAAAAACACCAATTTATCATCAGACTAAATATAGGACCTGGCAACACCTTCTGGTCCACAATGTTTCTGTTAGGTTACTACAGTACATTAATTAGAGTATGTCATCATTAGAGGATATTTTAAACAAAAAACACATAATGATATTGTTCAAGATAATAGGATTGATAAGACAACAGTATGATTTTATAGTGAAACTTTATTAATAATATAATAATTAAATATACAATGTTTTTATTCAAAGCCTGTTAAAAAGCTTGATGGTCTATATACCAGTGTTTAGAACATTTATGTGGCTTGTTACATATACTGGTACCAAGTGGCATCTAAGAGGTTATATTCCGTTGAAAAAATTAATTTTTTATGTTATCTAAGTTTTGTAAAAGTGATTATGCTATGTATTAACCATTTTTGCTTATTTTAATAAATTTAGCTTTTTATCTAATTTTGTATACAATGCTGTCTAAATTTATTAAGTACTAATTAAAATAGCTAAGAGACTGCTTTAAAACGTCTGAAAGCAAAATATAAACACCAAAACTAATCCTACTATAATAAATAATGATATGTGCATTTTTGCTCTTTACCGTCTTAGACACCACTGGTATGTAAGTGAGTACTTTGTTCTCAACAATGTAAAAAATATAACAAAACATTACCATCTAGCCACTGACACATAAGTGTTCCTGTCTTGAACATAGAAACATTAAGTTTGGTTCGATTAGAATGTGATGGCTTCAGAATGAGGCATGTGATTGAGTTTGCCTGGACAGACATTCAGTATGCGTTTGATTCAACAGTACATAAGTGCTAGGAACTTGTACCTAAGGCTAAGTGCAAAACAAACTTCAACTGGTTCAAATTTTAACTCTTCAAGGTATTTTTCTTAAAACGTTTAAATATATTTTTTAGTTTGTTATTTGTTTTATATTAGATTAACAACATTAATTCAATATATTTATGAAATAGCCGCCGTTGCTTTTTTTAACATTTGAATGAATTAATAATGTAGTCCGGATTTATCTTCCAATGCATTCTTATTTGAAACGTCTGTATTTATTTATATATTTAAACAATACATTTACTGTCTTTACAATGACAGTTGTACAAAGTTGCTTTTACAAAGCAACATTAGTGCTTTTACAAAGTTGATTTTGCGGTTTGGACTAATTGTGTTTGTTTTGTATTGTAGATCAGTTGAAACAATTTCATAATTAGTGTAAGTAATGACTTTGGATGCCATTTCACAAAGAATGGATCTAAGTTTAGTGTGCTTTTACTAAGTTATTGAGTTTAATGCATTTATTTCAAAAGTAATTTACTATGCCCAAAAATATATAATATTTAATAAAACTAATGTTTGCAAACCTAGCGTTCAAGGTCTGAAGTTTGAGACCTCTGAAAGAATAACACTTATGTACCATCTGACTCTGACTGTCTGCAAATTAGTACTTAGGCTTCTGCTCGATGGACGGAGGCGTGACATCACGACTGGAGCCATGGATGCTCAAGACACTGAGCAGCACTCCAGCGCCTCTCTGGCTCAAACTCCAGCATCGGAGTTAAAAATTCTGAGAAGGCTCTTGCACTGTTAGCTGGCCACTCGTATTTCTCCACCAGCACCTCATTCAAACTCCAGTGTTTCAGTTTGGATATATTCTTCAGCTCTCCTGAAATCAATATTTTAATGAGGATTAGATGTATGTACAGAGAGTGTCAAAATTATTATACTAAAAATTAACATTTCTAAAATGTTATGTTTTCTAATTTCTATGGTTAGTTTTATAAGAATACAAATCAAATTGTATTAAAATTCATGATAACCTTCATTTCCATTTAAGACATTTTTGGCTAAAACTTAACCTAAACATTTGCAAGCATTCATGTATCTAGCGAGATCTCCTTGTTATATAAGTTGAAAATCGTGTTAGTAGTAACTTTAGGATTCTGAAACTGTCAATTGTTTTGTGGTATTTTTAATGTTATTAGATTAATTATGGTTAGTTGGAACTTCCTGCCAATAGGTACTGAAGGAGTGAACTGGCGGTAGGGAGGAACGAAAACTGAGAGCTTACAGCACGGCCGCCTTGTATAAAAGAAGGCAGTTGGAACTCTATATCAACTATATTCGTCAAAACGATACAGAGGGACATTTAAGATTGGGATAGTCCAAAAATTATTTATATTGATCCTACCTCTGAGAGGCATTCTGTTTTGTAGGTACAGAAAATTTCTCAAATATAACAGCAGTTCAAACTCAACATCTGCAGCAGTAAAACTCAACATCGCAGCAGTACAACAACATCTGCAGCAGTACAACTCAACATCTGCGCAGCAGTACAACAACATCTGCAGCAGTACAACTCAACATCTCCAATAGTACAGAAGTGCAACAGCTATAAGGAAAGCTTGTGGAGCTGAACAATGAAGATTGTAAGGTCAGAGAACATTATTGACCAAGGATAGTGCTATATGCAGGAATTCTGTCAAGTACAGATAAACATTCACAATCTTGTTTACACACTGAGTCCTACATTGTGTTTTTCTTCCAAATTAAGAAATACTATTCATTGTAAAAAGTTACAATTTCATCTTCTAACATTTGACTTAAAGGTGAAATTGGACTTAAATATTCCTCTGTGCGGATATACATCGATATGATGACAACAGTGATGGAAGCAGTGATCATATATATATATAATGTTTATGGCCCTCCCATCTACCCACGACAACACTCTGATGGTTGATGGACATTGAAGTTCCTTCCTTCCTTTATATATGTACGATTAGGTACAATATTTAAATCATGTAAATATGTATATTCATTTTGAATTTCATTGTAAGATCCAATCACTTTGTCAAAGAAAATGTAAATAAAAGAAATGAAGTCTTCGAATTAATTACAAAAATGTAACAATCTACTTACCTGTTGGGGTGAAATAGTCTTTAGAGTTTTTGCCCCTTTTCAGGATGTGAAGGGGTATTGGACCTAGCAGCTCAATGATGTGAGCAAGATGATCCTCGTCTCGAGTATATCCTGGTCCTGAATGTGGCTCAAACAAAAAATCGCCAGTCGCCAGTTCAAATGCCTAAAACATACATTTTTCTAAATTCAGGACCCGAAAAAGATAGAATTGTATCAATTAGATGTTTTTAGACAGATTATTTATAGTTGGTATTAATCCTAAATCTTGTTTTGAAGCACTATTCTTGAAAAACAGATAAAGGTCACATTAAAGATGGGTGGGTCTTTAACCTATGCTTATGGCTTGAATAGAGTTAAGATAGGGACTAGAAACGAAAAATGACTGAAAGAGAGGCTACTATTAATCTTTCAATCTATTTATTATGGGGGAGTAAAACTAAAAACTTTTTTGTTCCTTTGTCAGTTTATCATCTTCCAAGCCCTTTAATGTAATATTTTTTGTGTGCAATATGAGAAATGAAAAAGAAATGTTATTTTGCGGTTGCTGTCCCTGAATGCTATTGGTAAGAGCAAATACACAAAAACCTTACTATTGCATAAAATAAACCTTAAATGTAGTAGATGTTATGGAGAGTTGTTCAAGTATGGTAATTTTGTGTTTTTGTTTAGATCAATTTATTTATGCACCATTTAACTGTTGCAGCTTTTCTTCTAGTTATCAGGGCCGGCCTGAGGGGTGTGCGACGTCTGCAGCCACACACTGAAGTCTTTTGGAGAGGCATAAAATTGGCAAATTTTGGTAAAAAAAGAAAATAAATGTGATAAATTTTTAGAAATTTATTTAAATGTTGGGCAGAAATATTTAAACTATAATCAACTTTATCTCAAACTATTGCAGTTGAATTTCAAGGTAAAACCGGTAAAAGGTTAAATCTGAAATACAGTAGTCTCATGTCTTTGACCAAGGTCAGTAGATCAGTCGTCTGCCCCTGTAATCTTCCTGCCCCCTTCCCACAGCTTTGTTTTTCTAGCCGCCAATATGCGATTGTAACAGGTCATTCACGTCTTGACGTTTTGCGGGTTTGAATGTCTTTGTTTTGCTACTTTGTTGTGTTTAGTTTACGCTGTTAGCTTTTGGTATATTCACCAATTAAGCTCTTGTTCGTTCTTTATACAGTCAGCGACGTGGAGAAATAAGGTAGGTTTTTTTATTCTTCTATTCTATATTCCTCCATTACTATCTACAGTTATTATAGTCCAGACATCATTCCACATAATTTGTTTCATCTTAAAGCATGTATGTGTGTTTGTTTTTTTACCAAATTAACAACTAATTTAAACTTGATAGGTTTATGTACAGTTAAATTCCACTTCTTACCCCACGCTATCTTACCTTATTTTGTATCAGATAAATGCAGTAAACTTAGAATTTTGTTACATAATTAATTTATGGCGACTGTACTTTTTTACTAGTTTAACTCCAAACTATTCTTTTTCATGATATCTTCTCTAAAAACTACACTTAAGGGTTTCGTAAAATAATTTTATTATTTTTAGGTCAAAAGTCTCCAATGGATGTCCTAAACTTTTTGTCATTGACCGAAAGCACAGATGCCATTGTCAACCTGTGGATAGCAACACAAACCATAACCACAATGGCCATGTCAGTCGCATATGCTGAACGAAGCTTTTCAAAGCTGAAGTGGACAAAACTTACCTCAAGTCAACACTGTCTCAAGAAAGACTTGGCAGACATTCAATTTTATCAGTTGAAAACAAGTTGTCTCAGTCAATTGATTATTTGGACTTAGTTGATTCACTCTCCGAAATGAAAGCAAGAAAAGCCCTTGTATGAATGTATAATAAAAGAGACTATAGAGCCTTAAACCTATCAAGTCAATCAATAAATAAATTATATTTAGAGACATAAATGTAATGTTCTAAAAGGCGCAAAAGTTCACAAAGTCTGTGTTTTTAGACCTTAAATTTCAAAATTATTCCAGACCTCCCCCTCCGTAAAGGCATAAAATGTAAGTTTTGCATACTTGCAATATTCGCCTTAGACCGGCCCTGCTAGTTATTGTTCTAATATACAATTTGGCTTAACATTTCATTGAAAACCTCTATTGTTTAGGTAGATTATATATAAGGAATAAAGTTTTGATGTCAGTTTTTTTAATAATGATTTATACAGAGTGGAGAAAAAATATCTAAACGCTTTCACAACTTTTGTATGACCTCACTTGTGAAAGTGAAATCTTGTACATGATTATGGTTACAAAGAGTATACTTTTAGAGGCCATTAGCTACATTTCATCTTTTCAGGGGGACTGCCGACGAGCAGTTGAACGAAAGTCTTCATCGTAATCCTATGTTGAGTTTGGTATCAAATGAAAGGTCTAATCAAGAAAAATTAATTGCTGCAAACCGGACTTGGAAAGGTTTATCCTTTCCAGAGTAGCGGTCATTTGAATTTCAAAGTTATTAATTTGGACAAATTATTTCTCTGCTATTTAATGGTTTTAAACAAATTATTCTGATCAAAAATTATACTTTATGTGGAACACAAATGTTAAAAAAAAATTATCAGTGGAAAAAATAACGTTGTTGTGAAAGCGTTTCTATATTTTTTCACCCTGCATAATAATTCTGTATCATTTTAATTTCTCTAGTCATTAAAGTTCTGTCCCTATATTAATATCACTGACTATAGACAAGGTTCAGTTACTCTGTAAAAATAACAAAATGTATTTAACCTGTAAATGCCACTTAATTTACAGATACTAGTCTATTTTTCAACTCCATAGACTATTTTTAATTTAAAACAAAAATTTAATTTAATGGATCGCATAGTTACAGAGTGTCCTTGCGCTGTTTTAAGGGGGGATCAGCTAGCATAAATAGAATCAGTGAGGCAGGTTTTATATGGCTTGATGGATTGGATTTAGCTTTGCTATTTATTTTAAATTTTTATTATAATGCAATGACTTTTTTTCCAAGTATAAAACTCATCTTTTACATAATTTTTAATGAAAAAAAAATTGTAACTGACAAAAACCATACAATATACTGTAAAACCTCGATAGTTCGACACTTTGTGGACTGCAGGGGTGTCGAAGTATCGAAATGTCGAACTATAAAGAATGTATTCTATACATAAAAGAACAAACATTATTGTTATAAAGAAATTGTAGTTTATTTTCTTCATTAATTGTTAAAAGTTTAACAAAAGTAAAAACAAGCTATAATTTTTGTAATAATATATGTCCTACTGAATTGGTAAGGAGTTACAATAGTAGTTATTAAAGTATGGACATCAGAGTACTTAGAAGGTATAGTAACTAAATGTCCAAATATTCATAATTTTAACTGTTATTCGCTTTGACTGTGTTGTTTCATTGATCTGCACCGGTCTGACTCGCACACACTTATATGGACAAAAGTTTTGCAACACAGTGTCACCATTATTGGTGTCGAACTATAAGGACTGTCAAAGTATTGAGTGTCGAACTATCGAGGTTCTACTGCATATACATATCTAATTAAGTTGAGGAGAGTCTCGTCTTAGCAGTTCTTGGTAGCAAGTCCTGTTTCCTTATGGACATTAAATAATATAATTTGTTAGGTGCTTGAAAATACCACTGTTCTTGGGTCAGTAGATTTTAGGGGTAATATGTTTAAATGTATCGTAGGATGTTTGTGATTATTGAAAGATGAGGAATGGGGAAGTAAAGTGAGGCAGGGTAGTAGAGTTAATAGCAGAGTTAAGTTTATTAAAGTACCGTAGTAGAGTTTTCAAGTAGAGAATGGGGAAGTGAAGCGAGGCAGAGAGTAGAGTTAATGGCAGAGTTAAGTGTATGTGAGTTGTAGAGTATTCAAGTAGGGAATGGTGAAGTGAGACGGAGTAGTAGAGTTAATAGCAGAGTTAAGTGTTTGAGTAGTTAAGTTAAGTGAGGCAGAGTAGAGTAGAGTTAAAACATGTCAATTACTAGAGGTGACTTTGGGACATGGGTGGCAGTGCTAGGACTAAACGTAAAAGATACAAAAATCGCTAAATTTTACTGGCAAATTAACTTTCTGAATTTTAAAATTCAACGTGATAGTTAACTATCAGGGGGTTTGGTTGATTTGTTTCCTGTTGAAAAATGAAATCTGATTAACAAAATTTACTGAAGTTAAAATGACATATTCTTTAATATTTTAACAATACACTTATCACATTTTCTTTATTATTTAGTTATGATAATTTGAAAATTATCTAGTATTGCTTAACCTTTCATACAATATGCATCAAATTTTTCTCCATTTAAATACAAATATCTAAACAAAAACAAAAAAACCACTGAATGACAGGTCGAGTTTGTACCGTATGTGTTTTACCATTAGTGATACCGTTGATTTAAACAAGCTCACGCTATCCATTTTATCTACAACTATTAAAACAGAAGGACTTATATATTCTAACTGATATGACATTTGCAAACCAAGATCTAACTTGTAAAGAAGTAAAAGGAATCAAATCATTAAATTTAGTAAGCAATTTTAAAAATTTAACCCCAGATCTGAGAAAAATGCATATTTCTAATTAAACATGAATTTGATGAAAAATGTACATAAAATAGTCTGAAATCCCGCCTAAACACTTTCTCTTTGCCCATGGTTAAATGTTAATAATTTGTATAAAAATAACTTAAAATTCAGTTGAATGCTGGTGACGTTACCATGCATGCTGTACTCCAAATGTCTGCAGGAGGACCATAACCACTTCCTAGAAGTACTTCCAGGCTTCGGTACTGCCGCGTTTGGATGTCTTCCGTGAAATGGTGACTCTAAAACATGAAATAACATACCAGAGTTTCTTGGTTAATTGGTGAATTTCTTAGTTTAAATATTTTATCTTATACATTATTATGAACTTAAATTGATGAAGCTTTTTCTTATATTTGAACATTCAACCTCTAATTTATCTTTTTTTTTTGTGTGTCTTGTCTATTAGGTAAAAAATAATAATAGTAGGGGTAACCTTGACAAAACACTCTATTAATATTTTTCTCGTACATCCCTTAATGTGAACGATGCAATAAAGATGTGAAAAGATGCAGTTAAGTTTTACTGCTTCTTTAAACTGATCTGTTAAGTGCTGTTCTTGGCTTACAGTAGAAATCCAATTATCCAAAACCTGAACCATCCGAATTAATATTGAGGAAAATAGAAAATGTATAGGCATAGCAATAGAAGAAAATTTATGCCAGTGGTCGCAGTTATCTATTTTGAAAGTTAAAGTATTATTTTTATTGGTATGATGACTTTTTCTTACTATTCCTAATATATCCAATCATCCAAATTTCTGCATAACCAAATGGGTCCCGATTTTAATTAAATCAGATTATTGGATTTTTTTTACATTTACATTTTTGTTTTTCTACATTTTAGATTTAATTTCTTCAAGAAGATTGTGAAAAAATATAGTCTATGATAACTTTCTTATTAAGGATAAAAAAACATAAATAAGCGACAAATTTCAGGTGCCAATATTATGATCTCCTGGTGTAATATCACATCAATCAATCTTTATTTGTCGTAAGGCTTTACAAGCATTGATATAGTCATAATTTTTATAGATATTCTAAACAAGATCAGATATACTATAAACGAAAACAATAATACAAAAACAAGTATTTTTTTTTTAATTGAATACTCTAAGTAATGAAAGTGTAAAAATAAAAAATGTTACAAACTAAGAAAACAACTACAGTAGAATATTGTCAAATTGATAGAATTCATTTAGAGAATAAAAAGGGTTTTTCACAAACTAGTTATATAATTTATTAAAAAATATTTCTTTAGGATATGTTTCAATAGATTTCTTTAACTTGTTATAAACTTTTAAAGACACTATTAGGTGGCTATTAAGTGTTTTTGAGAGTCTGTGAAAATCTATTGCAATATAATAATAGTATTTATTTGTTCCATCAACCTTTCACAATATTACAAGTACATACATTTTGAATTCTTAGGAACCACTTTTCCAGTTGTTAGCATAAATAAACAAAAAATAACAACAACAAAAATTATTTCTACTTCTAGTATTATACGAATGAGTGTTCGACACAAAACTTAAATCACCAGGATTTTGTAAAATGTAGCGTAATAAATAAAAAATGTATAAATTAATTAACTTACAGTCTTAATTTTTATTTCAATGAAAATTGGTTTGCAGTGCAATAAAGGCTGTGATTTAGTTATAGCCCTTAAAGTATTTTTTTGCAATATGAGAGTTTCATTTATTCTACTACAGTTTCCATAGAATATTAACCCATATCTGTACACTGCTTGGTAAAATGCAAAGTATACAGTTCTAGCATACTCCTTATTTATACAATTCATTAATCGGCTTAAAAGAAAAATTACTCTGGACAATTTTGATGATATGTATTCAATATGAGAGTTCTATGAAAGATTATTATCAATGAAAACTCCTATAAATTAAACACTTGTAAAGTAATTTTGATGTGAATAATTATCTTTATTGTAAGAGCTTAAGGTGAATAAAATATTCTAGGAGGAATCCAATATTGTTGAACAAAAGTGAAGCGTCATCAAATACATTTTTAATAAGAATTTCAAGTTGATTTATGTCAGTTGATTAAAAAAAGTGGCATCGTCAGCAAATAAAAATGTTGATGACTGAATTAAATTTGGAAGATCATTTATTATAATGAGAAAAAGGAATGGACCAAGGACGGACCCCTGAGGTAGACCCCATTTAACAGTCACCTCCTCAGATCATCCTCCATTGATAAAAACCCGCTGTTTACGTTTAAAAAGGTAGGATTACAAAAAAATTTAACATAGGCCCTGAAATTCCATAAAATTTTAGTTTATATAGAAGGTGTGAGTGATTAACGCAATCAAATGCTTTACTTACAACGCACAGAGTAACTTGAGCAAATTTTTTATTTTCAAAAGATTTTATAATTTTATTAATTAGGCCATCAACTGCCATTATGGCAGATTTACTCTTTCTAAACCCGAACTGTGAGGCAGTAAAATAATTGTTATTTTCAAGGAATGTGCTTAGTTTTTCACAGACTAAAAGCTCAAATATTTTTGAAAGTACGTGTATAACCGATACTGGTTGATAACTTCCAGGTTAATTTTGTAGTCCTTTTTTAAAAATTGGGCGAACTCTAGATATTTTTAACTGTTCGGGGAAATCCCCTTCCTGGACACAAAGATTAATACACTGAGAGAGAGGTTGAGCTAAACAGGGTACCAAAGCTTTTAAAAGATTATTTGACATTCCATAAACATCAAGACTGAGTTCTTTAATCTTTTGGTGACATTGGTGACTTCCTTAGCAGATACTGGTCTCCAGATAAAACAACTTTGATTTTCGACCTGAATGATACTGTTATTTTCTAATAATTCATTTGATGTACGGTAGTGATTGTTTCATCTATAATTTGTTTAATTGATACAACTGATTCAATAACAAAAATTAAATATATCAGGTGATATGCCATGGAAGTCCAGTACAGCAGGTCCAAAAACAGAGTTATCTTTTATAATTTCCCACGCTTTTTTATATTTATTTTGACTTTGCTCTATAATTTGAGCACTAAATTTAATTTTTGCTTCATGAATAAATTTTTATACTGCTTTTTAAGTTCTTGGTATCTGCCCTTCAATTCAAAAGTTTCATTTGCACCAGTTGATTTAATCAAAGAGTTTAAAAATAATAATTTCTTTTTCATAGAAGCTAAATCTGTAGAGTACAACTACCATGCATACTTACCACCCAGCATGCATTGCCCAAATCAGCAATTTTAACGCTAATGTTGCACATTTTCTGTACTTGTAAGTAATCAGATTCCAGACCTTGATGATCTGGACATGATTGTACTCTGCGAAATTTCCCTGTAATAACAAACAACGAATGCAAAAATATTGCATCATCAAACTATATAAGTAATGACAACCATAATACAATAAGTGCAAGAAAATATAAATTAAATTAATTTTGTTGTATTGCATTAACGATAGGATACAAAAATAGTAAATGAAAAGGTAAAAAAGTCTTACTTATATTTATAATATAGATTATAAATACAGTATAAATAGGTTACCAAATGAAGAAAAGCAATGAAAAAGGTTAAGTCTTTCAAATTAAAAATGATTGGATCTCTTTAAAGTCTTAGGATTTGTTTTGTGTATACTCTCTAGATAATGCCCTAATGGCTGAAATGTGTAATATGTACACAAAAGGGAAACGCACGAAGCAAAATTACAGAATGCCAAACTATGTCAAGAAACTGCTTTAGTTGACAATTAGAAAACTAATTGTGAGGTGCCCCCTTAGGGGCTATCCCTAAATTACGTAACGCTTAAATTGGACCTTTCAAACCCACCCTCCCGGTGTAACAGACTTCCAACAGTAAAACTAAACCCCCCTCAAAAATTACGTAATGCTGTCACCTACCCACCACCTTCTAATTTTTATCATGCATATCTTTATTTACGATAAAGTCATTGTTTAGATTCTTTTCTGTTTGGGGGGGGGAGAATATTATATATCTAACTTTAAAATCTTGTTAAAAAATATTGTATTTTCACAAAAAACAATAAAAGTTTGTGAATGAATGTAAACAAATTGCTGATGTTTAATAGTTATGTAACGCTGCCAAAAAACCCCTTCCCCCCTTCAGGTGTTACGTACTTTAGGGACGGCCCCTTACGTGCATGGGTGGGAGGTGGTCAATACTGACCATAAGTGTACGGGAGGGAAAGTGGGTCTCTCAAGCTAAATTGCTCTGTTGACATTCATAACAACTACATTCTTTCCAATTTATTTACTTAATTAAATAATCATTGCAATTTTTAATACTTCGGTATTTTTTTATACATTTTTCTTTTTGTTTGGGGTTTTAATTTATTTTTCAGAAATAGTATACACATTTGTATTGTTGTTTTTGTGTTAATGGTTAAGACAATTTACTTTGCTTCGGCCTGGGACCTATTAACTTAGCCATTAGACCAATGGGGTTTTGACTCTTTTGAAGTAACTCACTTAGCATTTTCTTAAAAATAATATTGTCATATTAATAAGTGATGTATGACACATTAATATTATTTTACCTTGAATTTATTAATTTAATATTTTTAATTGTGACAGTAAACTTATTTCTAATCTATTTGTTTCTTGTACATGTCAGTACTGAGTCTTTAGTATTGGTTTGTAAAATCTTAAAATAATGTTCTAATATAAAAGAACATTCTTTATCAATATTGTCTATTAAAGCGTACCAAAGTCAATATATCAGTGCTTCCACTGGGGATTTTATAGAGATATTTTTCACGGTTAAACATATTTTTGTTATAGTATTCTGTGCTATTTCCTGATAAAAATTATGTATAAATTTATAGTATTTGAATAATTTATAGAATTTCAATAAATTTTTCAAAATACGCTTCCGACACAGTGAAAAATGGCCCACCACTACAGAAATGTTCAAAGGGTTAAATGACATGTAATTTTATTTAAAATTATTTCTACTGTTGACTAATACATCATTGTTGGTAGTCTCAATTAAAGTGTAAAAGTATCTTTCCACCGTGAGCTCACCTTTAGTGTCGGAAGGTATTGACAAGGCCTCGGTAGATTGTGTGGAGGATGTACTTGAAGATATCACAGCCGCCCCCTCTGCTCCCAACAATTGTCCAATTTCTCCTGTAAAGTTTCCTTTGCCATTGTCATTGCAGTTGCCATTACTAGATAATGCTGTGCGGTTGGCAGAACTGTTTTCTTCACTCTCAGTCCCACAGCTTCCGGCTTCCATTTCAGAAAATGATCTATAGTTTTTTAACTCTAAAACACAAAAATTGTAATCGTTATTTTTGTACTGTGACATTTTATAACAAAAGAGAATTGTCAACTTAAGTGCATGAGAACACAAAAGCTTACAGTAAAAATCACAATTAGTACAGTCATTATTAATTAAAATAACTCAATAAGAAAACTGCTCAAAGGTTAAAAGATAAACACAATTAAGGCTGTTTAAAATGTGCTTGTATTTTTAAAATGCAGTGACTGTACTTTTTTAATAGCTTTCACTATCCTGCTGTATGTAGCAAGAAAAATATAATAAACATAAAAATAACTCCATTCAAAAACAACTATAGGAATTCACTAAGCTTTATATGTTATTGTATAGTCATATAAAGCCAAGCATGTAAGAACTTTATTTAGTTCCATTGTGATATCCAGTTTGTCTGTAATCAAAGGAAAGGAGTGGTCAGATGGAGTCCAGTCAAAGGTCAGGCATATTCTAGATTGGCAGACAGAAGCTAGAAAAGCAATTGCATTTGAGACTAAAACTAGATGAAGACTGGAAAGGTGTGAAACAGAAATGTTACATATTTGAGTAGAGGTCAAGTAGGAAGTAAAAGAGGTAAGAAAGAAGTTAGATGAAGACATAAAACTAGTTAGCAACTTATTGATGACAGAAGAGGTCAGATGGGAACAAGACATGGGCTAAAAAAAGGAGGACAGAATATGTAAAACAAAACCGATCTCAAATTGATATTTTATGAAACTTAGAGGAAGTAGTAAGAGCTGTGTTTTATATGTAAAGTGTATTTGTAGGGATTGAGGAATTTACAGATAAACCAGAATTACCTGCTATAGTCATATACAGTGTATTCAAAAACTATCAGGACGGCTCTAAACTTACCAGACCTAAAACTTACTGTTTTAATCCTTAATTATGTTTTCATCACATGGGTGACAGTCTGCTAGGAGTTCCCGCCCACCTACATACAGTGGTAATACCCTCCCGCACACCCACACACACCATGGTATTGATGATATAGGGGTGACAGCATAAATAGAAGCATAGGTTAAGATGTACATACAATTAAGGGTATTTCTAACTAGAACACTATTCCATAAATCTGATCTCTAAAGAACGATTCGTTTTGAAATACAGCTGTTTGAATTCTTTTTCATATACAGACTTGTTTCAAACCAATCATCCTGATATATAACAATAAAATTAAAATTGTTGTAGTTTCTAATCAAATCATTTTTTTCTATATATGATGTGTCCCCTAGTAGCCTTCTGAATTAGTTACTGACTAAATCCACATTATTTTTTTATTCGCTCGCGTAGAGGTATTACACAGTTTTCTGTGAAATACTAAAAATAGTATTTAGAACCAAGAACCAGGAACCAATTTCAGCAAAGAATCAAACCAGAAAAAAAAACCTTTAAATAGGTCTAGTTAACCAATGCTCCTATTTAAGATTTTCTGTTGACTCCTTGTGGGCCATCCCCATAGGTGACGATAAGTTGATAAAGGCTTATAAGATATGTTTTTAGGTGTAGTAAAAATGTGTTAAGTTTAATTTCTTTATCTCCAATAGATTAAAAAAAAAAAAACACATTGAGCTACCTTTGACCTTTTTAACACCATATGTATATTAATTGTTTTATTTATTTTTAACCTTTATTTTCAAATCACATGGACCACAAGTCTGTGCTTTTAATTTAATTGTATCAGATGTAAATTGTTATTTTATGTGGAAATGTATATTTGCCATAACACCAGTTATTTGCACAGCTTTGCCAATAACATTACTTTTGTATGACAGCAAAAATTATTCTAAATGTGGTAGTAGTCGTATTCATGTGTAAGGTGGGTGAGATTGATCATTTTTTTCATGCTGCAAAGAATCAACTGTTAGTTGGAAGGTGTAATCAATTGCTGTATATCCATGAAGCCTGTCATGTCCAAGATATATGGTGGATGGCCAAATTTTTTTTTTTTGTATTTATATACAGTATATACATATATTTTTTATACATACAGAACGTTTATTCTTTCATTTTTATTGTAAATTGATAATTTTTATAGAACATAGTTTTAATTATATATTTTTGTACTAAGCAGTGTTTTTTTTTTTTTTTTTTACACCTGGGTGATAGTAGGTTGTTCAACACAGGTATGTGCCCATGAGGAAAACTATTAATTATATCATTGTTTTAAAATTTCTGTATAACGTTATTTTTTATGAAATAAAAATTATTATCTATGTTGTTATGGAGTTGTTTTCACTTTAAACTCCAGTAGTAATGGGCTTTTTCACTAATCCAACTCATGTCTCACCTTGATTGAGTCGGACTAAAGAGGGATCACAGTAATAAAAGTTAAATTAACTGTTGCTCTTGGGCAATTTAAAGGATTCAAATGTATTATGAAATAAAAACAAAATATGTCATTTAGGTATAGAAAAGTTTGCTCCTCTTATGAATAAAAGACGCTTGTTGTTTTGTAATAACAAATAAAAAACAAAATATAAACTTAAATTACCTGGAGGTAAGACTTGATTTAACCTTCCAAATCTTTTCCAGCTTTGGGCAGCCTCTGAAGCAATTCTATAGATGTAGCTGTCGTCTACACAAAGAAGAATATTCTCAGGCTTGATGTCGGTGTGTATTATATCGCACTTAGTGTGAAGGTAATGAAGTCCTTCCAGCACCTGGAACATGTGACATGTTATTTCTTGCTAGGCCCAGAGTGCTTCCTTGGAGCATCCAAAATATTAAAATGAATTATATAGTTTATCACTACTTAATTGCCTTTGTTGTTTTTATACAAAACCCTAATTAAACATTTTAAATACATTTATTTTCTTTTTCTATCACCAAATCAAGCAGTGATAAAGGGGTAAAGCTCATTAATATATTCAGTGTGCGTGGAAGGAATTCCTACCATACCTGCCTGTCGCCAGGTGCACATGGAAGGAATTCCTACCATACCTGCCTGTCGCCAGGTGCACATGGAAGGAATTCCTACCCTACCTGCCTGTCGCCAGGTGCACATGGAAGGAATTCCTACCCTACCTGCCTGTCGCCAGGTGCACATGGAAGGAATTCCTACCATACCTGCCTGTCGCCAGGTGCACATGGAAGGAATTCCTACCCTACCTGCCTGTCGCCAGGTGCACATGGAAGGAATTCCTACCATACTTGCCTGTCGCCAGGTGCACATGGAAGGAACATTTTGGCGCTCTTCATTTTTAATTATAATTTTTTTATCTTATAGTATAATATAGTGCAAGTGTCTGTTGTCTACATGTATATCAACTGCCCTAGACATTTCATGATTTTTTTACATTTTGAAATTTTTTTGACCATAAAAAAATTCTAAAATGATGTGTTCCAGTCTTGTGGCCGTCATAGAACTGTTTTATGTGCATTTTGGAACTGGTGACTTTCCTGGTGTGCATGGAAATAATTCCTACCCTGCTTTTGCAATGGGCGAAAAGGACTTTTATATTTTTTTAAACATAAAAACGTTCTAAAATGTTGTGTTATACCATATTCCAAGTTCTGGCAGTCATAGAACTTTTTATTTATTTATTTTTTTGGAACTGGTAACTTTCCTCTTGTATGTATGGAAGGAATTCCAATCCTTTCTTCAAAATGGAAGAAAAGGACTAGTTTGGGTATTTGGAAACCTGTTTCCATCCATTAAATAAGTAGAAATTAAACAAATATTTTAGCACCTGGCATGGTATATTTTAGCACCTGGCATGGTATATTGCAGCACCTGGCATGGTATATTGCAGCACCTGGCATGGTATATTGCAGCACCTGGCATGGTATATTGCAGCACATGGCATGGTATATTGCAGCACCTGGCATGGTATATTGCAGCACCTGGCATGGTATATTGCAGCACCTGGCATGGTATATTGCAGCACCTGGCATGGTATATTGCAGCACCTGGCATGGTATATTGCAGTACCTGGCATGGTATATTGCAGCACCTGGCATGGTATATTGCAGCACCTGGCATGGTATATTGCAGCACCTGGCATGGTATATTGCAGTACCTGGCATGGTATATTGCAGCATCTGGCATGGTATATTGCAGCACCTGGCATGGTATATTGCAGCACCTGGCATGATATATTGCAGCACCTGGCATGGTATATTGCAGCACCTGGCATGGTATATTGCAGCACCTGGCATGGTATATTGCAGCACCTGACATGGTATATTGCAGCATTTCAGCAGTAAACATATTAGTAAGAAGTTAACTCCAGTGGGGTGAAGCAACGACTTCCAGCCGTTGTGGTTTATTGGACCATTACTGTATACAGTTTTGAGCCGAATCATATTAAATACTATGCTTTGTTAGCAATAAATTTAATCTTAACAATTAAGAATTGCAAGAAGAATGCAATTTATTTCCATCTTTATACATCAGTAAGTTGACAAGTGCATTATTTTGAAATAATAACCATCGACAACCAGCTGACCATGTTTATGTATTTAATATGAATTAAGTTTATGTATTTTAGTTAGTATAACGTCATTTAGTTAAAAATACGAGAAATACAGAACAAAAAGTTTGATTAGAAAACCAAGTTGATTGTATTTTTTATTATAGAACAATTGCTCCATTATAGTTCTCCATTGCTTTTAGAACAATATTTTCGAAGTAAATCTATCCATATTAAATCTCTCCAATATCAATCTAAAGTACTGACTTTAAACCCGAGTTTTTATAATTTTGCACTGTGACCTTATGAAACCAAGCGGTACATAATGTGATCAATAATGGTACAATATGCAAAATAAATTCGACACATAAAAATCCATTGGAATACACCTTGATAGAAGGTCGACATGGGATTTTCATATTCATGATGCATGTTCAATGGGAAAACGTGTTCTGAAATCGTCGTATACATACTTAGTTCTCACAATAAATCTAGTAACAAGACATTTACTAAGTATGTAGGTAAGGTAAACTAATTTGAGGAATGTGCGGAGGAATGCACGGAGGAATGTGCGGAGGAATGCACAGCTTGTTTTGGTTGTCACATGAAACTGAGCAATTCAACTAAATTATATTAATGTACAACAGTAGACCAACTCATTATTTCTGTAATTAAGTAATAACTACTGTATTACTCACTTGTAATACAAAAATGAAATAATTATAATCCAGTTTTTTATTTGTGTAATCTATGCTAGTAAAATATGGAACACAGCGCACTCCATATCAATTATTGCCTCGGCATATTCATGTAATAAGTTTTGCAATACTAGGTGTCTCAGAACTCTGATCCGTTCATATCAATTTCAGTACACACTAAATCCTTCCGGGGATAACCTCATCAAAACAATGTATAGTCTGTGTACAGCATTACAGACTTAATTAATAGAAATATTTTTGGAAGCATTTTTATTAATAGACAAAATTTCTTTGAAGCGGATATAGTTTGTCAGTATTAAACTTGAGAGATAGCATAATAATTTAAATCTGTTTTGTGGAATTTCCAGAAACTTTCACAGTAATGAAATTGATGAGAATCAATTTTCTGGAAACCTAACCTAACCAGATTTCACAGAACACTCCAAACACCCAGCCAACTCAATTATCCAGTAATAACATGTGGGCGCAGGTAATATAGTGCACTGCCATACCATAAGCCTAGGGATTATCCCGAAGCAGAGTTGAAATAGAACTCTCCCGAATAGTGATTGGGTGATTTATAATAACACATTACATCCCTTGGCAATACATGTGATTCATATGCAATGCAATTCTAAAATTATGTATTTCATAATAACAAGATTAAAAATAAATTCTCTTTTGTTAAAAAGCCAAGTAATATTATACCAGCTAATAAAATAATACAAATTATATGATAATTTAATGAAAGGGTCCAAAAATAACATTTTAATACTCAATATTATTCAGAACGTTGGCAGTTTAGATGATTTTTTTATTTTTTGAAATTAATCCAACTGAAATCATGTTAGATAATAATAAAAATAGTAACTTTCTTTAATTAAAACGATTAATTGATTTATAGGAACAAAAATAAATTGCAATTTAACCCTAAATTATTACTCTTAATTTATTATCATATCCTCACTACTCATTCGTAATTTTGACTACTCCGTGTTTCTTTATTTTTTACGTGGACCATCATGTTAATTTAATACAGTTGTAATATTGATTTCATGTTTACAATAACAATGAAATCTAGTAACTGTTTTCATATAAAAAAGTTTATTTTTTAACCTAATTTTTAAATGCTATTTTAACTATATTTGTTATAAAATGTTCTTATGTTTATGGCAAATGTAAGGGTTCAGGGAAAAAATCACAGAAAATTCATATTTAGCTCAATTTCATTGTTAACCATTTATTTATGTAGGAAAATAAACAATGAACAGTATATATATATATATATATATATATATATATATATATATATATATATATATATATATAGGATTTACATTGAGCTATCATGAAAACAAAAATATTTTCCTATATCAATAACATTGTAAAAAACTGACATTGTATTTACGTAAAATATACGTCACGTGATATAGAACAGAGAAAATAGTATGACCTTGAGTGGCGCCGACTGAATACTGGTCTCTACTAACAAAATGAGGAAGGTACTGAGACAGATGATCCGCCAGCATGTGTAGTTTGGTTGATCTTGGAATTTTGCAAATGTCAGTTCATAATTTTTAATGTTGTCTTTAGGATTATTTAGTTTGTTTTTAATTTGTTTTCAGTTTTGAATGAAGGAATTTAATTTGAATTTTTCTTGAAGGAATGTTGAATGGTTTTTGATAATTGTTTATTCAAAGTAAAACTTGCCCAGTAATTTCCTTCTTTTTCTTTTATTTCTAATAATGTAGTTCTTGATTGTTTAATCTTTTTCTTATTAGATTTATTTAACACATTATAAATTAATTTAGGATTGTAACCATTGTAAACAGCAATATTTTTTATGTATGAAAGTTCTTTTTCAAAATGTTCTTCATTTAAGGGCATGTTTAGTAATATATAAAATCATACTATGGAATGCAGCTCTTTTTTGAACTGGTTTAATGCTTATTACATATTTAATTACAAAATTAACGACATTTCTATTTTGAAAATCAGATGGAAAATAAGGAAGATATAAGATTTGAAATTTAACTAGTCACTGCCAAAGTATGACAACGTCTGAGGCTGTTTAAATATCTCATTATTAATTTTAAATTAAGTACATTAGATATTTTTTACATATTTTTGGTAGTAAAATTATTAATTTATGAAAGTAATCATTTAACTAACTGAGCAACACTTCGATAATAGTTAGTTGCAATTAAATTAATTGCCTTCAAAATAAGGACATTGCAGTATTCACTAGATGAGTCAGGAGTTTTTAATCATTGAGAAACGGTACAATTTGTTACTAAGTTAGACCAGATTTATTTGATATAATACATAAAATCAAAATCTTTATTGCACATTACATTTTCATTATTACAATAAGTAATCCAAACAGGTGCATTGTCAACTTATATAATACAAATAGAGTCAGGTGCTAAAAATAGTTATTGAATTAGTGGATTAAACTGAATTATTATGCTAAAAATATCTTAAATTATTAAGCATATTGTGGGATGATTTATATAAAATTTTTGCTGAAATACTTAAACTATTGTGTCATGTCATCATTTATCATCTCATATATATATATACGCTAAAGTATGCTTTTGGCAGTAGAATTTCCTTAATTTGCTTATGGAATTTAACTTGTTCAAGCTGTTTTAGAATTGTTGGCGAACTGTTGTAAATTCGAATGCCCATGTATAAGGGACTTTTTTCAAGTAAGGTTGTTTTGTGAAGTGGAAAAAGCAAAAGATCCTTGTACCGGGTTTGGTAATTGTGCTGATTTTTTAATTGTTCATAAATATTTGGATTTTTATGGACTAAATTTAGAAGTTCTAGAATGTACAAACATGGTAAAGTAAGTAATTGGTTTTTTTTAAATAATGGGCGACAGTTTTCTCTGAATTTAGCTCCCGTCATTGCTCTTAAAACAGCTTTTTGTGCTTTGAATACTCTTTCAAAGTTAGGAGATGTTCCCCAAATTACAATCCCATATTTAAGAATAAATCGAATGTATGCAAAATATACAATTTTGCATGTAGTAATAGATACTGATTGAGCCAAAATTTTCATTGCAAATTTAAAGGAGCTTAATTTATTTACTAGGTCATCAATATGGTATTTATAATTAAAATTTTTATCAATTTTGATTCCTAAAAATTTATGTGAATCAACTAAATCCAAGCTAAAATTGTCTATTTTGTTGTTAGAGTTGGCTTTAAAATGTATTACATTAGTTTTGGTCTGATTTAACAAAAGTCCAGCAGAATTAAACCAATTGAATTACATCTAATTGAAGGTCCTCCTACTATTCCTCAGACAAACCAAATTAAAGATATTTACTTCTACTAATAGCAACAGTTTATATTTCTTCATTTATTATTATTCTCATTATTTTATTTTATTTAAAAATCTCTATCCACCATTTAAATATTTATAGATTCGTACAGCATGCTTCCTTACCTGCCTTACAATAACTTTAACGCTTTCTAGTGGAATGCCTTGATATCTACTTCGGATAATGAGCTTCAAAAGGTTATGCCCAAGCACTTCAAACACCATACACACGTGAGTTCCGTTCCTCCCTGTCATCTTGAAGTCGTTCAGTAACCTCACAACCCGATTGCGGTTTGGGTCATTTACATCTGCCTCTCGCACCTTAAATCAAATTATATTTTTAAAAGGACAATAACGATTTATTGAAAATCAATTCATTGAAAAACTAAATTGTTTTGTATATTTATAACTAACGTGTTAATGACAAACAATATAAAAAAAAAACATGTGACTGACTGAAAACAGTAGTACAGCGTGTTAACTATCAAGAATAGAACAAAAGTGTCTAATTGTTTAGCATTTTATTTCTTTAATACATAATATTTTGCCGTCTTGGTAGCTCAGTGAATAAGACTTCAGACTGCGGAGGGCAAGGTCCAAGGCTCTAATCCCCACTGAGTCAACAGGCGGTACTTCACTCATTGAATAACGTTCACACACAGGCCTGCAGGCCCATGTAAACTGGTGAGTGAAAGTGTAGAATTTTGTAATGTTTGACTTTCTTAAGAGTCTGCAGAGGTAGTTGCCGTATTGGATTCATCCCATAAAAGTAATGTTAAATGTGGTACACCACTGTGACCAGCAATTTATCGGAAAATTATAATTTTTACATCGTTTGAAAGAGGGAAAAGTTACTAATGGTCCATTTTTTTAAATTTTTTTGTTCATTTGTATTTTAAGAAAAATTGTAAACTAAAACTCAATATTTGTTTAAAAGTGGATCCACTAGCAACTTTTATGCTTTTTCAAACAATATAAAAATTATAAATTTTCAATAAATCATTAAGTCACAATACTTTACCATATTAACATTGGGTAATGTGCCTAAAAACTAGTATTTGCTAAAACTTGTAATCTTGTAAGTAAATTATTGGTTTGGAATGAAAAAAGGGGGGCAGTAAGTACGAGGTATTTCCGGACGGTTAGTAAATCCTTGAAAATTGGTGTGGATAAAACCTCTTCTCTCTAGTATTTACTAAATCATTTTCAAGCTGGCGTGGGGCGTGCTATACTTTTCACTAACATTGAGTACCCCTCATTCTCAGTTCTCTAGATGATGTGAATAAAAACAAGTTTTTACTAGAACTTGTAATTTTCTAAGTAAATGCTACGTTTGGAGTAAATAAACGGGGGTAGCATTTACTAGATGTAGTGAGTGGTAGGCATTTCCAGACGGCTAGTAAATGCTTGTATTTAGCTGTAAGATAATCAACAAATTAAAATCTTGAGAACAATAACTGTATCAAAATGGGATAAAATATACCTCATAATAATGAAACTTATACATAATTATTTATTACATAAAATTACATGTAACAATTTAAGTTTTCAAAAACATTTATATTTATATAATCTAAATATTATTCTGTTAAAATTCAATTTTATAAATTCAAATATATTTATTACTTGCGAAAAAATACAATTTATATATGCAGTTTATATTTGTCTCTCTAGCCCAAGACTAATTGAGAGAAAAACTATAATGTTTTCCTCACAATTATGAGTGTTACAAATTATATGTGAAACATATATTTATACATATATATTATAGTACACTTTTTTTTCTTGGGAACTTCCTTAAATCAAAAACAATGTAACAATAAATCAGATAACAATAATTATAAAAATTTTAAATAAATAACATATCAAACAGTGGGCTAAATGTAACATTCGACTCTTATATATACAACAAAATAACTCAATAAAATCTTTAGAATCAACAAAAGACAAAAACAACAAGAAACCAATTTTAAATCCTTAAATTTACAAATACAATTATACTAAAAAAATGAGTAAGTATGTGAAATGATTCAATAAAAAATAAATCATACAAATATTTTTCTTGCCTATCTTTCAAAGACACAAAAACAAAATCTTAAACTAAAGGTTAATTTTCAAAAGGATTGCTATCTTACTGATTCATAGTAAATAACTACCTGTTTATTCAAGACTTCCAATCGGGTACAGGTTTAGATTTTATTAAAATGAAATTTTAAATTTCAATAAGTAAATACCATTTAATATTTTTTATTTATGTTAATTTTGTTTATATTTGTTAAAATATAACTTGTAATTATATATTAAATGTTTCTTTACAGGAATTTTTACAATTTTACCATCTAGCATGAATGTGTGAGTGCATCAATTGGAAAATATGTGGGTAATCTTTTTTATACGAATCCATTTTTAACAATACATTTTATTGTTTTAAATCAAATAATTAAACTAGAAGTTGCTCAGAATACTACATACGAGTTTACAAGTTCAAATAATTTTTAGTATAATTGATGCTACAGTTATGGAGAAATTGTTATATAAAATTATGATTTGTATAAGTTAAAAATAGGTTAAAAAAGGCATGATAGCCTAAGCATTAAAAGGTAACATTATTTCATCAAAGGACATTTCTAGGAACTCATTAATATTATACATTGGATTTTCTAATAGCCAGTCCAAAATAACCTTTGCAAATCTTTCATTACTTACACTTTTAGCACTAAGTGGCAACTTATTGAACAATTTAATGCTCAGTATCTTGAAGGACTTTAAAGTTTTACTTAGCCTACTATATTCTACATAAACATGATGGCTTGACCTAGTAAAGTGGTTGTGGATCTGATTTGACAATGTGAGATTATCTAGATTCCTTTTTACATAACATAAACTAACTAAAATATATACATTAATAACAGTTAAAATTTTATATTGTTGGAACAGAGGTCTACAATGATCTATTGCACCTGCATTTGCCAAGATTCTCACAGCCTTTTTTTGAACCAGTAACACATCATTTATTTTTGAGCCATTACCCCAATACAAGATTCCATAAAGCAAGTTCTTAAGGACAAATTTTACTAACATCGTTAATTTTGTTACATTCATCCGACTATAATGACATCTTGGTTAGTTGAACTCAAATTTATTCACGTGACAAGTTAGTTGAATTATAAATGTCAGGTTGAGTAGGCAGAAAATCAGTGGAGGGCGATACAGCGAGATAGGATGTATCTAGCATATGCTAGGGCTTAGGATTTACTACCCCTATTGTCGGCGCAGAAATTATGTGTACCCGAGTTTGAAGGTTTTTTCTAAGGAACTAAGAGAGCTACAACAAAACTAATTACACTATTGTTTTCCTCTTTTAATTGTTTGTTACGACATATGCATTTTTAAATTTTATTACAAGTTTAATTAATTGTTATACTAGTTGGAACAAAAAAAAGTACTGGAGTTTTAACTAGTTTTCACTGTACAACAAATTTACACAGTTATTACTTAAAAACCCGTTAATATATCTCATTTTATTTGAATACAAGGTTGATAGGAATGTCCTTTATAAGATTTATAAATTTTAGGATTCTAACTAATCAAGAAAAAAAGTTCTAATCAATCCCCTGAAATATTGTTTTCTTCGTTTCTGGAGGTTGTTAAATTGAGCACTTGGTCTTGTTGTAATCCTTATGAAATATATAGTTACGATATATCAGTTTCATATGTGTCATTAAATTTAGTGATTTTTACTTTGACTTAATTCAAATTAAATCTATCGATTTAAAGTTTTTTTTTAAATTGATTTAAATTCACTGCATTTATTAACACTCTTGAAATTAATGTATTGTAACAATATATGTCATAAGAATTACAAGAAGACCACGTAATCAGTTTTACAACCTCCAGAAACCAAGAAAACAATGTTTCAGGAAATTGATAAGAACTTTTTTTTCTCGATTAGTTAGAACCCTAAAATTTATAAAATGTTCTATCAACATTAAAAAAAAATATAAATGCAATACATTAATGGGTTTTTGAGTAATAATGGTGTAAACTTGATGCACAGCGAAAACTAGTTAAAATTTTGGTACTTTTTTGTTCCAACTAGGATAAAAATTAATTAAACTTGTAAAAAAAATATAAAATGCATATGTTGTAATGTACAATTAAACAATAAAAACAATGGTGTGATTGGATTTTTTGTTGGCCTCTTAGTTCCTTAGAAAACAACCTTCAAACTCGGGTGCATATAATTTCTGCGCCGATAGTAGTAATTGCTTTGGAATTTCCGGAAAGTACTAGAAACTGCTAGTATTTCATCAATTTGTTTAGTCACATTGATTTGAGCAAATAATTACTTGACATAGTAAATGCTAGTTTTTATTCACATCACCCTATATGGGTTCCTTTGCAGACTCTTAAGGCAATGAGTGACTTGGTTGGCTTGTTTGAAAATAAATTCAGTGCATATTTACTTTAAACTCATGTTATTATATGGAAAACAGGTACATACCTGGAAACTAGTCCAACAGATCATTAATATTAATAGAAAACAACATTTTATAACTAAGTAAAATGTGTTTTATGTGCTTTCTGAAACTGTATTAGGGGAAAGTGTAAATTACATCAACAAAAGTGGCTAGTTGATAAATGCCTATAAACGTTGTAATTTCAATTAATACCATACTAAGGACTTGTAATTTTATTGCAATATTTTTTTTTTCTTTAGTACCACTGTACATGTATGGGAGTATGGGTGGGTCAATTATGAAGTATTTTATCTGATGACATTGTTTGGATGTTGTACAGTAAAATATTGATGATTTCAATGTTTACCTATAGGCATCACTGAAATTTATACGAAAACTGATTTAGAATCCAGTAAAACATTGTATAAAATTATTGAAACATTAATAGTAGGGCCTATTATAATTTTAATAAAAATCAACCTATGTTCCATCTAATGTTTATAGAAGTAGTTTATATCCATTGGTATATGTTTCTATAATTTCTTATGATTTGACGGTTATATTAACATGTTGAGGGCGATAAAACATTTCATTTTAAACTCAAATCTATAGTTAAATGTTTTCTTTAGTCAAAATCTTTAAGTGTTGGAGTTTGTAGACATTATAGTCAAAATTTTGAATATTTGCTGTCATTCAAAATTAATTAAGATGATGTCATGGAACCACTGAAATCTGAAAAACATATTATAAATCCATCGCATACATACATATCGGCTCTCATCCAATTTATTCCTGGGTCTAGGTATTCACTAGCCTCCGCCATCTATCTCTGTCTTTTCACAACTCCCCCTTACATACCTCAGCCTACACCTCTCCTCTTCTCTCAACACCTCTTCTTACGTTGTAAATCCATAGGTCTCTTTCCTATCATTTCTATTTCTCCCATATTTCTTGGTATTCCGTATTCTCCCATTCTCTTAACATGCTCATGCCACCTATTTCTTGATTTTTCAATTCTTTTCTCCGGCTTTCCCCCCCACCGGGTCTCCCCTAATTTCTACATTTCCAATTCTATCCCTTTTTCTTTTACCCTTACCCTTAATTATTCTTTTAAACAAATATTGATTTATACCGATATAAAAAACAAGGATACTCTTACAACTTTGAACGCCAACATTCAGAGTATGCTTAATGATTGTTCACAATGATGACACTTTTAAGTTGCCAGATATTTGGTTCAATGACTGAGTTTTCTAATTGTGAGTACATGTTCCAACTGAACTAACAGCTGATCAAAATTAATTGTTCATAAAGTTCACTTAATTGCCTGGGGCCAATGGAACAAGTAAGAGAAATTATGAAAAAAGTCTTTCAAACTTTATTGATAGGCAAGTTAAGTCCAGATATCTTAACCCTGTACTTTGATTGTAAACAATTTTCCTTAATAATTTCTTTATCTTGATAGTAGGCCTTGATTCATCATCCTAAAAATTTGTGTTTTTTTTCAGAAGTCACCACTCATTTATAATATCAGCATAAAATTCCATCACTTGCTCCCTCCAACATTTGCACTTTCCTTGCCTTTACTTACATTGCGCTCGGGGTTATGTGGTAAGAGGACTTCAGACTCCTAACCTATTAATTAAGACGTTTTCTTTTCATTTTAATGTTACCACAGTCAAATAGTTTACACTTATATTTTAAATATTTAGATCCGATTCCAAAAATTTTATATTTATTAATTTAATTATTTTGTAGTTTACAAATAACAGATTTATTTATCATATCCAAAAGCATTTCTCATAACAAAGTTTCAAAAGAAGTTACTTTATTGTGTAATGCTTCCTCCCCCACAAAGTTGCGTTTTCTGATAACAATATTAACAAATGTCCTACTCTAATTTTATATAATTGATCCCATTTCTTAAAATGGTATATAGTCATGGCGTTGAAGTGGATATGAAAAGAAAGTAAGTTTGTCTTGTATTTTATTATACCTAAATGACTTTATTGATCATTTGGTGAAAAATAAGAAGGCATTTAATACAAGTGTATGCTTTCAGTAAAAATAAAATAATTTGCTATCAATAAAATGAAAGGGAGATTTTAGAAGTATAAACAATAATTGGGAGACTTAAAGATCAGTAAAGAATGATTATGTAAAGAAGGTACATGCTTTGTCTAAGGACTGAAGCGGGCTAAAACATTAAGCGATCCTATATTCATTAACACATGCTGCTAGGCTCATTACAACCTGCCTGATTCATAGAGTTTACCAAAATGAATACACTCTAGTTGCAAATGTAATTTGAATCTAATTTTGAATTCTAATTGCAATTTCATTCAAAACAAGCCCAAACACAGTTTAATTTTTACATTTAACAATATTTCATAAATAAAGTGATAAAGACAAAAATGTCAGAATATCTTTGTGTTTGGACTTATTTTTCAATGAAAAACTCAATCAATCAATAAAATCTTTATTCATAGAAATATAAAAAGCGTACATTGGAATGGCGTCATAACAAAATAGTATAATTCGATGCCATAAACAAAAATCCAAAAAATGTTTTGCTATTTTAAATTGTATTTTAGTGTAGTGTACTGTATTTTATGTCACTTAGAGTGAGTCAGCCCTAATTTACTGTTTCCAAGACTGTCAGTCTGCGAGAAGGGTCTTTTAATCTTTCAGCCTCCTTCAGTTCTTGGACAGAGTATAGTAGAACTATGTGATTTAAAATAAAGGTATAATTATTTTTAATATTCATGTCGGCATAAATAGTTTGGAAGTGTTTGGTTTAGAAAAAGGAATTCAATGAATAAGTAGAGACCTCCAATACCACAGTATGTGTATGGGTAAGTGGGTGGGTCCATACCAATGTACAAGTATGGTTTGATGGGTGGGTTAATATCACTGTAAATGTATGGGGGACAGGTGGTGCAATACCTCTGTATGTGTATGAGTGGGTGGGTGAGTCCATAACGCTGTTCATGTATCGGTGGATCCATACCAAAGTACGTGTATGGGTGGCAGGTAGTTCAATACCTCTGTACGTGTATGAGTGGGTGGGTGGGTCCATACCGCTGTTCGTCTATGGATGGGTGGATGTTCAATACAATTATACGTATATGGGTGGATGGGTGGGACAATAACTATGTAGAGTATGGGTGGGTAGGTGAGTCTGTACTGAGCCTACTCAGACTTTGTAATGTAAAAGTTCAACCATTTATTTCCTTGATTACTAAAGGAAAAATAGTAAATTTTGTTGAAGTAATCACACCTTTTGTTCCCCCTGGTTGTTTATCATCTCTTTCTCTTTCAATGTAAATTATAAAAGTTGAAACTTACACGTTTAAGAAGTTTTATTTCATCGAGAGCAGTCTCTGTGTAATGAGGCGCACTCTTCACTACCTTGAGGGCCACAAATTCTTTCTGGCTGAAAGTAAGAATTACATTTGAACTCTTATACAAGTAACATAACATAACAAAAAATATTTTGGGTGATATTGATCATATTCGATGAGGTTCTCTTAGAGTTAGTTGACATATAAAAATGGAGGAAATATCATAAGAATAGTACTCAATTGAAAACAAATACAACTAAGTTATAATGTGCTTCCTGAAACAGTATTAGGGGAAATTAAATGTAAATCACATCAACAAAAGTTGCTAGTTGAAAAATGCCTTGTATTTCCAATTAATACCTTACTAAAGACTTGTAATTTTATTGCAATATTTATTTTCTTTAGTACCACTGTAAATGTAAGCGAGGGTGGGCTGTTCAATACCACTATCAGTTTGTGGGAGGGTGGGTGGGTCCAATAACTAAATCTACTTGTGCTATTTTTGGGGATTGTTTCTATAAGAGACAACCAATATCATTTTAGTTTCCAAAACAAATACACCAAATATTTTAAAGGCTTAAACTGTTAAATTCCTCCTTTAAATTTAAATTTGTTATGAAAAGATTATAACGTAGCTGAAAATGTATTAACAGTGTTCATCCAGGCACCGAGTTGAGCACTGCAAGGGTCTTGATTTCATCTCAACTGTCCTATGAGTAGCAGAGCCTGCCTCACTAAAATACACACACACACACACATAGGTGTTCCCCTCCCCTCTCTCCCCCTCACTGTCCCCACCTCCCTAATCCCGCAAATTGTACAAAAGTACAAAACTCCCTCACTTGTAGCAAACACTAGCAATGAAGTTATTTTTATATTTTTAATCTACTCTTTCAGCCAAAGATGAATGTACGAATTTAAACTCAAAATTGTTATACGTAACACATTTGTTTTAATGATTTGTTACACCTTTTAAATAATTTACTTTACAATATGATGTTGGTTAGTACCGTTTGTCAACTATAGACTCAACATTGTAATAAAATATATCACACAGTTTGTTAACATTATGTCACACAGTTATGTACATAGAAAAGCCAAATTAGCCACTTTAGGTAGCCATATTTATTACCTTATAAGAAGACCAACACTTTTATAAAAATATATCAAAAATAATTTTTGATCAAAGTACCTTAAGTAAAGAACAAACAGTACAGCTAGATGGCATAAACAAATAATCCAACTTCCTCATACATACAGTAAATATAAATACTCACAAAAATCTTATATTTTACCCCTGTTTAGGCTTCATAAGTTCAAGTTGAACGGTGAAAAATTAGCCTAGGATAGATTAGGTGATGTTTTAGATTAGGAACTTGAATATTAGTTAAGTGTATAAGTGAAATTTTGGTTCCACATAAAGATGAATTGAAAACTTCGAAACCGGTTGTGGAAAACAGAAAAGAATTAGTGGCGGAACAAATAAAGAGGTAATTTATTGTATTCTTCTACTCTATATATTTATTTGAACAATAATAATGAAAATGTATAAATATTTATTTCTGAACAATATTAATGAACAAAGCTGGTCACTTGTACAACACTCGGAACAGAAACGATATGACGTATCCCATTCACAGGCTTACACTTAGAGAGAAGAGTCTCCATTATTTCTGCTTTACGATTGTTTAATTCCCTATCTTAACAACTAAAATCCATTGGTAGCTCAAAAGCATTCATTCTTAAACTTAAATCTTATTTTATTGAAAAGTGCCCGTAGTCAGTAGATGAATTCCTGTCAGGGTGTGCTAGTTATGAATGTGGGAAAAAATATTTTATAATTTTTAAGTTTGTTTTTTTTTGTTTAACTTACTTCCATGTAACTCATGTTAATAACGAAATAAAATATTGTGATACTTTTATACTTAGAAGTCAGTAATCATTGCAACATATAAAATGTTATAAAAATTAAACTTTTTTATTTTAAAGTTTGTAATGTCTCTTATTATTTTAAAATAAAAACAAAAATCAGTGGATAATTAGCATATATTTTCAAGACAAATAATCACAGTCCTCCATGTGGTCAATTCTGTTGGTCAGTCCTGCAACTGCCTAACTTTTAATATTCTATACATTTATTTGATACCTTCACAAAAAATAAGCTGAAGTTATTAAAACCTGATATAGTTACATGCAATGGGGAAAAGTCACATCAAATAAAAAGGCAGGTAGAGTGCTACAAAACGTGTTTCAGTCACGTAATTTAAAGATATTTGATGCTGTGATACAAGAGCCAACAATATCTGATACAGGTAAACCCTTACCTGTATCAGATATTGTTCTACAATCTACAAAATACACGTCTCATCTCAAAGTACAGGAAAATGAAAAGGGTTTCTAAACTAAGATATCTCAAAGAATATTTGAAAAAGTATAACGAATTGGTATAGAAAAAGTTGCAAATAAAACTCATCGTCAAAAAACGATAACTGCATTTATACTAACACTAAACATTTATAAATATCCATATTCTATGGAATTTTTACCAAATTAGTTTTTTAAATAAAGTTGAATGTTAAAAGAAAGTACCTCTTTATTTGTTCCGCCACCAATCCTTTTTGTGTTTTCCATGATCGGTTTGAAAGTTTTCACTTTATCCTCAGATGGAACTAAAAATTCACTTATAAAATAAACTAACATTAAATGTCCTAATCTAAACATTACCTAATGTATCCTAGACCACTGTTGTACTAAACTGTTGTAATTAAAACTCTAAACAATGGCAGTAGTTGTTCAATTTACAACAACAAATAAAGTTGTTTTATATATATGTAGTTATAACAATATATAGTTGAAACTGTAGAGTCTAAATTACAACAGTGTAGAAGCAATCTAGGATAGATTAGGTGATGTTTAGATTAGAAAACTTAATGTTAGTTTAGTTTATAAGTGAATTTTTAATTCCACCTGAGAATGAAGAGAGAATTTTGAAAACGATTGTGGAAAACACAAAAGGGTTGGTGGTAGAACAAATAAAGAGGTAATTCTTTTACCATTCGCCTTATTTAAAATTATAAATTGCTATTGAAACTTGCAAAACTCAAACACAATAATATAACAATTAGACCAGAATGCCTCTATGGGGCTATTACTATTGGTGTTTTAAACAGAAAGTTTGGCACTGAACAAATTTAAAAAAGAGAAACGAACATAAGAAAAATATTAGGTCGATTAAATACTGACTTTCAGACTTAGAAGTAATAATGAAATAAAAGAACATACAGACATAATAACTGACATGGCAAAATAAAGACTAAACTTCAATAGGAAAATGAATAGTCTTGAACCCACTAAGAAGACAAAAACAAGTGCAGAATGTTATCAAAATAAAATTATGGCAAACAAATTAAATGTGTTGGTGCCATTATGATTAACAATAAAATAAAGGTGAAAACAATTAAATTATGATACATTATTTTCATATGTGTAAGTAAATACGGTGGTTTTCAATCTATTTAAATCAATTTAAAATAACTTTAAAATTAATAAATTTTTATTGATTAAAATAAATATAAAACCACTGTGTTTACTTACACGTATTAAAGTGATGTATCATAGCTATACATGTCATGAGGATTACAAGACCAAGTAATTAATTTTACGACCTCTAAAAACCAAGAAAACGATGTTTCAGGGAATTGATTACAACTTCTTAAAAATAATAATAATTTTTTAAGTAATACAATTTTAAAATGCACATATTATAATGTACAATTACACGAGAAAAATATGGTGTAATTCAATTTTTTTTAGGCCTCTTAGTTTCTTAGAAAACAACCTTCAAACTTGGGTGCACATAATTTCTGCGCCAACAGTAATTGTTGGGCCTGGGGAGACAAAAACAAACAGTGTGAATACTCAAGAGCCAGGATGCCGAAGTATAAAAATTGTCCATCATAGTTTAAAAAGGTGTACATTAGCCAATATTATACGTTATTAATTATTTAATAGCAAATTTTACCAATGTTTTTTTACAAGAGTAACTGCATGCGATAATTTTTTTAACTCTATTCTGAAACTTGCTGTTGCAAAATTAGTGGTGTAGTTACATACGAGTTCAGTTAAGCATGTGTGTTGCATAGCAAGCAGCTAATTTTGTATCTTTAAACATTAAATGAATGTAAATTTACATTTCATTCATGTTAAAAAATAAAAAAAACAGGTACTTATTTTGAAGCATGGGTCTAGGGTTATTGCATTATCAGTTTACAGCATATATTTATATATGTAGTGAAACAGGAATTTAATGTAATTTTGCATTAAATTCATGTTCAAAAGAGCATATGAGATGTACCTTTGACAAGTAGCTACAGGGTAAATTGATTTTTTACTATCTTTTCTATTTTGAAGGCAAAATATTATTCTACTTGTATTATTGTCATATCATATATTATCTATGTATTTTTATGTCATATGTCCACTAAAATTATTTATATATTGTGGGGTTACTTATTTTGGGAATCAACGTTTATCATCCTAAGACCAAGGGGATTACATAGAAAAATCAATCACCATAAAAAATCACTCAACATAATATTATTTAATATCTTTTACTTATATTAAAATTGAGTTTTATTTTAAGATGTTTGTTAACTCATAAATACGCCAATCATCAAACCACATTCCTTAGGTATATTTTTTAACAATCCAAGAATAACGATATTGAGGATAAATCCTGGCTTAGTTTCCTGTTTCTCGGTAGTATTTATCAACAAGACGGGACTCTCCTTTCCGCTTCCAATAATCCCTTCTACAGGAAATCATAAACCAGAATAACTCAACTAAAGCAATTATATCTAAGTGGATCACAATTGTGCTTAGTTGTCTGAGGGTTGGCAATATTTTATTTCACGATCAAGCATCATTGAATTAATGGCCTGAGTATCAGTTAGGAGGTTGAATCTGATTTGGCTTGTATTTTTAACTCCTTAAGTGCCAGGTTTTCAGCAATATTTTTACATCCCACTGCAAGGTTATTTTTAATAAATATGTGAAATAATTTTTAGAACTTGTTCTAAGATTCTAATTACATTTTATTCATGAAAAAGTAACAATATGTTAGTGGTAAACCTGTACAGGTATAGGGAGGGGGAGAGGGGGAGTGCATTGAGATAGTTGCAAAATTATGTTAGAGAAATGAAATACATTTTTTTATACACTGATGGTTGTTGTTACTAATGTTGGCGTAGAAATCTGTACTTGAGTTTAAAGGTTGTTCACTGAGAAAGCCTATGAAAAATTTAACCACACCATTGTGTTCCTCATTTAATTGTACATTAAAACTTATGAGGGTCTTAGCCAATAAAAAATACATTTAAAGATTTGAAATCAGACCACTCTACAAGAAATGGCAGCCCCAAACGTAAGTGATCTTCATTGTGCTTCCTAACGTTGAGAAAAATATGTATTTAAAAAATATTTTTCAAATATTATTTAATGATTTTAAACATTAAGTGTAGGATATTATTGGCTAACCAAGACCTTTAAATAATATCCTACAAGACCATAAGTCCGATTTGAAAATGTTTAGTTAACCCCACCCTCATTTTCCCTGAGGATAAAAAATTTTAGGAGCTACCATTTCATTTAGAGTGGTTTAATTTCAAATTTTTAAGTGTATTTTTATGGGCTAAGACCTTTAAAATTACATGTTACAAGACTATAAATGCTATTTAAAAATGTTGAATGATCCCCCTTTCACCTGGGGATCCAAAATGTCAAAACTATAAATATTAGTGTAGCCACTTATATCTAGTAAGATTGCAGCAACCAGATTTCACACATCTAAAAAAAAAAAAAAAAAAAAAAAAAAAAAAAAAAAAAAATTGCTTTTTAATGGGTAAGTAAATGAAGCAATCTCAAATTTATTTGAATCTATTTAAACTAACTTTGAATTGATTTAAATAAATTAAAAATCCCTGATGTACTTATGGATACCGGTACAAATATAATGTATTGTAACCATAGATGTTGTAAGAATTACATTGTGACCAAATAATTCATTTTACGGCCTCTAGAAGCCAAGCAACTGTTGATTCATAAAATTGTGACAAACTCTTTTTATTGGAAAGTCAAAATTCTAATATTTATAAAACTTTTAGAAAACATTTCTGTCAATCACTTATTAAAATATAAATGCGATAAATCAACGGGGTTTTTAGTAATAAAATTGTAAATTTGATGCACAGAGAAAACTAGATAAAATTCTGGTACTTTTACGTTCCAACTAGGATAAAAATTACTGAAACTTAAAAATTCATATGTATTAACTTATAATTAAATGAGGAAACAACGATGTGATTGGATTTTTCACAGGCCTCTTAGCTTTTAAGTAAATAAACTTCAAACTCGGGTACACATAATTTCTGTGCCGACAGTAATGTTGTTTTTTTTTTATATTGAATTGTATTTTCTACATATACAAAAATAAAAAAAATGAAAGAGGTAAGATTTCTGTTTCCAAGGAACCCAGGAGTTCTGCTCTTACCTTAGAGTTAATTAGTTTTGCTTTATTGTGTATTAATTTGTTGTCACTTATTTTAAAAATTAGTTCAATATTTCGTATTTTATGCCTCTGAATGCACTGCGCAGTTCTTCTGTCATAATACTAATATTTAATTATATGGGTTAAGTTTACAAATAAATGTAACAAAATCATTTTCAACCACGAACTCTATATGTATTTGTAAAGTACAAATATTGATACAGCGACAAACTGTACTCCTATTGTTGATTACTTTCAATTGTTACTGTAGAGTAAGTACATTATCAGCTGATGTGTCATAATAAAGGTATCAGCTGACAGTACAATGTCTATTCGTTTCTCTAATGGATCACTCCATTGAAAACAGAAGAAATAATACATTAAGGGTGCTCGATGCAAAGTTATTTTTGAATTAAAAAAAAGTGTTCGTCTTTTTATAAGTAATAAATGTTTAAGGGAAAAATGTCTTTATGGAGATATGGCTTCCTAAAGTGGCTAATTTGGCCTTTCTAGGTACATTGCAATATATTTTATTAAAATGTTGAGACTAGACAAAAGGTATTAGCCAACCTAGTGTAAAATAAATATTACAAAAAAATATATAAATTTTTATTAGTATGAGATATGTATAAATATTCAGACTTTGTAAAATTATCTTTGGCTAAAAGGGTAGATTAATAATACATGAAAACTTAATTTTGTTACAAAGTTTTCAATGTTGTTAACTTTCAATTTTTAATATAAATGAGGGGAATATAAATTACTTACAATAGACATCTCATGTAATAACAATATTTGTGCTGTAATTTGATTAGTTAGTGAGATCTGCCGCTACTGCTGGCTTAAGGGTGTTTGATAGAAAATTATTTTTGAATTTTTGAATAAAATTGTTAGTCTCCTCCATAAGTAATAAATGTGCTGTGGAAAAAATTAAAAAAAACTTCTTTATGGAGATATGGCTACCTAAAGTGACTAATTTGTACTTTTAGGTACATAACTCATAAACAAAAGGTGTGATATATTTTATTAAAATTTTGAGAATATAGTTGACAAAAGTTACTAATCAATCTAGTTTAGAGTAAATATACATTATTTTAAAAATAGTTAACAATTAATTATTAATTTTTTTTTCGATCAATACCACAGTACATGTATGGATGAGAGGGTGGGTGGATCAATACCACAGTACGTGTATGGATGGGAGGGTGGGTCAGTACCACTGTATGTGTATGGATCGGAGGGTGAGTCAGTACCACTGTACGTGTATGGATCGGAGGGTGGGTCAATACCACTGTAGTGTACGTATATGGATGGGTGGCTTGGGTCCAAATCCCAAATCATGAATTGTTGAGATGTTAACGTAAAAATATGTGTTTTTTTATAACTGTATAATGCATTTTACTTATCGATGTTTTTTTTGTTTTGAGAATTTCTTAATAATTTACAAAAAGAGTTCATACAAGGCCTTACCCCTCTACAAAGATCAATAGGGTAGTTGACAAAAGTTACTAATCAACCTAGTTTAGAGTAAATATAAATTATTTTAAAAATAGTTAACAATTAATTATTTTATAATTATTTCTATAAATGACATTTATTCAAATTTTAAGTTCAAATTTGTATAATTATCTCTGGCTTAAGGAGTGAGATTAATAATATATCAAAGAATTAATTAATTAATAAGATTAATAATATTAATTAATAAGATTAATAATAAGATTAATAATATTGCTAGAATTAACTATAAATGAGAGAGTTGTGTTCTTCTGTAGAATTTGCGAGGTTGGGCTGATGGTGGCAGTAAGAGTGAGAGAGGGGAAAGGACACATTGTTTGTTTGTTAGAGAAAAAAAGGTTAAAGTTAAAGTTTGTCTTATTTTACCAGGCGAAGTTAGGGCTAAGAAGCCCTCTCTAACACTTAACCTGGGGACCAACGGCTTTACGTGACTTCCGCACCACGGACAAGAGAGGCAGGTTCTTTGCCACTCCTGGCCACAGTTATGATAAAATCTAGAACTAAATTCTTTCTAAAACTAAGTGCTCATCTGGGCACCTGGATGAACACCCTTAAACTTCCGGTGCTTCACTTCTGGACCCCAAAACAGCTGATAGATTTGAGACACAAAATTTAACATTGAATGAGAAATCTATATACAGGGTAGAAAAAAAATATGGACATGCCTTCACAACTTTTGTATGACTTCACTTGTAAAAGTGAAATCTTGTGCATGATCATAGTTACAAAGAAAATATTTTTTGACACCATTGGTGACATTTCATCTATTCAAGGGGAATTGAAGGCCCACGAGGAATTGAACAAAAATTTTCAACGTAAGCCTAGGTTAAGTTTGGTATCAAATTAAAAGTCTATTTAACATAAATTAATTGCCACAAACCGGACTTCAAAAGGTCTATGTTTTTAGGGTAGCGGTAATTTGAATTTCAAAGTAACTAATTTGAACAATATTATTTCTCCTCGATTAATGGTTTTAAGTAAATTATTCTGATAAAAAATGATACTTTATGGAACAAAATTATTACAAACAATTAAATTATCTATGGAAAAATAACGTTGTTGTGAAAACTTTTTATATTTTTTCCACCCTGTATGTATAAAATAATTTCTATAATATAAATATGTATAGTACAAGTATGTGAGGATTACTCACAGGAGATCCCAGCACAGCCAGACCGTGGAGAAGTGGCCCCAGCCCAACTTGCGGACCACTTCATACCGGCAGTGGAACAAGTCACCGACATTGACCGGGTGATAGCCTCCACAGCAATATTCTCGAGGGTCTTCTTGCTCTTCATCATCTTCTGAATTGAGCAGCTCATCCTCCTGCACTTCCACAGGGTCGTTCGTCTGGAAGTCACGAGGCTCGGATCTGTTGACACAATAACCTAGTAATACCTTACACCCACAAGCAATAGCTACTGTACAGTATGATCAGGTCTAGCCAGTACCATGGAATAAAAACGATTTGTTCTCTCCGTTCAACTGATCTTGACAATTTTCCTAGGGCAGCAGATGTTTGGTGGGGGGGAGGGGGCAATACAGAAAAATAAAACATTTGGCTAGTAACTTTTGTTTTGTATTTTTATATTTTTATTTTAAAATTTGCTCCTTATCACTATTTCAATTAATTTTTTTCTTTATTGTTGTTTATAGTAAAAGAGTACTTGTCATATTTTTAGTAAGAGTACTTGTCATATTTATAGTAAAAGTACTGTACTTGTCATATTTTTTCCTATCTTTTTAGACATTCACACTGAATATTAACTTACTGCTATTAATTTAACTGTACTTACATTTTTTTTTAATAAGCTCAAATAAAACAATATATAAAATAATTTAAGTTTATAATATCTTAATAATTCATGCAATGTGTTTATTACAAGAAAATAGAACTATTAAATAATATATAACATTATAAAATACGATAGTCAAATTTTTAGTCATATTGTATTCTATATTACATATTATTTAACTTTGGGGTTAAAATAAGTAAAAAAAATTATTCACATTCCCTGCTATAGAAATTTGTTGTTAATTTTCTACTTATTGCCAAATTAAGGAAATTATAAGTATGAGTTTGTTTAAATATATGTATATTTTTTCATTTTACTAATTTGTAAATCTTTTATTACAATTTATTTATTTTTATTTATTTATTTTATTTTTTTGCTGTTTTATGATTTATACTCAATATGATAAATATTATGCGAAAATGCAATTAGTTTAACAATATTAACTATAGTTAAATTTAGATTCTAAAAATTGTTAATGTTTCAAGACACATAAACAATTACAATTGGTATTGGTATTGGTAGAACAAACAGGTGACACACACAATATTTTGACAGTGCTGCAAAGAAAGTCATACTGGTTCCTATAAATGTGGTGGCTCATCTTTAATTTTATTAGAAAAATATATTTTTTCATGTACTTGTATGTTCTTTTTGTTGATTTTTATGGTTGGCCTGAAGTGTAACCTATTATAAACAGTATTCCTCTTTATTCATGGCAGTTCCTTTCCTTGTTTCGTAGAGCGCTTTGCACCATAATTTTTATATCTAAATTGTCTAGCCCCCAGGGACTTTGAATTTAAGAACGAAAAAAATTATAACTTTGAGAATGGGCCAGTAAGAGTTCCATATCAGAAGTATGTTAGTCATTGAGCTGTGTAAAAGAACTAATATACAAAAATACAATCAGCTAAGTTGCATTTTTCAGCAAAAAGTGTTTAAATTATACAAATTGTATATTGATATAAATAATCAAGCGTGTTATTTAAAGGATAAAATGACTGAACCTTTAACTTGCTCTTATCACTATTTCAATTAATTTGTTTCTTTATTGTTTTTTTTTCCTATCTCTTTAGACATTCATACTGAATATTAACTCACTGCTATTAATTTAACTGTACTTACATTTTTTTAAATAAGCTCAAATAAAACAATATTTTTAATTATTTGCTGGATTGTTAATTTATTGGAGTTAAATTGGGGAAGTTAATTGCTGTAATAGAAGAAGCTTTGATATTTAAAGTGTCAGAATTTATTATATATCGTAACCTCAAATTGGTTTACATTGTTCTTTTCTACTTTGTACGATAAAGATCTTAATACAAAAATGATAGCGATTAAGTATTTTGATTTCTTAAGCTATTAGTAGTTTTACAACCTCTTGTATGTTAAAATGTTGCTATTAAGAGCAATTATTTATTATTTCATAAAATATTTAAAGATATAAAATAAAATGTCCTTCCTTAATCTCTAATATTAAATTTTTATTTGGAAATAAAAAACTTTTCTCAATAAGCTAAAATTGTCTTGTAATAAAAAGGTCCATTTGTGGGTAAGGCCAAAAGATGTACAATATTTCTTTTCAGGAATTTAATCACATTCTCTGAACATTCCTTGCACAGCTCTTAGGTTATTCACATCCAAGCAGAGAACGTTTACGGTTTTCTGAGTATATGTGTGGGTGCGTGCAAGCACACGCTTTTAAATACAATATTATATTGAGATAAACATAAACTTGATATAAACATAAAAACTTAAATTTTAAAAATAACCGTAAGGTAACATTTTTTAAAAACACTATTACAAACTGCTGTTCAGATTATTACATTAATATTTCTAATGTAATAATAATAAGTTTATATTATTGTCTTTTACCTACATGTTGATGAAGTTGATACATTCTGCAAGACTACTAACAGAACAAGGTTTTAGGAAGTATACATAAGAATTGACAGATTTATGAAGTCTAATTAAAAGCATGTAACGGAAAAACTAAGTGTAAAGGCTTTATTCAAATATTTCACATGCAGTTAGAATCATGCATAAATTAAATGATAGGCACTCAATGCAGACATGAAACTTGGATTTTTAAGCTTTTTTTTCGATTAATATATTCTTGTTATTTTTGTGGTTTTTGTCAAATTATTATCAATACTATTGTACATGTATGGGTGGGTCGATACCACACAAAAGTCAGACGTCTTTGTTTTAACATATTCAACGTGAGTTTGTAAGAGCATTGAATGCGTAATACTCAGCCAGTTTGCATGGGATTAACATGACTGGTTCTCTATAATGTATAACACGGCTTATAAAGCCAAATGACACAATATAACTTTGTCACACTTTTTTTGAAATTAATTATTTGGTCATGAATAACAGGTTCTATTTTTGACTAATCATCTGTTTTATAATATTCTCATAAAGGGAATGGAAAGCCTAACTAAAACAAGTTGAGTTAAAACAATTATATTACAAAATTAATGACAAATATTTAGACTTTTCTATCAATAATAATCGTTAGAAAAAGGATTATCATAAACAAAAACAAGAAAATTACTAAAGACTTTCAAATAAAATGTTTTCATGATATTGATTTATTAGCTAATTAAGACATACATGAAACTAATTGATTGATGAAATGAAAACAGTCTTAATTATTGTGGCAAAGTTGGTACTATTTAGTCCTTTCCTTTTACACTAAGTAGTACAGTGATATTGACCCACCCACCCACCACTCATGCATAGTATTGAACATCGGATTACAACAATAAATTTGATAATGACTCGGTAGTTTCTATAAAGTTCTTATGGGTATATTTTGATCATCATTTAACGTGGGGACCACACATTGATTACATTTCAACCGAATTATCTAGAGTCATTTACCTTTTACAACGGTTATCCCTTTCTATTCCTGAAAATTCTGTACGTACCACTTATTTTGCATATTTTCAATCACTACTGAGATATGGCATGATCTTATGGGGAAGTTGCAGTAAAATAAAAAGTATTTTAGTGTTACAAAAAAAAGCTGTCAGAGTAATCTCAAAAGCTGGTATCCGAGATCATTGTAAACCTCTATTTGTTAACAAGGAAATTCAACTGTAATTAATTTTTATATTTATGATCTCACTTTATATGTAATGGAAAACGCCCATTTATTAAATTTTACTAGTAATGTTCACAGTTATAATACCCGTAATAAAGACAAAACAAATATTAATTTTTATAGGCTTAGTAAATCAATGAACAGCCACATAGTTATTTCATTAAAGATTTACAATAAGCTTGAAAATATTATTCACAGATATTCAGAGAAACTATTCAAACTAATATTTTACAGTTGGCTCCTCGTATCTCCATTTTATTCACTACAGGAATTTTTGGATTCAAATGTAAAAGTTTAAATTGTTACATTTAGTTGTTTTGTCTTAAGTTCAGTTTTATTATGTTTAAATTATTATTATTATTATATATATGAATATATTTTTTTAGTTTGAAATTTACTAAAGTTGTTAAGTCTTTATTTTCTTCGTTGTTAAAATGTTGTTTTTAATTCGGTGTTTACGTTTATTATGCTTTGTTGACTTATTGATTGTTACATTTTTGTTAAGTATTTATATTAACTTCTTAAATCAATTAGGCCTACACTATCCTGTTTTGTGGGTTTCAAGTTTTAGTTAAATGATTAACTAAACTAGTTTCATGGGCACAAACCTCCTCAGACTTATCCTGATTGTAATATTTATTTTATGTGTTAGTTTTAGATAAGTACACTCAAACTCTTGTACTTTTGACTTGGCCTTCTGGCAGCAATCTGACGTTGTCAATACTTGTTCAAGTTTTATGGCAATAAACATGATTTGGTCAATACCATAGTATTGTAGAATAGGTGGGTCAATATCGTTGTATTTTATGAATGGGTAATTGGGTCAATACCACTGTATTGTATTAGAGGGTGGGTGGGTGAATACCATTGTATTATATGAGTGGATGGGTGGGTCAATACCATTGTATTGTATGAATGAGTGGGAGGGTCAATATCATGGCACTAGGTAAGTGTTAGAGGACTAAATAGTCCTATCTTTGCCACAATAATTAGGACTGTTTTAATTTCATCGATCAATTAGTTTCATGTATGCCTTAATCAGCTAATCAATCAATATCATAATAAAATTTTACTTGAAAGTCTGTAGTAATTTTCTAGTTTTTTTGTTTGAGAAGATCTTTTTTTCTAGTGATTGTTATTGGTATAAAAGTCTGAATGGTTTACATTAGTAATACAATTGTTTGAACTTAACTTGTTTTAGTTAGGCTTTCTATTCCCTTTATAAGAATATTATAAAACAAATGATTTGTAAAAAATTTAACCTGGTGTTCATGAGCAAATAATTTAATTTCCAAAAAATGTGTGACAAATGTAATATTGTTATTTCGTGTCGTTTGGCTTTATAAGCCGTGTTATACACTATAGAGAACCAGTCATGTTAGTTCCTATGCAAACTGGCCGAGTACGGTGTCAGTGACAAAGGCAATTCGACGTAGTGAAGCGGTATAAAATCCATGAGCCTATAATTTACAAAGGGGCTTTTTACCACTGGTTAGTAGTAAACACACTCATCCATGTACAGAAAAATAGTCGCAGTCTACACCATCGACGTAACAAGATGATAATCTGTGTTCTTTGTTTAGTCCTAAAACATGTGCATACTTGAACATGAAGTTAATGTAATTTACATTATATTTACAATGAAATATGCAAATTATACTCACAAGTTTTAAACAGCAGAATGAAATTTTACTTTCTAATTTATTTTCAAGGGTTTCACTGTCTCAATTTCAAGTCACCTACTGTTTTTGCAAAGTTCTGTGCATATTCTATTGTATATAATTTAAATGAAATTATTATAATTAATTTTATTCAGTTTTTTATCTAATATTTTTAACTTATTGGTACCTCTGAATTTGAATAGTTATAATTTTATTTATATAATTAACAAGATAATAATAGGTGATTGGAACTGAAAAATCCCTCAGTAACTTTAAAAAAGAGTAATATTCATTAAGTGTTATTATGTTTATGGTTTTATTAAATATGCAAATAAGACCTATGCTAACATTAATTTCTGCCATATGCCTTGTTGGCATAGTTTTCAAATAAACTGCAGCATATAATTCCTGGAAATTGCTTTCATTTCTCTACTAACCTGACATATAATTCCTGGAAATTGCTTTCATTTTTCTACTAACCTGACATATTTTCCAAAGTATGTTACTAATTCTAAAAAAATAATAATAGTGCTTGTTAAAAAGTTTTAATTAAAAAAAAATAATTTATTTTAGTGTGTGAGTGTGAATTAAATTTTTATGCCATTTTATATACTGTTCTTTAAAAGATCAGGAAAAAAGATTTGTAACATTCAATTTCTGTCAGTACAAATAAATAAAAAAAACAATATGTAGCAATGTATTTTCGTTCCAAGTAGTCCAGATAAAAATAGCCATATGAAAATAGTACCAGTAAGTGAAAAATAGCTCAAACCATGTTTATACAAGGAAGGGAGAGGCTTATCCTCATCATCTCCAAAACAATCTCTAAAGATGAATTCCACAACAGCAGATGGTGTTTAATATCTTTAAGAATTCCCATCACTGAACTTCCCAAAGGAATATCACAATTACTACTCAGTAATTTCTGAGAAGGGTTATATGTTAATAGTAGTGAATTGAGTTGAGTCAAAGTTTGTACCAGCTACCTTGAATAGCCAATATTTATATATCAGCTGTGATAATTTTATTCAAAGTTTGTCATTAATCGGTCATATGTGATTTGCTCAATCATGAATTACTGCAACACTTACAGTCTCAGACCACAGGCAGTCTTCTATTTTATTTCTTAAAAATTATTTGGAGATATTTTTCTCTTTAACCACGGTTTTGTGGGAAAACACACTTGCACTTTTACGAATTTAATAGGAAATTTTTAGGAGTAAACTATTATTTACATCAGCACCAGTGATACTGACAGCCTGTGCTGCTATTTAATTTTTCAGTTTCATAAAAATGAAAATTCAGAGAAAATATTTATTATTTTTAAATTTTGTGATTTCTTCTGAAATTATAACATAGAGTGCTAGTAATAAACTAGATAATTTAATATACTTTTAACAATACATACTTATAAAAAATTTTAACCCGGGATCACTCACGTTACTGAAACTTCCACGATTGCTCGCGCCGTTAGGGCGCTCCTAACTTTTGACATCCTCTTACTATTCTAAATATATGTTTAAAGGAGATAAATAAATTGTTAACATATTTTAAATCACAAAATATCATGTTTTATTGAAAATTTCAATTTATTAATTACACAAACACCGAACTGACAGTTTCACGACCACTCACGTCATTAGAACTGTTTTAACTCTGACAGTAAGGTAAACGCTCGCGCAGTTAGGAGGACACTAACAATTCAGAGTCATACCACTTCCCCCTCCACTACTACCCCCTTCCAACCACACTAATCTTCCCCAACTACTCAGGCAGGTGGCTAAGATACTAAAGAAAGCATTCTTAAATGCTCAGGCACATACAATCATAATTTTTTTAAATTTTTTCAGAGGAACTAAAAATGTTAGATTCAATCTAATACTGCCAGTGATCGCAGTTTAAACTTACTTTAGGAGATGAAACAACCAATCAAAGAATAATGTTGCAAATGAAACATTTATTTAAAATGTTCTTAACCTTTGTACATGCACTCTCTCAAGTTTATAATGTTATGAACAACCTAACAAAATATTGTTGGCAAATACTTCTGAGTTTCATTTTGAAGTATATAATATACCTACTGTTAGTTGTGTTTATACTTATTAAGTAAATTTAATGTGTTCGTAAACAATTTTTGTAAAAAACATTTTCTCCAATGTAATAAAGCTTATGCCATAATATATTTGTTACTTATGGCGGTCAGACACTGGAATAAAAACACGGAACTGTATTCAACATGCTATATTTAAATAAAATAAATAGTTTTTTAATCCCCTTTCATTTTAAATCAAAACCAAAGTTACATATGATTACAGGATTGTTATTACAAAAACTAATTTTCCCAGAGTTTTTAGAGTTTTCAACAGATACAAAAATTACCAGTTTGATTTTTTCCTAAAAGTATGAAAACAATATTTTTAACTGAAGCTATTAGAGAAGAGCATAATTCTGTTAGAGTTGTAGATCAAATACTTTTAGGTAAATAAAAAAAATAAATAAATAACAAAAAAATAGGTGGTTCTTTAAACAATTTGTATTATTTTTAAACAGTCTACTTTGAAATATGCTCTTTTATTTGGCTGGATCAATTCTTAATGAAAATAGGAAAATCAATATGTTTCATTCAAAACTTTCAAGAATATGTCCTGAATGCTAGAGTTAGTAATTCTTAGACTATCACACATCTTTGGTTACTGTGTAGGACTCCACAATATTTTATTTCCTTTTAATTGAACTTGTAATTTATATATTGTAATACTACTAAATTAAAATGTTTGTAATACTACTTTTGTTAGTTAACCCTATTAATTTCACAGTTGAACAAGACAGTAATATAAATTTGTGTTGAAGTCATGTACAAATGTTCATGTTTAGACACATCTTGAAATATTATGTGTAATTGCTTGTTCTCAAATGATTAACTTTCTAAAAATAAAAGATAGTCCAAAATATAAATTACAAGATAAATGGAGATAATTGATTGTGCCTACACTATTAAGCCCTCATCCTGATAGAACTGTCTGGAATGCTAAGAAGGGGTAGGCACACTGGCAGCCATAGTAGTTCTGTACGGCCAGGCCACTACTGTTTTTTAGACCTGTCTCATGACCAACACTAAATTATGAAGTGTTTATTTCAAGAAATCTACATAGACTGGAGACACATAAAAATTTGACAGTTACTGGAGTAATAAATTTATTAAAAATATCGCTGTAAATTTGTTATGTTAATATATTCTGAGAGATACTGAAGGCCTGGTAAAGAGAGAATTAAAAGCTGTTACTCCTCTTATCACAATTTTTCAACTTGTAAACTAACTATGGAGGAAACCAAACAGCAATAACATAGTCTGATCATTTGATCATGGAGAAAATATGAAAATTGAACACTAAAAATATGTCCACTAAAGCTTCTCAACCTAAGTTGAGGCAGCCGAGGGTCTTATGACCTGACCGTCACCCCTCCCTCTGTCATAAACAAATTAGTCAAGGCTGCAAGCAGACGCTAGTTAAAATTTAACTTTTAGTATTTGAAAATGTAATTGAAAATTATTATAATCAATGGAATGTAATTGATTTTTTAAAACGTTTCAGTTTTTGTCCCAAATTAATCGAGCGATATTAAGAGTTTCCATAAACAACATGAAACAAATACTGTTGGGAATATCAAGTGAAATATATCATAAAAAAAATCTTAATATCGCCCGATTAATTTGGGACAAAAACTGAAACGTATTAAAAAATCAATTACATTCCATCGATTATAATAATTTTTAATTACATTTTCAAATAATCAAAGTTCAAATTTTAACTAGCTGTGCATGCAGCCTTGACTAATTTGTATATAACAGAGGGACGGACGACGGTCAGGTCATAAGACCCTTGGCTGCCTCAACTTAGGTTAAGAAGCCCTTTAAAAACAAAACAAAGACACAAATTATCAACACTTCATGCAACTAAGACTGTGTGCTATTCCCTTCCAAAACAAAAAGAAACAAATTTATAATTTCTGAATATATTCGAATAGGAGCTTTAACACTAGCTTTGATAATGGAATGGATTTGTTATATTAAAAAAAATATATATAATTACATTTTTTAGTATTGTCATTCTTATGATCTGTTTATTTTGGTTTATGTTCATTTTATATGATGAATATACTTTGAATATACTTTGAATATACCATCTGCTATCATTGGACTAAAATTGCCGAAGACAGATCGGAAAAATGTGTTTAGTATTAAAAGCAATTTTAATCCGATTTTTTTTATCTAACGCTTTTTTCTTGTCTATGGATGCAATATTAGATTCTACCTCGGCAGTGGGGTTGCCATCGAAGAAGCAATGACAGGTCTTAATGTTATATTTAGTTACTCCTCAACGTCTCTTGCGTCAACTGAGAGATGCCCAGACAAATTAGTGTAAAACACTGCCTGAGTTGTATCTGGACTTAGAGTGGCTGTCTCTTGTTTTATTTGTCCATCAGTTTATGGTCTTAATATATTACTACAAACTAAAAAGAGGTTCTATAGGAGAAGAAGAAGGGGGAGTAAAATGGAAAAGTTAAAACAACATTCCAAACAGAAAACATAAATTTATTATGTATATGAAAATTATGATAAAATGAAATAGAATTTATAGTCAGATCTGGGTTACATGCGCTGAAAACCCCTTTGGTTATTGATTAACTATTTAATATTAAATGCCATCTTGAGGATTATGTAAGAGATGGACACGTGGGCTAATTATATCATTTGGTATATGTTTGATTTTACAACAACTTCACAAATGTCTAAATAGTAATTTGAGTATTCAAAACAGCAATCAATTTAATTTATTATATAATTAGTTTGTGTTATAGTATGTAGGACAGGATTTATCATTCATAACCACGTAAACGTTCACTCCTCAGCTCAAAAATACATGTATATTTGAAAACACATTTTGTATGCATTTTGATATCTTTAATCAAATTATTTCATTGCGATGTTGTACTATTACATATAAAATCAGGCATAAGCAGGTATAAATTCAACAACTAATTCAAACTGCAAACTGAGATATAGATAGTGCATAACATTTCAATATTATATGAAAGTTTCAATCATATACAGTACAAGTAAAAATGAATGTTGCGTTACTAAATAACCATCATAACACAAAGTTATACCATTAATCTGTAATCTGTTGTAGTGATTACGTTAACATGTATAGTTTTGCAACTCTAAAATGATTGTTATTAAGATTGATAAGTTAGTCAAAATATATTAAAGCTTTAATAATCACACTCAAATCAGAAAATAGAAAAACTACATGATGCCCACCTCGCAACAAAGAATGGTTTGTTGAAGCAATACTGCAGCACTGCACCAGCAGATAAACTTCTTTTTGAAGCTAAAAGAATTTCAGGGGAGGCAATCTTCTTTGGAACTTCTTGCTGACAATCCTGGATTGGGAGGCTGGGTGGAGATAATGGGACAGAGCGTACTGAATGAACTCCTAGTCCTCGGAGAAAGAGCAAGGCAAGAGCAGCGAATGCAAAGATCTGCACGAAACATCGGCTACAATGGCCCAGGATATCAGAGTCCTGAGGTGTGAACACATATACAGGCTCTGACATGGGTCTACTGTCCGATAATTTCTTAGATATCTCACATACTGCTCGGCTGTCTGTCTCTGACCATTCCACCCTTACGGAACTATTAATGTAGGGTTTTCCATCCAATCCAAGCCATTCCATCCGCAAAGAGTAAACAAGGATGTCTGGGTCAGCATCACAGACGCCTTCCTCTACATCCATCGTAGGGTCATATGAACAGTTGTATCAATTTCATCTTAAATAACCAATAACTCACATTGTTACAGAAATGGTTGCTAGAATCATAATAGAGTAACATTTTATTGAAGATTGAAATTAGTTTTATTATTTAATTTATTTTTATTAGCTATCCTCCAGAGTCATAAAGCTTTGACTAAGGAAACTCGGATATCTCATCCAACCCCCTCCCCATGCCCTCCTCCTTAACTTCCTCAGCGACCACCACTCTCTCATCATGTACATATACAATTTCGCATTGTTTAGAGTTTGTCCTTTCACATGTGGGATTTGTAGAAATATAAAGGTTGGAAGAAAATTTCTAACATTATTTTGGCTCCCTACATTGCTCAGTATAGAATCCAAACAAATATTGGTGTGAAAACACGTTAATTGGTTTTTTTCCCAATACTATGCAGGAACTTATAGTTAAAGTGTTTGCCATCACAAGTTACAAAAGAGACATATTGACAGAAATTAATTAATTGTTGTAACTGATAAATCTAAATAAATAGATTTACACTATGTACAAGAGCGTATCCAAAAGATATCCAAAAAGCCTGGAGACAGCATTATATTTTTGGAACTAGTAAAGATTCTGCATTTAAACTTATCACACCAATGCTATACAAAAAACTTATTGAGGTATATACGAGTATCACATCAGTGGGAGGACCCAAAAGGGTTGGAAAGAAATCTTAAATGAAAGCATAGGTCGAGTTGTACATAAAATTAAAGGTATTTAAAAGGAAAATACAATGCCGCAAAGCCAAATTTAAAAGGTTGTTCGTATGCAAAATAGTGGCACTTTAAAATTACATCTTTGAGCTTAATAAACAATTGCTTAGTAGTGAACTATTGTAGATTAAAGCAGTAACTTGGAAAGTATTGATACTCTAACTATAAATCTACTTCTAAAACTAATGTCAGTTTTTTATCACATCATGCACACCTTCATTACCGTATGTATTTTGGTAGGTGGGTGAGCCTTCACCTCCGTATATGAGTGTGGGTGAGTGAGTAGGCCTTCACCACTGTACATGTATTGGCAGGTGACAAATCTAAAATGATTGTTATTAAGATTGATAAGTTAGTCAAAATATATTAAAGCTTTAATAATCACACTCAAATCAGAAAAAATAAAAACTAGAATCCATAAATATGTATGGGTGGGTGGGTCTGTATATGCAACAATTGATCTGGCGATGTTCCCTGATGTATCAGAAATATGTGTGGGTGGGTGGGTCTGTATATGCAACAAATGATCTGGCGATGGTCCCTGATGTATCAGAAATATGTATGGGTGGGTGGGTCTGTATATGCAACAATTGATCTGGTGATGGTCCCTGATGTATCAGAAATATGTATGGGTGGGTGGGTCTGTATATGCAACAATTGATCTGGCGATGGTCCCTGATGTATCAGAAATATGTATGGGTGGGTGGGTCTGTATATGCAACAATTGATCTGGCGATGGTCCCTGATGTATCAGAAATATGTATGGGTGGGTGGGTCTGTATATGCAACAATTGATCTGGCGATGGTCCCTGATGTATCAGAAATATGTATGGGTAGGTGGGTCTGTATATGCAACAATTGATCTGGCGATGGTCCCTGATGTATCAGAAATATGTATGGGTGGGTGGGTCTGTATATGCAACAATTGATCTGGCGATGGTCCCTGAAGTATCAGAAAAATATGAAGTTAATATTAAGTTTTATATCAAATGAAAGCTCGTTGATAAGAGAACACAATGCCACAAACCTGATGTTAAGACGTCTATTCTACATGAAATGGCAGTAGTTTAAATATATACAAAATTAAGTCAATTACAAAATGCCTTGGTATGTATGTCAATTACAAGGCCTTCCTTTCTATGTTTTACAATCGTATCATACTGAGAACCCAATCTGGATATTAGGAAGAGTTTTCCAAAGAGGGAGTGACTTTTTCCTCCTTTGGGAACGATTACCTCATTTATTTTAGTACGCTTAATTTTGTACATTTCAACCCCTACTGTTAGGGGTTGAAGATGTACCTTTTAGGGTCAGACTTGAGTTATTTTGTTCCCCTAATTAGGACCGTTAATTTGATATACAACTCAACCTATCTTTAAGATTTTATGACTCCTCACGGACCATCCCCTAAAGTGATAAAAATTTTAAAGTTGATTAAACAAATATTTTTAGGCACAGTATTGAAGTTTTATTAAGTTACTGTGTTAATCTGAATAATTCAACAAACTAAGCATTTTTTTATCTAGTTCAGAGCTAAATATTGAAACTGCCACCACTTTCTCTAGGTATAATGTTTTGTGGTCGACTTTGTTACATTGTGTTTTCCTAATGAAGACTTTTAGTTTATTGTACAACTCGACCTATTTAAAATTTTCTTCTGACTCCCTGTGGCCATTCTCTTGATGTGAGAAAAAATCTATAGTTGCTTTAAAAAGTACATCGTTTCATATAGCATCGATTTATTAAGTTAAATTATCTAATCTTTAGTGGTTGAAAAATATAAAGTTGTAATTTTGCCCTTACACTTTTTGAACACCCTGTATATGTATATTAGTGTAAAGAAAGAATTTTCATTTTATAGATACATATATTTATTAATCATGACATACTTTAGAATAATAATAGAATGGCAGAAGAAAATTATCTTTAGAGTTACCAAAATCAGCAATGTCCATCTACTGAACTCTGCCAATTGGTTATTCAAATGAGAAACCCAATTAAAAATAGACAATAGACTAGTATCTTTTACTAATATTTCTGCTCATCCGAATAAATAGACTAAAATGTTGACTTTTTATAAATTAATTTGTCAGTATATCTCATGACAGTAATAGTTCAGTGATTTTTGGCCAATGTTTACAAATAGCTGTGCATAGAGGTATTATTAGCTCCACCTCTTGGCTTTAGTAGTAGAGTGCAAGAAGTGTAGCTTGTTCCCACTCTCTCTTTCTCTCTTCTCCTCTCTTGCTCATCCCCACCAAACCTCTACACCTGTTTAGCTCATTCAACCTATTTTTGTTTTCAAGTACACTGAAGTATTAAAATGAGTTGAAACGATGTTCTTAATCCTAGATAGGTATCGCTTATGAGTATGATGCTAAGGGTATCGATATGTAAATTTTACTCAATCAATAAACTTCATAAAGACAGTTGATAGATTGATAGTTGTTGAATAAAAATCACTAATGCACGAAAAAAACATTTAAAGACCAATTGCTAATATATTTTGTTAGCTTATATTATAAATGTAAGTGACTGCTTAGCCCATAAGACCCTATTGAAAAGTATTTTTTTTTCTCTTAGTTATGTACGTAAATCTGACTTATTTTTTTCTCTAGAAATTTGATAAAAATTACACAACATCGATACATTACTCTAAACGAAGGGGAAACTGAAGCACTGCTGTTTGGACAAACATCTGCCATAATAAACAGCTAATTTAGAGGAAATAGTACCTAACAACAGGTCAAAATTACGTATGATACCTATCTAGGGTTAAAACATCTCATTTATGCCAGATTAAAAGTAAAGTATTACTATATACATTAATTACACACTACGCATGGTCGAGACATGCCTAGTTAGACTGTCGTCTGAAACCTCAATTTAACGATCAGTTAAAACCAGAAAATAAAATTTAAGGATATTGATTTGAGGAAAAGTATTTTATATTCTTTTATAAATAAAACATCAGATTTTCTGCTAGGTTAATCCGATCAGAAGACCTTTATCACAAAACATCAACATCAATGGCTGAGGAAAGTGCTGACCCAATCTCGCATGAGGAAGTGTTCCATTTACTTTACCTCCTGATGCAATTTAGATTTAAAAGGTAATCTATTATACTTAAAATATTATTACTGAACTAAAAAAAACTCCAATTATAAATGATCACTATATTTTTACTATTATTTTCAAATATATTCAAACATACTATGAGAGACCATTTTATAGTGGTTAATTTTGAAATTAAAAAAAATTTTTTTCTATGCAACACGGGTATTGAAAAAAAATGTCATCTCAACTTCAAAAATAAATAAATAAAATAGGATATTATGTAACGCTTCTAGCTGAACAATTTTGTTATTGTGATTACAGAACTTAACTTACCCTATATAAACATAGTATATTACTTGCAAAGCATTATAAATAAAATGCAACAGGCATAAACGGACTTGATCATGACTGAGAAGCAGATTTTAGTTTGCTAAGATAAATATATTTTTTAATTAGCCAGGGAAAACTTCCAAGACCGTTACACTCTGGTCCCATATGAATAAATGTTATGATTGACTATTTTTATTTATAATTAAAAGGGTTGGTAAATGTTGTTGCTGGTAGTTATGTGATTTGCTGATAATGCAAGTAAAAATATGTACCAATAGTATTATCAAAGTTTGATTTTCATCCCAGGAAAAAATTGAATACTCTATCTGCAGAGGCAGTTGGCTATTTTTTTAAAAATAGTTTTTTAATTAGCATAAGAACAGTGCTATTTACAAATCCATATTTTTCCGTTATTTATAGACCAAAAGTTGTGTATGATTTTAAACATTATCATATTGCGCATTGGATTTGCTTTTGATATTTTGAATGCACACGCCAAGTTTTGAAAAATAGGTGAAAATAAAAACTTCAAACTAAATATTTTTTATAAAAATAATTAGGAACTCACAAAGCAATTCCAACGCACAATTTCATTCTTGGTCAAATGCAATTTATTTGGAAAAAATACGTCTAAAAATAACTGTTTAGTTTGGATATGCGTGATCGTATGTTTGGTTCGAAAATAACATTTTTTTATGGGATTAAAACCAATATAGCCAATAGTCTCTGAAGACTCTTAATAACTCTTTTGGCTGTGTGTAGTGTGTGGTTCTCGTTGGGTTTGCGAATGTCTCTGGTTGAATATGTAAATTGTAATAAGTATTGTAATAACATTGAAATTTTCCATCAAAGTATTTTATTGAAACTGTAAAGTACAACGTTTTAGTTTTCCCCTCAAATAGCACTTAGCGGGAGGAAATAAAAAATTAATACCACACTGTCATAGAATATTTAAATTAATGAATAGAAGAAATGTGGTTAGTGAGTAGTTTAACTATAAAATGGAAAGCCACTGTAAAATGTACCAAGCTCAAATCTGTTTCGTTTTCAGTGGCTAGGTGTTTAACCTGGCTAGATTTCTTTTTAAGATATAATCCACAGTTTTTATAACATAACCTATTTAATTTGTTTGATTTTTTATAAAATTAATTTCCTATCAGCTGTCATTAATGATTTTTACCAATTTTGATTATAGTTTAGGCAGCAATAGGTAGGAATAAACAAATTGAAAGAGTGGATGTAAAACAAAAATTAATTCATCATATTTTTAAATTAATGTATTCAACACCTAAATTCAAAGAGTGAGGTCACGTTTTTATCACTATAGTAAACATTACATGCTTAGCTCGAAAGTATGAATGTATTATTTTAACCAGATAGGGTTGCCATAAATTTTCATAGAAAAATACGGACTCCAGATTTACTTGTGGGGGGGTTGAAAATAATCTTTTATGATAATGACTCTTTGGGATATACGATATTAATATTACATGTAATATTAATGTTACAACTATAATTTAATTTGAGATTTCAGAGTAATGCAATATTAACAAACAATACTTTAAAAACGTCATTCATTAAGTTTAAATGAAGTTGGCAGAACTCAATACATTGTCATAAATCTCCTTGAAAGTGTTTAGGCATCACTTGTACTAGTTGTACTAGTATTGGCTGAAGTCTGAATCCAGTCATATTTTTCTCAAGAGATTACCTTTATTAAGTAAAGAACTATTGTTTTTAATGGCTTCAAAACATCAGTACGTGACATGTCTCGAAATAGTTTTGACCTTCTCTACTACCCTACTGACACTGACAGTCTGTTCTGATCGGGTGTCCAGACATTTTTCATAAATGCAAAAAATTTGTTCTTCTAGCGTCGAAATACCAAGTAGAGAAAGAGCAAACTCCAACGCTCTACCAAAATGTTCACACTTATTTTACTTGAAACTGAAGGGAGGGAGTTGTTAATATGTGAGTCATCAAAAACACAACCTCTCACAATTGTCGATTGCCCAAAGCACTAGTAATACACGTTTGTCTTTTTTACAATATTAAATATTTAAAATATATTTTTAATATTAGAAGAAAAAAAATACGGACATCTAGCCGGTTTTTTCTTTGTACGGTACGTAGACAGAATGTAAAATACAAACCGTCCAAGCAAAATAGGGACATATGGCAACCCTAACCAAAGATAACACTTAGCTGATAATGGCTAAGTTAGTAATAGCAATGTATTGTAGTACTAAAGTAAAGTTTAGCATTGTAGGACCACCTTACAAAGTTACTCCTACATGTTTGAATGTAATTTAAGTTCATGATTAAATGTGTGAATAAAAAAGTAGCTTTTAAATGTTGATCTACAATTAAGGGAGTAAACTTATCATCTTTTTCTTGTTATCAAACACTTAAAATAATGATTACAATATTTTGTAAATCGCGAATGAATTTTTCTGATTTTTGAAGCGATCATCTATGAAGGATTACGTAAATGTTTATCAATATAAGTTACAATTAAAAAATGTTGTTCAATTATCATTAAAAATAAACAATTTAATCACCTAACAAAATTAATTCTTTGCATAGTCATCACAAAATATCTGCAGAAGCAACGTTTAGCTCAAGTATGATTTTTTATAATATACTGTATATAATTCTTTATCATGGAATGTAATTTTACGTGTTTTCAGTCTTCAAATTAGAAATGATTATGTTAGCGGTTTTTCAAGAAAATTATGAATGGTAGGTGGTTAAGGAAGAACAATTATGAAGGGTGGGTGGTTGAGGAAGAAACAATTATGAAGGGTGGGTGGTTGAGCAAGAAACAATTATGAAGAGTGGGTGGTTGAGCAAGAAACAATCATGAAGGGTGGGTGGTTGAGCAAGAAACAATTATGAAGGGTAGGTGGTTGAGCAAGAAACAATTACGAAGAGTGGGTGGTTGAGCAAGAAACAATCATGAAGGGTAGGTGGTTAAGCAAGAAACAATTATGAAAGGTGGGTGGTTGAGCAAGAAACAATCATAAAGGGTGGGTGGTTGAGCAAGAAACAAGTATGAAGGTTAGGTGGTTGAGCAAGAAACAATTATGAAGGGTAGGTGGTTGAGCAAGAAACAATTATGAAGAGCGGGTGGTTGAGCAAGAAACAATCATGAAGGGTGGGTGGTTGAGCAAGAAACAATTATGAAGGGTAGGTGGTTGAGCAAGAAATAATTATGAAGAGTGGGTGGTTGAGCAAGAAACAATCATGAAGGGTGGGTGGTTGAGCAAGGAACAATTATGAAGGGTAGGTGGTTCAGCAAGAAACAATTATGAAGGGTAGGTGGTTGATCAAGAAACAATCATGAAGGGTGGGTGGTTGAGCAAGAAACAAGTATGAAGGGTAGGTGGTTGAGCAAGAAACAATCATGAAGAGTGGGTGGTTGAGCAAGAAACAAGTATGAAGGGTAGGTGGTTGAGCAAGAAACAATCATGAAGGGTGGGTGGTTGAGCAAGAAACAATTATGAAGGGTAGGTGGTTGAGCAAGAAACAATTATGAAGGGTAGGTGGTTGAGCAAGAAACAATTATGAAGGGTAGGTGGTTGAGCAAGAAACAATTATAAAGAGTGGGTGGTTGAGCAAGAAACAATCATGAAGGGTGGGTGTTTGAGCAAGAAACAATTATGAAGGGTAGGTGGTTGAGCAAGAAACAATTATGAAGGGTAGGTGGTTGAGCAAGAAACAATCATGAAGAGTGGGTGGTTGAGCAAGAAACAAGTATGAAGGGTAGGTGGTTGAGCAAGAAACAATTATGAAGGGTAGGTGGTTGAGCAAGAAACAATTATGAAGGGTAGGTGGTTGAGCAAGAAACAATTATGAAGGGTAGGTGGTTGAGCAAGAAACAATTATGAAGGGTAGGTGGTTGAGCAAGAAACAATTATGAAGAGTGGGTGGTTGAGCAAGAAACAATCATGAAGGGTGGGTGGTTGAGCATGAAACAATCATGAAGGGTGGGTGGTTGAGCAAGAAACAATTATGAAGAGTGGGTGGTTGAGCAAGAAACAATCATGAAGGGTGGGTGGTTGAGCAAGAAACAATTATGAAGGGTGGGTGGTTGAGCAAGAAACAATTATGAAGGGTAGGTGGTTGAGCAAGAAACAATTATGAAGGGTGGGTGGTTGAGCAAGAAACAATCATGAAGGGTGGGTGGTTGAGCAAGAAACAATTATGAAGGGTAGGTGGTTGAGCAAGAAACAATTATGAAGGGTGGGTGGTTGAGCAAGAAACAATCATGAAGGGTGGGTGGTTGAGCAAGAAACAATTATGCGCCATCATATTACAAAATAAGCTCGTTAAGATAAGGTGATTTGTTGCTTAGGTCCATTAAATTTTATTCCTTCTGTTAATAGTAAGTTCAATCAAGTTTTTTTTAATTTATAGAAATTGTTAAACAACAATTCTGTGGACCTGTTACATTGAATGAAAATGAAGTGACTAAACATAACGTGATGGACAATTGATTTGAGCTCAACCTGGTTATATAATACCATGTACAAATGGGAGGGTCAATACCATCTAGGGTGGGTGGATGGGTAATACACGTACAATGGTATTGACCCACCCACCTAGCCATATACTATAACGGTATTGGACCACCCACTCACCCATACACGTAAAGTGTTATTGGCCCACACGTACACATACAGTGGTAATGGCCCATCCACCCACCCATACATGCATCTATGGATATATGGGAATGTTAATTTCATAACACATTCCTAATCACTGAAATATATTACGCGGTTTATTTCAAACCACTGGCCGCTACCTGTACCAACCAAACAAATTGAGATGGGTTATTTCTTCCAAATGTAACTGTACATTTCGGACCCTAAAGAATTCAAGAAGAACTAATTTTTTACATTTCTTTAGTTTTTCATCTGCCATTCGAAAACTGTAATAAATAATATCAAAAGTATAAATACAAAACATGTTTTATTTTTAGAGACATTTAATTTGATATGCAACATGAAATAGGTTGATGTTAACAAATGTTTACCTAATCCCATTTTCATAGTAAAATGGTTTTACGTCAGCCATTTAAAAACTGTCAGATATATGCCAAAACATGTTATGCAACAAATGTTCATTTTCAACTATCTTTAGTTTGGTATGCAACATGACATAAGTTGTTATTGGAAAATGTTTGACGATTTTTGAATTTTTGGAAAATGGAGAGTTAAATAACTTTCCATAATATTTCTGAAAGTTTGTGTCATTAGTAGCATTAAGTAAAAATCTGACATCCCTCCGATGAACGTATGAGTTACAAGTACAACTTAAACTCTAAAAACAAAAATTCTTTATATTTTAGGCTGCCCTGCCCCTGGGGAAAGAATAATTTGATCATTTTTATATAAAAATCATAAGTCTTTAAAGACCTTTAAAATGAGGCGTCACATGACCTACCTATGTTTACAATTTAAAAATACAGTAAAAGTAAACGTCACACAACACAAATTTATTACAATATAAGCAAAAAATGCACAAATATATTACAATACAAGTACAAAATGCACAAATATTATAGTGATCGATCTCGGTGAACCACGCTCACCTTTCTCAGACCAGAGGGAATAAAAAAGAGGAATTCACCTTTTGATTCTTTTGTGAATCCCTCTGGTCTGAGGAAGGTGAGCGTGGTTCACCGAAATCGATCACTATAATATTTGTGCATTTTGTACTTGTATTGTAATATATTTGTGCATTTTTTGCTTATATTGTAATACATTTGTGTTGTGTGACGTTTACTTGTACTGTATATGTACCAACACGTATTATGCTAATTAAAAAACTAATTTAAAAATTTTCAAAACTGACCCCCACCCAAAAAGAGCCATTTTGGGGTAAGTAAACAGGGTTGAAAATAATTTCCTTGAATTCTTTAGGTCCGAAAATGTAGGGTTACTGTTGGAATAAAAATTCCATTTCAGTTTCTTTGGTTGGTACAAATAGCAGCAGCCCAGTGATCTGTAACACCCTATATAATTTTTTTTCCTGGTGTTAGAGAGGATTTTACAGCTCTAACTTTGCCCCTTTAATACAGGCATTTTTCATTTCACTTGACTTCATATAAAAGGTGGAAAAAAATATGGAAACGGTATCATAACTTTTGTATGACTTCACTTGTATGTCATCATCTTGTATATCATCATGGTTAAAAAGAACATACTTTTTGACACCATTAGCGATATTTCATCTTTTTAGAGGGATGGTTGAACGAAAATCGTCAACGTAAGCCTAGGTCGAGTTTGGAATCAAATTAAAGGTCTATTCAAGAGAAATTAATTGCAGCAAACCGGACTTCAAAAGGTTTATCCTTTCCAGAGTAGTGGTCATTTCAACTTGAAAGAAAGTAATTTGAACAATATTATTTCTCCGTTATTTGACAGTTTCAAGTAAATTATTCTGATCAAAAATTATACTTTATAGAACACAATTATTAAAAATTTAATTATCAAATTATATATGGAAAAAATAACATTGTGAAAGCATTTACATATTATTTTTCCACCCTGTATATACTATGTGCAATACATACAATATAATAAACTCTATGTACACGTATATTATAATGTTAAGCAATACAGACAAGTCTCATAAACTCATATAGTTTTGACATGTTTTAGTATTTACTTAAAACCAATAAAATATTTCTGGAAATAATCTGCTAATTTTATTCAATGACTGTGCTGCGATCAAGGATATTGAAACTTGACTCTGTTAATATAAAACATAGTTTGAAAATGTATTTTAATATTCATTAATTTACTAGAACATTTGGAATATTATTTTAAATTCCTAATACAAGGCCAAATTAAATATATTTGTATGATTTAAGCACACATGTTTGGAAACCTGTAATTATTTAGGCAACAATTGGTTTCCTCCCGAGTGAATTATATAATATTTTGTATCTCAGGGGTTCAAAGAAATTTATTGCTTATATACCTACGACCATCAAGTGGTACTCCATCCTCCTTGGCAGTTGTGTACTTTTGATCACATCCCCTCCCTTTAAATAGTTATGTAATATTTAACTCCCTCCTATGTAATTTTACAATCCTGACCCCTCTATTCATAATATAGTTAGTACCTCTATCAAATGGTCACATATCTCAAATATCTATCAACTTTCTCTAATAACCCTTTTAGTGCTAACGTCCTGTTAACAGGACGCCACAAACAAAATTCATTAAAACATTCAAAAATAAACTTTTTATCAATTTAGGATTATCTTCTCATTTCTTAACATATCCTTTTACATAAAAAACATGCTTGTAATATGTTTGTATAATATTTAGTTATATTTTATTACAAAATGTTCCAAAACCTGTCGAAAAACAGCTGTTTTACAGCTGTTTTGAACAACTTAAAAATTTCCATAACTTTTTTATTTGTCAACAAATTATTGTGAAATTTCAACAGGATGTTTATAACTAAATTGCCTTTATAGTAAAGTGGTTGAATAGAGCCCACCTATTTTTATCATTTTCGTAAAGATGCCCAAAGAAAAAAGAAAAAAAAAAGAGACAAGGAATCTTTTTTATCTTGTAAATTTAGTTTTGTTAAAAATAAGACATGTAGTGTAAAGTTATTTTTAATTTGTTATTTTAATAGAATGGTTATTTGTGTATGATTAGGTATAAACATTATTAATTTTGTTTAACAAATAACAGAGATATGAATTATTTAATGGCCCATTGTACAAATTGATAGAAACCTTCTGGCACTGGCAGAGAGCAACTTTGAAAATTCATCCGGCACTAAAAGGGGTAGCACACACTAAAACATTATGGAATTATTTCCTCCAATATCTGAATATCACAGTTGTACTAGCGAGTTCTCTTAAGCCGTTATTTCAGTAAGAAAGTTCAAAGAAGAATATTTACTTTCAAACGAATTAAATTCAATCACAATGCTGATAAAATGACAATACTGAGCAAATGATATGACAAAAATGGGAAATTTTCCTACTGTTATTGTGGACAGGAAAGGGAAGTATTACATAGAGCAACACTATCTCACAGATACATAATTAACGAAATATGGAAAGGAATTCGATAAGAAATGTGTCAAACAAACCGTGTAACTGAGTTACCTCACTGGCACCCGCGGAGATGGGAAGGCCACTGAGACCAGGCCCGGGCTGGCACTGCCGAGGGCACGTCGCCAGCAAGATACGTCTGGCGGGAGACAAGCTGCCACGCCGCGCCGAGGTAATGGTCACGCATAAACATAACTTGACCAACTGCGCAAAACTACTGGAAACCGAGCGAAAATGTACTTTGTTAGTTTCCCAATAATTGAAGACTCGCACAAGTTTGTCAAATTTGTTTGGACATACGGGGGGGGGGGGGATATGGAAACGCTTTCACAACTGTTGTATGACTTCACTTGTGAAAGTGAAATCTTGTACATAATTATAGTTACAAAGAACACACTTTTTGACGCCATTAGCTACAATTAATCTTTTCAGGGATACGGCCCACGAGGAGTTGAACGAAAATCTTCAACGTAAGCCTAGGTCTAGTTTGGTATCAAATGAAAGGTATATTTAAGAAAAATTAATTACTGCAAACCGGACTTTGAAAGGTTTATCCTTTCCAGAGTAGTGGCCATTTGAATTTTAAAGTATCTAATTAGAACAATATTATTTCTCCGCTATTTAACGGTATCAAAAATTATACTTTATGGAACACAATAATAATTATCAAATTATCTATTTAAAAAAAATAACCTTGTTGCGAAAGCGTTTCCATATTTTCTCCACCTTGTATATGTGACTCGATTTGTCTTTTTGATAAGTTAATAAAGGTGGAAAATAAATGCCATGACATAGGAATTTGCTACAATTATCTGAGTAACATCACAGAGAAAAATATTTACTAGTCTTCATGACGCCCCCCCCCCCCGCCTCTACGGGATAAAACTACAGCTTTAGTTGTCTGTTCTACCAATCCACACGTCGTTACTAAGGGCTCAAACACAAGTCTCCACTCACACACAAGCAACAAACGGACACTCCTGATGACACCAATTGTACTTGGGCAATGATGCTTCATAGGTTAGCTCTTTAGTGCCGTGAATGTTTTAGTGGGGACAAGGGGCGTCAAAACTGTATATATATTTTCCAACATACGAACAAACGTTGGTGGGTGGCCGTCAACGGCGTTTGTGTGTATGGGATGGAGGAGTGCTCATTTACACTGTACATGCTTGAAGATGGATGAGGTCAACGTTGTATTTATCTTCACCTAGATATGAACGGACATGTGTGTGTGGTACGTCCGTTAACGGCGTTTGTGTGTATGGGATGGAGGAGTACTCATTTACACTGTACATGCTTGAAGATGGATGAGGTCAACGTTGTATTTATCTTCACCTAGATACGAACGGACAGAGTGTGTGGTACGTCCGTTAACGGCGTTTGTGTGTATGGGATGGATGAGTGCTCATTTACACTGTACAGGCTTGAAGATGGATGAGGTCAACGTTGTATTTATCTTCACCTAGATACGAACGGACATGAGTATGTGGTACGTCCGTTAACGGCGTTTGTGTGTATGGGATGGATGAGTGCTCATTTACACTGTACATGCTTGAAGATGGATGAGGTCAACGTTGTATTTATCTTCACCTAGATACGAACGGACATGGGTGTGTGGTACGTCCGTTAACGGCGTTTGTGTGTATGGGATGGATGAGTGCTCATCTACACTGTACATGCTTGAAGATGGATGAGGTCAACGTTGTATTTATCTTCACCTAGATACAAACGGACATGAGTGTGTGGTACGTCCGTTAACGGCGTTTGTGTGTATTGGATGGAGGAGTGCTCATTTACACTGTACATGCTTGAAGATGGATGAGGTCAACGTTGTATTTATCTTCACCTAGATACGAACGGACATGAGTATGTGGTACGTCCGTTAACGGCGTTTGTGTGTATGGGATGGATGAGTGCTCATTTACACTGTACATGCTTGAAGATGGATGAGGTCAACGTTGTATTTATGTTCACCTAGATACGAACGGACATGAGTAAGTGGTACGTCCGTTAACGGTGTTTGTGTGTATGGGATGGATGAGTGCTCATTTACACTGTACATGCTTGAAGAAGGTTGAAGTCAACGTTGTATTTATCTTCACCTAGATACGAACGGACATGGGTGTGTGGTACGTCCGTTAACGGCGTTTGTGTGTATTGGATGGAGGAGTGCTCATTTACACTGTACATGCTTGAAGATGGATGAGGTCAACGTTGTATTTATCTTCACCTAGATACGAACGGACATGAGTATGTGGTACGTCCGTTAACGGCGTTTGTGTGTATGGGATGGATGAGTGCTCATTTACACTGTACATGCTTGAAGATGGATGAGGTCAACGTTGTATTTATCTTCACCTAGATACGAACGGACATGAGTGTGTGGTACGTCCGTTAACGGCGTTTGTGTGTATGGGATGGATGAGTGCTCATTTACACTGTACATGCTTGAAGATGGATGAGGTCAACGTTGTATTTATCTTCACCTAGATACGAACGGACATGAGAGTGTGGTACGTCCGTTAACGGCGTTTGTGTGTATGGGATGGAGGAGTGCTCATTTACACTGTACATGCTTGAAGATGGATGAGGTCAACGTTGTATTTATCTTCACCTAGATACGAACGGACATGAGTATGTGGTACGTCCGTTAACGGTGTTTGTGTGTATGGGATGGATGAGTGCTCATTTACACTGTACATGCTTGAAGAAGGATGAGGTCAACGTTGTATTTATCTTCACCTAGATACGAACGGACATGGGTGTGTGGTACGTCCGTTAACGGCGTTTGTGTGTATGGGATGGAGGAGTGCTCATTTACACTGTACATGCTTGAAGATGGATGAGGTCAACGTTGTATTTATCTTCACCTAGATACGAACGGACATGAGTATGTGGTACGTCCGTTAACGGCGTTTGTGTGTATGGTATGGAGAAGTGCTCATTTACACTGTACATGCTTGAAGATGGATGAGGTCAACGTTGTATTTATCTTCACCTAGTTACGAACGGACATGAGTGTGTGGTACGTCCGTTAACGGCGTTTGTGTGTATGGGATGGAGGAGTGCTCATTTACACTGTACATGCTTGAAGATGGATGAGGTCAACGTTGTATTTATCTTCACCTAGATACGAACGGACATGAGTATGTGGTACGTCCGTTAACGGCGTTTGTGTGTATGGGATGGAGGAGTGCTCATTTACACTGTACATGCTTGAAGATGGATGAGGTCAACGTTGTATTTATCTTCACCTAGATACGAACGGACATGAGTATGTGGTACGTCCGTTAACGGTGTTTATTTAATGAAATTGAGAGATGCTCATTAACTGCGTGCGTATTTGAAAATGGACGAGGTCTGTCTTTTGTATATATACAGGGTGTTGAAAAAGTATAGAACCACCTTTATATCTCTTAAATGGGTCCAGATAAATGATTGAGATTTAGTATACCTCTGTAGAATGTTTTTCTGATGCATTTTGTATTTTTTTCGACCTAGAGTGAGGGCCCAGGGAGGATATAGTGAAAAGTTTAAATGAAAGGCTATGAGTTGCCCATCATTTCAAGCATATTTTTTTCTGAACAAGACGCTACAAATTTCAAGTCAAATGAACCATCCTATCAGAAATGGCGACTGGTTAACCTATCATATAGCAGGTCCGTCTACGTTGTATATATCATCACCAATCACCACCGCTTACAAAAGAAGGCTATAAGGGTCATCTTCTCCCTCCCCAGAAACCAATCATGCAGAGAAATATTTAGAACCAGCAAAATTTTAACATTCCCTTCCATTCATATCTTGGAGACATTACTGTTTGTTAAGAACAATGTTACAATGTTTAGTTTTCCTTCCAGTCACAGTTATCAATTCCGCAATAACAATCATATTCCCATTCCTAAACATTCAACTTCATTTTTTCAAAAACTATTCCTTTATAATGCTGTAAAACTTTACAATAGTCTCCCATTATCTTTAAAGATCGAGCAGGATCACCGTTCTTTTAAGAGGGGGGTTAAAACAATGCTCTTGGAGGAAGTAGTCTACAGCGTCCGGGAGTTTCTGGCTGGTAGTCGCTAATAAATTCCTGTATAATGTTTTAGTTAATAATATATTAAATTATTGTATTGACTTAGCTACTGCAAATGTATTGTTGATTTGGCCAAATAAACAAGTTTGAAGTTTGACCAAGATACGAACGGACGTAGGTGTGTGAGACGTCTGTCAACGACGTTTATTTGAATGGTATAAAGATATTCGATACGACCCATCGATTTCTTATGTCACCCGCACCATCCTCTCTCGTAGTTAGTTTCATGTGGACCGTTCATACATCCATTACTGGCAGTGGCAGAATCAGTTCTTGGCAAATTACCAAACATAAACAATCATAAACTTTATTTGCAATTTTATTGAATTGAAAGCCTCGTATTGTTGTTTTGTTATTTATTATGTTGATTCCCATTGTAAGTGTTTATTTAGTTGGATTTAGAGCTAAAATAATAATGTTATCAGTCGTTATTAAAAGTCTTTGAACCATTTAAAATTTGAGGTTATCAAATCAAAGTTTATTCCCAATATTACAACATCTTTTTTTACAATAAATACAAGATAATTAATAATTAGTACTTACATCTATGTTATGTTCATTAGCAATGGAATTAATTTTAATAGGACAGATAGGGTACAAGCAATTACAGGAGAAAACAAGTCATCTAACACAACTAACATAAAAAAATCATAACACATTTTGAGTAACTCTAACATTGGTAACCTTCAGGTTGGAGATATATAAAATATATTCACATGTGATTTTGACTACATACTACATTAAAATCACCTTTAGAGAATAAAACTATCCTCTTACCCTATAAATGTGTCTTTAGTTTTAATCACTTGATCTCAGGAACGAAGGATTGTTATATGTATTTTGAAACATTATTTTTAAAGATACGTAACATTTGTAGTTAAAATTAACAAATAACAACACTTACAATTTTCAGATTACTGTCAAAAGTAAATTTCGTAAAGGTCTTTTTTAGAAGAGCATTCTTTTTAAATGAATTTTTTATATGAATAGCCCCACGAATGGGAATAAAACATAACTGTGATTCAGTACATTTTATGATGAAGAAAAACACACATTATGTTATCCTGGAGGCCAGAACAAGTTAATGTCGTGTCAGATTGCGTCGATCAAATCTGCGTCTTTGTTCCTGCGACACCAAATGAACTCACACAGATATGAGTTTAGCACCTAGCCTAAACTAACCTAACCTAACCCAACCTAACCTAACCCAACCTAAACTAATCCAACCCAACCTAACCTAATCTAACCCAACCTAACCTAATCTAACCCAACCTAACCTAATCTCTAACCCAAACTCTTCTAAAAAAAGAGGTGGGGGTCCTCTTTTAAAAAAATGTCCTTTCGTAAATTGTATGTTTGCTCGTACATTATTTAGAAGCTGCATCTCCAAAATCATTTTGCATTCTTGGTGTCCCACACTACCGTCCATTGTTAATTATATAACCGTAAACATGGCAAACACTTCGCTTATGTTCTGAACTTGCGATTGTGGACTGAATATTTGGAATTATTAACCCTTGAGATAGCCTATTGGTTGGCGTCATTTACCTGATTTTTTAGTTTGAATATAAAAATGTACATTAAATTTATGTTGAAACATGCAGTCAGGTATATAAATGCCTTCATACCATGTATAAAATACTCCCTCTCAAAATGAGTTCTGACTTAAACATTTTATTTCTTCTCAGAGCAATTATGGATTATGATTTTTAATAATCCGGCGTTCTTGTTGATTATTATGAAGTCATTGTATTGGATTTTGAATTTTTTATTTATTTAGTTTAAGTAAATGTTATCCAGTGTGCCGGATGCTTGTGCATTTACCGAATTTTCACTCGGTTGGGAACACGAACCTTGGTTTTGAAGTTCTCCCCATACACTCTCAAGTATTAGCTACTCAACCGGAACAAATGTATTTATTTTTATTATTTATTTTTTGGGCGAAATGTTCTAATTCAGCTTACGTTCATCAAGAAATGTTTGTTAACTCAGAACTCAGAAATTCTTTATTGATAACAGAATAACACTGCAAAATAGCGTCAACAATAAATTACATTAGGTGATTAAAAATAACCTAAATCAATTGAATACGGTAACATAAACATAGTCAGAATAATTAAAATAAGACTAAACTTGTGTTACTTCTAAAATAAAGTACAGCTTATACAAGTGGCCAATCACCTTAGCTTAAACCAGTATGATCAGCGCACTCAACAAAATCCCTGACACTGTAATAGGCCCGCTGCATCAAAAACCTCTTAACCTCCCTTTCAAAATGAGGCCTTGTTTTTTTTTTTTTTTTTTACTTTCATAGAGGCTGGGAGAGCATTATAAAGTTTAATGCCACTGATTAATGAATGCTTTTAAAAAACTAGTTCTATGGGCAGGGATTTTAACTATACTGGCGTGACGAAGATTGTGACAATGTTGGGGATTATTTGAAGAGGTGAAGGTAGTTATGAACAAATGTTACGCAGTTTAAGATATAAATTGATGGGAACGTTAAAACTTTAGCCTTCTTAAAAAGTGACCTACACGAAGTTCTTCGAGGTTTCCCAAAAAGCACTCTTAACGCCCTTTTCTGGAGTTTGAAAACCATTTTTGTGCGTGAACTTTCACATCCCCAAATAACAACCGCATATGTAAGAAAGGGGCAAATCAGTCCTTAGTAAGTAGCTAAGGTTACTCTGGCATCAGCAAGCTTTGATAAGTTTCGTATAACGAATAATCTTAACTGTCCCATTGAAGATTTGTAGACCCATTCACTGCGTCAGGACTAGCTCTTCACTTTCAGTCAGAATGATTTGTCCGCAAGGTGGCGGCCGGCGATGGCAAAACATTTTGCTCTAGGCGTCTCTTTGGTAGAGCTCTGAGTTGTTAGGCTTCTAGATTTGTGGCCGAACTGGCATGAAAATTGATGAGCTCTCCCACCTCACCTTTAATACGTCTTGATGGATCTCCCCCCCCCCAGACTTTGATTACACGGTGGTGTTTGCTAGGGGATATGTGAGACTTGGACATCGGTTTCTGACGCCGTTGGTTCCAGAGAATTCGCTAATTAATGACGCCGGAGTTTCCCAATTGCCTGACGATGATAAGCAAACATGGGAAGACTTGAGGTGTAATTCATCGATCCACAAGCCCCAGGAATCGAAATAGTGAAGTACCGACCATTAGACAATTTGAAGAGTCGAACCTTGGGCCTTACCCTCCGCAGTCCGAAGCATCAGCCACTGACCCACCGCGGTGGCAGATAAAAAAAACGAGACAGACGTTTGTCGAAATGAAAGACAGTTTGTCAGCAAAAATTATGACGTCTTAGATTCAGATGCCCGTGTGGGGTCGTGTCGGTAGACTCCATCTAAATGATCACTCTAAAAAACTTTAGATTCTAAGGCAACTTCTGAACTTTGATTCATAATGGTAGTGGTTTGTCTAACTAATGAATACACACACATATATAAGAAGCGAAATTGTCAGATTTCTTATAGCAGACGACACGAGCTTAGCACGGCTGGCTACCACATACCCCTCCCCAACCCAATAACCTTGTCCGCCGTTTCTTTTCTCTCTCGTTCTCATGGCAATTCGTAATGTCACCTCTCTCTTCAGTAGGCTGCACTGACCTCTCTGTCATTCTTTGTCTCACTCTCACTGTAGGCTGCCACGCAACAAGATAAACCTAGCGGCGGCCGCGCCAAGATAGTAAAGTTAGAAAAAACTAGTCTGACTTTGTAACATTGGATTTTTGCTTATCATAGATGTGCATTGATTTGTTTGACTGTGCGCTGTTTGACCAAATGGACATTGACAGGTGTATTACACGGGTAGCTTGTCTCTTACTAAACGTATAGATTTCTTCTTTATGACAAATAGGCTTCATGTGCGTTTTTCGCTAGCTCTGCAATCGTTTAAGATCTTGTTTAACCTAGTCTGTGAAATACATGTTATTATCCTTACCTTTTGTGCTCAGCAGCCATAAACTTGCTCCTATTTCAAACATTTAGTACAAAGCAATATTATTTATTTGGAATTTACACTTTCAGAAATCAACCATATGTTTTCAAAAAAATATAAAATACCTCAGTTGTATTTTTTTAATTGTTAGTACTTTAAGTTGAGTGTTACCACCAGTTTGTTATAAAGTGTCATGATATAAATAGTGTATACGGACCATAAACAACACATTTCAGGTTAGTATAAAGATTTCTTTAAAATTACAAGGTGTGTGCCGTAGCACAAAGTCCGGTTGTCTCTCGGATGGCCACCTTCCTCTATGTTGGTTTTCGTTTGTGTCTCCGAGTTTCATTTCGTTGTTCCGTGTTTCCTGTTCGTGATCATTCGTGACTCCTGTGTCTTGTTCGCTGTCATTGGACTGCGGCCTGTCGTCGTCTGTCCAATGGTTGGCTGTCTGTTGACTTTTGACTCCAGAGTTCAGGAGGGGAGATGGATCGTCACCTGCCTTGCCTGCCACCTTGATGTCGCCTGGGGACGCAGCGGAAGACCTACGGGCAGGTCCGACCACTATGCCTTCTTTGTGGCGCAGAGGGAGCAGCCACATATTCCCATCTTCCTCGCTGCGCTTTTTTTGTGTCTTCAGGCAGAAGGCTTCTACCTGCAGGTGACATCCACTCCTTTACTTTTTCTTGGCCCCTATCTGGACCTTTTTTGCATATGTCGTGAAGTGTTCAGTGAGATTTTGTGGGTGGGACTTTAATTTTGCGGGGACTTTTGTTTGAAGGTGGGGGTTTTCTGGTCTACATAGGAGAGAACATTTAATATTTTATTTTTATAATTTTTAATTAAATTTTTGTTGGCTGGGTTAGGGTTTTATTTTTTAACGGTGTTCTCGGGGGCTTGTTATTAATTAGTTTATCCCATCAGGAGCCGCCCATTTTCGCCCGCTGGATTCGGTGTAATTATTAATTTAAATCTTTTTTTAATTTGTTTTTTAACTTCTTCAAAATTGGCCTAATCTTCCAATTTATTTTGTTTCCGGTACCCTGTAATTAAAGCTGCCGTTTAATATTGTCTGTAGTTTTTAGTATTTAATTTTTTATCTTTTATTTATTGTTGAGTATTGTATTCGTGTTGTTGTTTTTCTTGTTTATTACTGTTGTATTTTTGTTATTTATTTATTATTGTTACATACTGTTAAAGCTATGCCTATATTTTTGGTTCTTAATTATTTAATTGTTATAGATTTTTTTTTCTTGAAAAGTCGTAAATTTATTAGCTAGGCATAAAAAATATTCTTATGAACCCGAGGAAATGGATATTTTTCCATTTTTGAATGTCTAACTTGTTTAACAATTAAAATATTTTATTTTTTTTAATAAACCATATTTTGGCCGTAACTTGTGTTGTTTATTAAATTTCCTACGAGTCTGGTGCCTTCGCAACCACACTCTATGGGCCCAGAAAAACAATCTCTGGACTTTAATAAGAGTTATTTTTAAGAGGATGGATTTTGTAAAAGGTGTAGAAATCAATTAAACTAAGAGGAACGTTTTGGCTCAATATTTGCATGTATTGCTTGTCATACAATAGATAATTGTTATTTGATGTGCAGTCGATGACATCGACAACTCGATATGATCGTACACTAGGAGATGGTGGAGGTTAGTCTTTGGTTCTGTATTTTCGGTAGGACCAAGGACTGACCTCCAACATCTCCTAGTGTACAATCGTATCGAGTTGTCGAAGTCTTCGACTGTACACCAAATATTCAGACTGTATAACAGGGTATTTTAACGTACGCTTGTCTAAGAAGGATAGGTTACTGGGTCATATTGGGTTCGACAAATACAGGACCAAGGATTAACCTCCAAAATCTCCTTGTGTACGTTCTTATCAAGTTGTCGATGACATCAACTGCACATCAAATATTCAGACTGCATACGGGAGTAATAGCACACACACCCGAGTAGGAGGGATAGTACTCTCTTATACAGTCTGAATATTTTGTGTGCAGTCGAGGACATCGACGACTCGAAACGATCGCACAGCAGAACATGTTGGAGTTAGTCCTTGGTCCTGTATATATCGATCTCAATATGACCCACTAATCCGTCTCTCCTACACGGGCGTGCGTGCAAATACTCACTTATACAGTCGAGGACATTGGCAATCCGATACGATTGTACACCAGAAGATCTTGGAGGTTAGTCCTTGATCCTGTGTTTATCGACCCCAATATGACCCACTAACCCATATCTCCTACACGGGTGCTCGTGTTGCTATTTTCTTAAACAGTTTGAATATTTGGTGTGTAGTAGAGGACATCTACAATCCAATACGATCGTACACCAGGATACCTTGGAGGTTAGTCCTCGGTCCTGTAAATATCGACCCCAATATGACCCACTAACCCATCCCTTCTACACGGGCGTGCGTGCTTTTAATACCTTATACAGTCTGAATATTTATTTGATAATGCTCTTTTCATTAAGCTCAATAGAGCTACAAGAATTCATATGTACTATTCAAGGAATAAAGCTTCTTTAAATGGATTATACGCTAACTGCTTATAAAATATGTAATTGCTAAACTATACTAAAATCTCGAAATAACTAACTATATATTGTATGAATTGTAAAGGAAACAATACAGCTTAGTACTGTATTTTCATAAACGAGACAAAATATTTCACTCCAGTTTTGATACTAGAAAATATTATTAGTATAATTATCAAATTATATTGGACTCAACTATTTCTAATATATAATCTACGGTGGAAAGCGTGTGCAGTGAAGGATGAAACGATAGGGCAGTGTAAAGTAAGAAAACAGAAGAGAGAAAGTGAAGAAGAAGGCACTTACATTGAGTGTGTGAATAACACTTCCACATTGCCCATTGACTTGGTTTACTTACAGGCTGAGATAGGCTCCTCTATAAGCTGGCATTCCTTGCCGCCGCTGTAGGGGAGGGGACAGTGACAGTGATAGGGATTGGGTAGTCGAGGGGAAGTCAAAGTTCAAGGTAGCCACTACTCTATCTCCCGAGACTCCTACTTCACCATAACCTGATGTGACAACTAGCGAGTACTTGTGGTGAATGACTGGCGGGGTGGTGCGGCGGAACAAGTACAACCACCCCCACGCCGACCGTATCGAGTGGCGTCGCGCGCGCTCGCACGCACAACCACCCCCCCACGTCCCACGTTTCTATAGAAAAAAGGATTCGATGATCGGTTTAATTGGAGATTAAAAATAAGGATATATTCGGTTTTTAATTGCCAACATTATTTTAAGGCGTGTATAATGATGTATACAGTGTGGAAGAAAAGTCCCAGAACAGCTTAATAATTGTTGAACGATTGCCGATAGAGCAATAAAACGTGGTACATCATTGCTGTACCTATTAATCTAATTTTTGAAGTAACTGCTATTTTTCTGTCTTATCAGGGGGATGGCCCACAAGGAGTCAGAAGAAAATATTAAATGATAGCATAGGTCGAGTAGTACATCAAATTAAAGATCTTTAGTAGTAGAACATAAACCCATAAATCCGAACTCAAAATATTCGCTTTTAAAAAAATGACGCCGGTTTACATTTTTATAAAGTTACATTGACGGTCCTGTTCTAGACAGTTTAATATTATTTTCTTAGGTCAAGTTGGGAAAGTTAAACTTTGTAAGTAACTGTTGGACTTAAAAAGTAGTTTTTTAGTAAAGTTGGTGACTCTTCACTTCCAATGGATGATGGTCCACTAGGAGTTCGACAAAAATATTTAAAATAGCATAGGTTAAGAGGTACATCATTTTAAAGTGGTTGTCTAGCACAGATGAATACCGTTAGCACTTAAAAAGGTTGATACAGTACACTGTATATTAACAGTTTGAAGGCTGTTTTCTAAGGAACTAAGAGGCATACGAAAAATATAATCACACCACTGTTTTCCTCATATAACTATACTTATGACATGTGCATTTTAAAATTTTATTATAGGTTTTAATAATTTTTATCCTGGGTGGAACACAATTTCTGTGCACATAATTTCTACCCCGACTTCAGTAGGCTTTAACAGTGTCAAACATTTTAAACTAAAGGGAATTTCTGAAAACATTGTTGACGTACTCACGTACATTTATAACTGTAGTATGGAACGCGGCGAATTTCCGTATTGTTTAAAATCTCCAACTGTAACACCTCTGTATAAGCGGATTGGTTAACTGTTTATCTAATTACAGACCTATTTCATTGCTTTATATATTTTCAAAAATACTTTAAAAAAATGATAAAACGACGATTAATAATAAGTTTGTAACAAATCAGTTCTTTAGTAAAAATCAATAAGGGTTTACTGAAAAATTACTTACAGGGGATGCTTTGCTAAATTTTCTTCCAAGTTATTTAAAGTGTAGAACGCAAAAGGTGAAAATTTAAAATGATGTAAGTGAACCGGGTTTCGTCAGGTATGGCGTTCCACAGGGTTCAGTATTAGTGTCAATTCTATTTTTAATATAAAGATATTTGACATTTATAACGCACAATTAAATGGTAAAATCAAGGCCTTCACTGACGATACAGCCTTATGATACTGCGATCAAAGTCTTGAAAATTTCCTGGAAAGTATGGAAATAGATATCGAGCTTCAACAATTATGGTTTACAAAGCATTTTCTTACCCAAAAGTAATAAAACTAAATCTATGTTTTTCAATTAGAGGAAATAAATTAGTTTTAAAAATAAATTAAAATGTCACACATCTCTTTATTTTTATAATAATTGTATTAATTGTATGGAAATTGAAAAGGTCTAGGAAATTAAATATTTAGGTCTTATTAAAGATTGCAATCTTTCATCGAAGAGTCATTTCAGTAAAATTAAAACCGAACTATTCAGTATGATCAATAAGTTTTATTTTCTTTATAGATCTGTGCCTATAAAAAACTCCTAGTAGTGGAGTCTCCATTGGGATATGCTCAATCCTGTTGGGGTGGCACGTATATCTCAGTGCTTCATATATTACACAAATGCGTAATTAGAATAGTTATAACCAGAAGACGAAAGATGGAACATACGAGAAATTAAGTTAAATATCTTTCCTTTTATGTATATTTAAATTCTTAACATTATTTTGTATTAGAAGTGTTGCAAATCGAAGTAGAATGGAAATGCGTTATAGTTTACGAAATAATTTTTAACACAGTTTAAAGATTTTACAGATATACTGCACACTATTCAATATTCAATATGACAGCAAGTGAAACTATTCAATTATTTTTCAGAACAGTGATTCCTCAGGATATTTTGTTGCATTAAAAAAGTTGCTATTAAACATTGAAGAGGTTGAAACTTTGTTTAAATAAATAAATTTGTTTAACGAAAATTCTAGAATATTTTTACATTTAAAGTGCTGTTTTTCGTGTTTGATTGGTACTGTATTTATTTTTAAATTGTGTAAACTACATTATAAAATTATTGTGAACGTGTATTTATTCTTTTGTAACACGATTTCTAATTGTATATTATGCATTAGTGTATATATGTAAGTATTTTCGGTTGGTTCTGTGTTTTAGTTTTTACTTTTAATATTTGTTTTTCTTGTTTAGTTATATGAAGGCCTATTTTCTCTTTGTAATTTAATATTATAATTGTAATTAATGTATTTATTTTACAGTTGGTACCTATTCTCTTAGTTTATTAGTTAGTATGATGTAAACCAAACGGGCTTTGCCTAGGGATTTTGTTATTCGCCGATTTGTATAACATTTCAATCAGCAAACGTAAATTATGATATTTTGATAAATAACGAATTGTTATTATTAAGTGGTAAGTTCTGTTAAATCGTTTTATTTTGTTATAGAAAACGTTGTTAAATAATGTCAAATTAATGATTTTTCATTATTTCGACTTTTTAACATATATCATATAAAAACAATAATAATTTTTCGTCCCTTTTCTGTAGACTCATTTTTAACCTGTAAATAGGTTAATTAGTATTTTTCTAAGACAATATTTTTTTTCTATTGAAAAAAAAAGAGTTTCTTTCACTATTGTGAAAATATCTTTAAAAAACCATCTCTAGTCGTAAAAGTGCTGATATATGAGTGTATATCTCTTGAGGTGGTTGATTTGAACTGTGGAAAACTCCTTTTTACCTAAAAATATAAAACTAGTTTTTTATATGATAATAAAAAATAACTTTTTCAAAAATTGTTATTTTGCAACTTTTTTCATTTTACATGTGTTTTTATCCTGAATACGAATATATAATGGGATTTTCAATAAAATTACTTTGTTAGCCTAAAAATACACTTTTTATTTACCTAACCAACATAACCTAACTTATCCTAATTGTCTATTTACTCAAAAAAAATCGTTGTTTGTTTAAATTCGGGTGCCTGGCCTCCAGAAATACAGGTGAATTCTATTTTTGTGGTTAATAGTTGGTGTTTATAACGATCACGTAATGGCCGCTATTCGTGAGAAGCCGCGAAAGTAGTTTTTTTCATTATACCTCGAGAAATAATTGTTAGAGAGCAAAATAGTTTTCAAACCTTATTCAGCGAAAAAAAACAAATTAAACAAAGATAACTAAATTATCATTAAAATTAACGGGAATATGTATAATATACTAAAAGGTCTAACATTGTTTTTTTTTTTTTAATTTTTCCGTAAAGTTCGTAAATACCGCAGAATAAAAAGCATATCTTGTAAAAATAAAGCTAATTCTTTATAGACGTTTTCTTAACTGGAAAGAAACTACATAATAATTAATACTTGTGCACAATTGAATGTCATTTGAGGAAACCCCTTTTATTACGTTGGTCGTTGATGTTTATAAACTCAATTGAATGACATTTGAGGAAACCCCTTTTATTCGTTGGTAGTTGATGTTTATAAACTCAATTGAATGCCATTTGAGGAAACCCCTTTTATTACGTTGGTAGTTGATGTTTATAAACTCAGTTGAATGTCAGTTGAGGAAACCCCTTTTATTACGTTGGTAGTTGATGTTTATAAACTCAGTTGAATGTCAGTTGAGGAAACCCCTTTTACTATGTTAGTAGTTGATGTTTATAAACGCAATTGATTGTCATTCGAGGAAACCCCTTTTATTACGTTGGTAGTTGATGTCTATAAACTCAGTTGAATGTCATTTGAGGAAACCCCATTTACTATGTTAGTAGTTGATGTTTATAAACTCAATTGATTGTCATTCGAGGAAACCCCTTTTATTACGTTGGTAGTTGATGTTTATAAACTCAATTGATTGTCATTCGAGGAAACCCCTTTTATTACGTTGGTAGTTGATGTTTATAAACTCAATTGAATGTCATTCGAGGAAACCCCCTTTATTACGTTGGTAGTTGATGTTTATAAATTCAATTGAATGTCATTCGAGGAAACCCCTTTTATTACGTTGGTAGTTGATGTTTATAAACTTAATTGAATGTCATTCGAGGAAACCCCTTTTATTACGTTGGTAGTTGATGTTTATAAACTTAATTGAATGTCATTCGAGGAAACCCCTTTTATTACGTTGGTAGTTGATGTTTATAAACTCAATTGAATGCCATTTGAGGAAACCTCTTTTATTACGTTGGTAGTTGATGTTTATAAACTCAATTGAATGCCATTTGAGGAAACCTCTTTTATTACGTTGGTAGTTGATGTTTATAAACTCTCTTCCAAATTATACAGAGAGGACGTTTACGATGTCCCACACCAGATAATTTTTGAACGATTATCTATAAAGCAATGGAACATGGTACACCATTACTGCACCTATAAATATACACTTTTTGAAGTAACTACAATTTTTATGTCATATGAGGGGGGTGCCCCGCATGGAGGCAGAAGACAAATCTTAAATGAGAGCATAGGTCTAATATTACATCAAATTAAAGGTTTTTAGAAGTAGAATATAAACCTACAAATTCGACTTATAAAGATTCACTCTTTAAAAATATAAATGGTTTAAACTTTTTTTTAAACGTTACAAAGTACGTCTTGTTCTAGACGGTTTGAAATTCTTTCTTGTCTCAAGTTGGGAAAGTTAAATTTTAAAAATACCTACTAGACTTAGGAAATAGTTTTCTAGGGTAGTTAGTGACTCTCCACATCCAATAGATGGTGGTTCACAAGGAGTTTGATAAAAAATATCAATCGAAAGCGTAGTTTATCATTTTAAACGTGTTATCTAGCACAAACCGCAAACAGAATTTAAAAAGGTCGATCCAGTACAAAATTACAGATGTTCAATGATTTTACTTGGTTCCAGTAAGACATTTTATTAGTGGCCACAATTTAAGTACACTAATAAATCAAGAAATCATTATGACTGTCAAATAAATGTATATAAATTAAATAAATAAATAAATTAATTAATTAAAATGAAATATTGAAAACTCGTTTATTCCCCATAAAAATGTAAACAAAATTAACATTTAGGTAATATTACATAACAATAAAATTAATTAATTAAAACAAATTTAAAACACACACACACACACACACACACACACACACACACACACACACACACACACACACACACACACACACACACACACACACACACACACACACACACACACACACACACACACACACACACACACACACACACACACACACACACACACACACACACACACACACACACACACACACACACACACACACACACACACACACACACACACACACACACACACACACACACACACACACACACACACACACACACACACACACACACACACACACACACACACACACACACACACACACACACACACACACACACACACACACACACACACACACACACACACACACACACACACACACACACACACAATTAATCTAAGATAAAATTTGCGTAAAATTAGATGAACGGTTAATTGTAATTACTACCTTAAACGGTAAATTATTCGTATAAATTAGTACAAACGTATTATACTATTTACTACATTAACTAAACAACATCTCAAAATTTGAACTGTTATAATGCAGGTATTATCAACATGTGCCTTAAGACAGGACTGGAAAAGGACCTTTCTTTGTCCTTCCCAAGAACAGATGAGAAGAGTTTGTTAATTTTAAAGTAAACTTTTATTTTATTACTTGTGATATATCTGATGGTTATAACACGTTATGTTGAGTGACTTAAATCTAGCAAAAAGCAAATGAACAAACATTTATTGCGTTGCTAAAACTCAAACTATGGATCACATAGTTGAAGGTTGCGTTATTTCCAGCGGTTTTAGCTAACCATGGTCAATCGGTGAACCAGATGTAGAGTGGTTGTGAAACTTATAGAGGTGTGTGACGAGTAATAAATATTTTAACGTAAAACACAAGTGGCACAAGAAACTTTAACTACGTACCGTAGTTAAAGTATTTCTGTACTAAACATTTTTAATTTGGGGTTTTCAATTTAGTTTTCCTTTTGTTGCCTGGCAAAGAAAGCCATACTATATATAAATACGGTAATAAAATGGCACCAGCGTGGTGTAATAAGCACATTAAAGTTAGTGTTCCGGCAGAGGATAGGAGTGTAATCCCTTGAGACACAGTCATACAGCGGCTCCAATAAACACTGAATACCACGTGTATGGCTGAACGTGTATGTGCGGGTGACTGGTTCAATACCACCACACGTGTATAGGTGGGCTGGCGAATCAATACCACCACACGTGTATGGGTGGGCTGGCGAATCAATACCACCACACGTGTATGGGTGGGCTGGTGAATCAATATCACCGCACGTGTATGGGTGGGCTGGTGGATCAATACCACCGCACGTGTATGGGTGAACGTGTATGTGCGGGTGACTGGTTCAATACCACCACACGTGTATAGGTGGGCTGGCGAATCAATACCACCACACGTGTATGGTTGGGCTGGCGAATCAATACCACCACACGTGTATGGGTGGGCTGGTGAATCAATATCACCACACGTGTATGGGTGGGCTGGCGAATCAATATCACCGCACGTGTATGGGTGGGCTGGCGAATCAATATCACCACACGTGTATGGGTGGGCTGGTGAATCAATATCACCGCACGTGTATGGGTGGGCTGGTGAATCAATATCACCGCACGTGTATGGGTGGGCTGGTGAATCAATACCACCGCACGTGTATGGGTGGGCTGGTGAATCAATACCACCGCACATGTATGGGTGGGCTGGTGAATCAATATCACCGCACGTGTATGGGTGGGCTGGTGAATCAATACCACTGTACTTGTGTGGAGTAGGTGGGTATCAATACCATTGTACTTGAGGTGGGGTAGGTGGGTATGTCAATCCCACTGTACTTGAGTGGGGTAGGTGGGTATGTCAATAGCACTGTAATTGTGTGGAGTAGGTGGGTATCAATACCATTGTACTTGAGGTGGGGTAGGTGGGTATGTCAATACCACTGTACTTGAGTGGGGTAGGTGGGTATGTCAATACCACTGTACTTGTGTCGGGTAGGTGGGTATCAATACCACTGTACTTGTGTGGGGTAGGTGGGTATGTCAATACCACTGTACTTGTGGCGGGTAGGTGGGTATGTCAATACCACTGTACTTGTATGGGGTGGGTATGTCAATTCCCCTGTACTTGTGTGGGCTGAACCTTGAATTTATAATACACTAGCTGAACCCAGCCATGCTTTGCTGTGGCTCGGTCTTTATTTTATCTGAATTAAAGTAACTTGAAGCTGTTGTCATAAATAAACATTCATCTGGCCACAGTAATAAACTTACAGGACATGATTCTGATATAATATACACATAAATTATATTATAACAGAAATAATGATATTATAATTAATGAAACAAATACTGCCTATTAATAACAAATACCCGCCCGCCCGCCCAAACACGTACAGTGGTGATTACCCGCCCGCCCACCTATACACCTACAGTGGAATTGGGTGGGTATGTCAATACCACTGTACTTGTGTGGGGTAGGTGGGTATGTCAATACCACTGTACTTGTGTGGGGTGGGAGGGTATGTCAATACTATTGTACTTGTGTGGGTTTGGTGGGTATTTGTAATTGTGTGGGGTGGGTGGGTATGTCAATACCACTGTACTTGTATGGGGTGGGTATGTCAATTCCACTGTACTTGTGTGGGATGGGTGGGTATGTCAATTCCATTGTACTTGTGTGGGGTGGGAGGGTATGTCAATACCACTGTACTTGTGTGGGGTGGGAGGGTATGTCAATACTATTGTACTTGTGTGGGTTTGGTGGGTATTTGTACTTCTATGGGGTGGGTATGTCAATTCCACTGTACTTGTGTGGGATGGGTGGGTATGTCAATTCCATTGTACTTGTGTGGGGTGGGAGGGTATGTCAATACCACTGTACTTGTGTGGGGTGGGAGGGTATGTCAATACTATTGTACTTGTGTGGGTTTGGTGGGTATTTGTACTTGTGTGGGGTGGTTGGGTATGTCAATACCACTGTACTTGTGTGGGGTGGGAGGGTATGTCAATACCACTGTACTTGTATGGGGTGGGTATGTCAATTCCACTGTACTTGTGTGGGATGGGTGGGTATGTCAATTCCATTGTACTTGTGTGGGGTGGGAGGGTATGTCAATACCACTGTACTTGTGTGGGGTGGGAGGGTATGTCAATACTATTGTACTTGTGTGGGGTGGGAGGGTATGTCAATTCCACTGTACTTGTGTGGGGTAGGTGTATATGTCAATACCACTATACTTGTGTAGGGTGGGTAAGTCTATACCACTAACGTGAATCGTAGAAACATTGCAGAGTGAAATGATTTTGCCTCGTCTTCAATAACATCTGCTTAGAACCTCTCATGGCACGAGAAACTAATTTATACCACTCAGCTCTGCCTACATGCACTCATATTCTTATAAAGAATTTCTAATAAATATTATGTCATTAGAACAGTTTTATTGTTTAGCATTTTATTATCTATATAATCATCACACATATGTTAATCTAAAGGATAAATATGTTGTTAATAGTTAAAAATATATGACTGGAGGTAGGATGGTATATATGCACTTCATGTAATGAGTATCATGAGAGAAAATGTTAAGCCAAAGTTTGAATACTTCTACCATCAAATGAAGTAGGGTAAATCGCCAGTTATGGGCACTTTAAGGGATGCAATGCCATTCAATCTTGTCTACACTTCACAGAAGCACTTAATATTATCTAAAAAATTTTTTTTAAAGTGTATTTGTGGTATGAAATGGGGAATAATAAAAATCTACATCTGATTTCATATAATTTTTTTTTTTTTATTTTAAGTAAAAATTGCATATGTCAGTAGTTATTGGCACCCATAATGTTGCTGTCTTTGAGCCGTATTATGAATCATTTATCATGTATCACTAAATCCTACATAGGATATTTGCCGGTGTACTAATAGGCCTACTAAATACAAAAATTTTTTATAGGAGAGTGCTAATAATACCTGCATTTACCTTACTTGGCATGCCAATAACTCCAGTAATTGGCAGTGCCAACTAGAATTACATCAAAAGATCCAGTTATTGGCATGCCAATTTTACAAGCTATTGGCACTACCAGTTAGGTGCCAATAACTGAAAGTTGATGCAAATCAGAATCAGTTGTTGGCATCCCCCTTGACTCATAATTTGCAGGTAAAGGAAATATAATCTTTAAGTTTATGTGAACAATCGTACTTAATGAATCCATACATAACATTCCCAGTACAAAAGTATTTACAGAGGGTGAGTAAGCTGAAGTACAATAGTTTAATTTACTTATTCTTGTAATATAACATGTGGATCTTTAAAAACTTTATAACAGTCGAAACAAAAGGTTCCACTACACTGAAAGAGACTGCAAGTGATAAGACATAGTCCAATGAATACGTTAGTCAAGTTTTTGGGATTTTAGATGGATTTGTTTATTCACAGTAATAATTTAAAAAAGAGGGTGCCAATAATACCCGCCTTTACCCTACCACCAGGAAAATGAAGTGTAGAATGCTGCCCACCAGGAATATATTTTACTCTATGTATCATGAACTGTTTCGTGCAGTTATATTATAAATATCTTTTGGATTTTTTTATCTTGACTACCCAGTTATTGCAGGTCTTGTATGAACCATCGATAGACTAAATTCGATGGTTTTAACTCTATTCGATGAGTAAATTACCGAACATCAGCTCAGCTGGGGGCTCGAACACTGAACCCAGCACGACACACATCAACGCCACTGAGCCACATCAGCTCAGCTAGGGGCTCGAACACTGAGCCCAGCACGCCAGTAAAGTTAAAATCTCCATCATTAAAAATAATTAAATGAGAATGTATCTTTACCACATGAAAAATTGAACGAATTTAAAAATACAGCAGATCTATTTCAAAAATAGATAGCTTTTGTAGCAGCCAGTATAGTCTAAACAGTCTATGACACAGTATAGAGAAGGGGTCTGTAACCTAAATTCTCTACAATTTGATTTCGTGCCCTGCTGTCGAGACTGCTGCGATTTCTGAATTCCTCTCTCAATAACAGGCAATTTAAAGATTTCCCAAATCATAGAGAAAGCTCTTTTAGGCATCAGTAACGGACTTCCCCAAAGCTCTTCTTGCTCCTCTTTTTTTTATTCCATGCATACTTTGCCTAAAAATCAGCATACTTCTTACCTGACAGTCAGAAAATTGTATACGTAGACGATATTGCTCTCACAAACCTACACATACCATTTATCTCGCAAACTCTATGAGTACCAGCTAATCTCTCTAAGCAGGAACACAGAGGGAAATCAGCAACTTTCTGATCCATTGTTTGGAAATCTTCCCCACGGTTCACATGATGCATCTTCCCTATTTCCAATAGTTACGTCTACCACGCCAGTTCAGAAATGATTCAGCAATGTCCATTTCTTACGAGGGGAGATTCATTCCACCAAAAATTGATTTGTGGATTTGTAGATAAGAAAAAATATATTTCGTACCTTGAAACTATTTTCAGAAATGCACCCAGTCAACAATGGACAATAAAAGTGTCTCTTTTTAATGATAAGCAGTAGCCTTCGTAAGGGTGTTTTTAAGATTTTAATCCTCTTTCCTGACGTGAACAATATTTTATAATGAAGGTGTTTTTAAGAAGTTGTTGAAGTTCAACAACTTCTTAAAAACTTCTGAGCCTCCTTTCGACGTATCTCTGGAGCAGCCATATTACGAAGTCAGGCATGGGAGTCCCCATGATATTAACACATGACTCTCATAGCTCTATTTACAATAGTTGAACATCGACCTCTTTTGCATAAGCAGTATTTAGCCACACGGGAGCGCAATACTCAGCAGGTCTAGGCTGTTGTAAGCAGGACATGTGAGTTTGATCACCATGTTGTTCTTGCAATACGCTGCACTATTCTTTCTCTGGTTTTAACCTTAGCTGCTATTTTGTGCAAAGTGGTTTCTAAGCGTAATATATGGACCAGTCTTAATCCAAGATAGAGTGATTGTGGTTGAGCTTGACACCATTGATGTTCAATTTTTGATTAGCTTATTTTTGCTGCTATTACGGGTACTTATATTGAAGCTAGCCATTTCTGTCTTAGATAGGTTAAGATTTAACTAACAAGCTCTAAAGTTCACTTGTTAGTGCTACTGAAATAACACTAAGTTTCACTAAGTCCTTGTGTTGATAAGCTAACTTCGTCTGCATAAATAAACTTTCTAGACTTTGTTGATAAAATGTCAGTGAGACTCTGGTGAAGGCAATTCTTAACATATGCTTTCCTTTTGACACTGATAAACTTAATTAGCCTGGCAATGAGCAATAACTGTTAGTAGAGTCGTAGAAGAAAGAAACAAGGAAGGAGGTTGTAGAATTTTACTGGCACACCTAAACTCCAGATTGTGTCATTCGTTGCTGCAAGATCCACAAATGCTACTGATGATTTCTTTTTATTATTAAACCCACTTCAAATAAAAGGTGTCAAAGCAAGGATTAATTACTATAGTCAATTCAAGAATCTACACAACTTAAAAGTGAGTTATAGTCGTGTTAGGTAGAAATCAAACTTGGGGTAAAGCTTCCAAGTTTATTTAAGTGTTAGAATTAATAAGAATTTGAGAGGATATCCTGCAATGTGGAATAGTTAATTTTTTATCTCCAATATTATAAGAAAAGTTTAAAAAACATGCAGTTTTTAAATCTTAAAAATTTGTTTTGAAGTAGTCACAAACAAATTTGACCTGAAAAGTAGTATCAAAACTATCTTTTTAGAATATCAGTTTTATTTGTTATTTTAAAAATATAAACTGTAATAATTCAAAATGTTTCTTGACACTTAACTATAAAAAAGTGTTTTTTATCTTGGATCCAAACTCCCATTCTTAATGAACTTCCATTTCTTAATGAATACTAAATCCATAAAATATCATTATTTTACAACATGTTCATAAATTATCAAAATGAAATACCATTATAGATAACAGCAATTAATAGAAATACAGATTTGAGATATGAGGTTTTAAGAAATGTTCAATTAGAAAAGGTTGTACATTTATATTCTAAGGGGGTTTCTTTTTATTTTTGTTATCTCGTTTTCTTTTTCATCATATCATTTATTGTATGTTTGTGTTATATGGTTAAGTTTGTGTTTTATAATACTGTATATTAAAAGTAGAATGATTGTTAATTATTGTTGTATTTATGAATTTTATTTAAATCCTCTTATCTAATTATTTATAACAGTGGATATAATTTATATCCAATTTAGCTAGATAATTTATCTAATTTATAGAGCCGCTAATCTAATATCTAACGGGCTAAGGTGGAGGCTTGCCTCTCAGCCGGTCCAGGTTTGATTCCCGATGTGACTCTTGACAGATTTTACCCCTGTGGTGCTCCCTTGGTTCGAAAGTCGCGTTATTTTGGTAGTTCAATGAGCCTACAAAACAAAAATGGGCTCATCTAAGTAGGCGAGAGGAACTGTGTCTTAATTGGGCATTCCTCCCCACTAAAATCCATTTGAAATTTATTTATTTTAATTTATAACTTAATTTAGTTTAGTATATATTATTTTACAAAACACAATTGTAATAGATTTTATAACTTTGTTTTTGAAATTTGTTAATGATGGAGTATCAGATGAAGGAGACAAAGGTAGTTGGACATTTGCCATCATTACGTGAAAATTAACAATCACGACGTTTCGATATGGTAAAACCCAAACCTTTTTCAAGTGCTAAAAACTAAATTACATCTACACAAACATGTTATAAAACTACGTTCTTAAACTAATAAACTTACCTACTTTAATAATTATCTAAATTTTAACCTAGATCCTAGAATGGGATACAACAAAATGAACTTCTACTAAATATAAAAAAATATTAACAGGGTTAAATTAATATAACCAATTAGGCGCTGTCAAGGTCACGATGTCAACGAAAAATGTCAAAACACAATTAAAATTAATTTTCAAATCAGACTGATATAAGATTACATTAACTAATCATAAATATATGGTACCTGAAAAACACTATTAATTTAAAATAACATTCAACATGCACAAAAAATGATATCTATGACTCGGAAGGACTGAGACTACTATTACTATTACATTTTAACCTGAAAAGACAACAATTATTAGGAATAAAACAATACAATAATCAAATATTTCAAAAATGATGAAGTCTTACGACCCGCAGTGACGATGGCGTCTAGACGTCCCAGGCACGAAGTGAGGATGATACAATCCAAATGCAGTGTCTACGAAGTTCCCTCCAAGGTGATAAAACACGGGGAGGTGTATGTTTGTCTTGTCCCCGTGTTTTATCAGATACAGGTGTCAATGTGGGTGTTGACTATGGTTTGGTCGTTGTCAACGGGAGAGAACTGAACATCAGGTCTGTGTATCAGGTTGAACAATGTTCCTTATTTGCTCTGGCTACTGGTCATTAGTTAATGACAAAGTGACTAGATTCACTAACACACTGTAGTAGACTGACTACACTCTTTCCATTACATACAGTATTCGACTATACTGTATCCTATATAATAAAATAAAATTATTGTATTTAATAATTGATTAATTTACATTCTACAATTTACTCTCTGGACAAACTGTAGCACATATACAACTATGCAGTTTGTTGAAATCCAATTTACTTTTCAAATATTTATATTTTCTTGACAGTTTTGCTAATTTTACATTTTCCTCATGAAGAAAGGTTGTAGATACATACTAAACTTGTTATATTTATATAAATTAGTATTTCTTTGAAGTAATATTTCACAAATATCCTAAACTTTCCCTTGTACAAAAATTGCATTGAGGAATTATTTCAGGCCAGTTTTTTATTTAATTTTTTTTTTTTTATTTTAACACACATTATTATTGGTTAGTGCAAGCCTACACAATAGTTTACTTTATTTTTCAGCCACTTTGACATTAAAGTAGATATTTATAACTATGTTTGTATTGTTTGATGGGTTTCAAATCAATTACAACTTGTTGCAAAAAATTATATTGATTTATATCAATCTACATACCAGGGTGTGTATTTGATTTGACATTTTTTCATTTATAACCCATCTAGCATAAATTAAATATTATGAGATTTTTAGTGTCAGAATAATGCTAAGACGTTTCCTGAGAATAAAAATGGTCAACTTCTTAGAACTGTTCAAACGACTATAAAAAATTCAACTTGCTGGTCTAACTGAAAGTGGGTAAAGATATAAAAGCATTAATTGGTTTATAAATGGCCAATTGGAATATTATAAAAATAATATAATTAAGATTTATATTTTTGAATATAATACGAAGGCTTTGTTGAATATATTAAGAATGATAAGGAGTCTGATTCTAAAGACTATTAAAACCAACCCATAAATATCATATGACCTGATTTACCCTTGTAAAGCTATATACAGCGTGGAAAATAAGTCCTAATACAACATGACATTTTCTCAACCGTTCTACATAAAGCAATAAAACTCATTGCTCATAAACATGATCTAAAGTTGTACTACTTTTTGCCGTCATTGTAAAATTTATATCACTTCTTGGGGACAGCCAGCTTGGAGTTCAAAGAAAATCCTTAATAGAAGCACATGTTGATATATATATATATATATATATATATATCAAATTGAAGGTCTTTATCAGTTGAACACAATGTCACAAACTTTACCTCTGATTGAACAACCGTGTTCAATATTTAAATATAGTGCCTTTAAAATTCAACAATTATCTGAATTAATTTGCTGTCATTTTGTAGACAATTGCCCTTTTGACATTACATTTACGGAATTATGTTCTAATTGTAGGCACATACATCAGGTTGGTAGATTCAACCTTTATATGTTGATGTAACACTGAATGTAACATTCAGTGCTACGTGGCCATAAGTCAATCACGCCACACGACTGCTAGTGGCTGTGTGGCCGTCTAGTTGGCCAAGAGCTTGTTACCGGAGGTCAGTCTTCGCCTAGTAGGTCCTGCACTTCTAAGGTATCATACGAGTAGGACACGGTTTTCAGTTTCTGGTTAAGGTTATTTTTTATGTTTCTATTGCTGTTTTTAATTAGTTTTTTTCAATAAATTAGGAATACAACTATGCAAAAAGATAAAGATTGTACTACAAACGAGGAAAAATTAAAAAGGCTGTATTTATGTTCTACGAATGCCCTGACCAACCTGAATTTTGTTCTGTAGCATGTTTTGAAACATTTATCTCAGATTAGACTAATCGTGAAAAAATGTTAGAAACGGACCTGATAGTAGAAGTTTTTTTATCTTTTTCGTGTCTTTTATTTAGTTCCTTTAGTTAAAAACTGGTTTATTACAAAATAGAGTGATGTACAAAATCCTGGACATTAATTTTTTGGCAGTCTTTCACCAGGGGCTGATGGCCGAGTAGACGGCCATTCATAAAAATTGAGTATTTTGAGCTTTCCATACATATAGACTACTCCTGACAGTCATAAATTGACTCTACACAATGGAAAAAAATGTTTTTGAAAAAAAACTTTTAGCCATTAGGATAAGTTTTTAATTTATATATGCAGTCACACATGGTGAAAATGAAACTACAACTTTAGCACTGAATGTGTTAATTAAAAAATGTTCTATTAACTCCTAGTGGACCATCTACCATGAATTGCAGCAGCCCACTTGATATGAATTATCAGTATGCTTCTGTGACCTGTTAACATTATAAAGGTTTTCGATTCAGTATCTTAAGTGGTTGAATGATCATTTAACTATTCCACAATTTTACAATGTTTAGCCAGTCATGGCAATCCAATACAAACTCCGAATGGCTGTCATTTCCAAGTGCATGGTATGTTTGAGATGAATTTTGTGACATTGTGTTTTAATAAAGACCTTTAATTTGATATGCATATTAAACATATGCTTGTATTAAAGATTTTCTTTGTACTCCAAGTGGGCCATCCCCAGGAAGATATAGAAATTATGAGGTTATGCCAAAAAGAAAAATTTTATATCTTACTTTTGCGTGCTGAGTTTCAATGCTTCATCTGGAACGGCTTAGAAAACATTAAGCTGTATCAAGACTTATTTTCCTCTCTGTATAGACACTTCATATAACTGTATGTGACAGACCTTCACACAAAGCTTTTGTATAAACAACACTTAATAGACCTTCTCAACGACCATATGTATAAATAACACTTAATGAACTGTCCCAATAACCTTATGTATACATGATGGTCCCTCCAAATAACCTTGTATTAAATTAAATGATGGGCCCCCAAAATTTTTTGAATACATGACATATGATTGGCCCTCCCAACAACTTTATGTATACATGACACTTTATGGGCCCTCCCAACAATGTTACGTGTACATGACAATTGATAGTCCTTCTCAAAAACCTTATGTACACATGAACTTGATGTAGCTTCCAATGAATTTATGTATACATGTTAATAAAAGGGACCTTCTACCAACTTTCTACCAAATAATTCTTTAGTATAGCATCATTCTGTAGTATTGTTATTATATATCAATTTTTTTAAACATAGCTTTAAGTTAAGTTTCCCAGAGAGGGTTCTTGATTGATATAGCTTGAAAAGATTCCTGAACACGATACGATTGGTGAGCTGTTCTTATTTCTAAGAATTAAGTAGACAAATTCAATTACTCACCAAACAATCATTTCTGTTCTCATTTCTATGTCATTATGATACACCTAAATGCCTCAACATTTTATGACCATGTTGTATCAATTCTACTGATTGCAACTCTTATGAAGGGGATCAGAGACTATAACCTTAAACGTGCGGGGTACGTAAAGGTTATATTACAAAACTGTTGTATTGTGGGGTGAGCCAACCTGATACACCCCAGGTTGTATCCACAACATTCATATGCATACAAATCTTAAACTGATACCTTATCCAGATGGATGTTTTGTAATTTCAGTCTCATTTTGTAAAATGTCTGTTCACCGTACACACGTTAGACTTGTAATGTAATAGTCACGTTGCACTACAGGTCCACTACGTTGCTTACGATTAGTATTAAACTACCCTTACTAATGTACCTAATCTACACTTCGTCAACCATGCAAGCATTCAGTAGGCATCTATTATTATAAGTGTGTGAATAATAATATTATTAATAATAAAGAATAATTTGTTACAGTGAAATTCTTAGCACAATACGATGTGCAAAAATTTGTTAAACATTAAAATAAAGTAAAATAAGTATTTGGTAACAAATATGTGAAAAATAATGGAAACAAAACATGTAGTAAAGATAAGAAATGAGTTTGTTAGCCTTGTAATTATTAGAACAACACAGTGCTAAACATTAGGCACATCATAAAGAAATTGACAGCAATCTCAATTTTGAAATTATATGAACAAACCGCTCAATCATTTATTTATTCATTTTAATTTATATATTAATATTTGTTCTATATTTTTAAAAAATATAACAGACACACACTTCCTTCATTAGTGCATATTAACACGTTCCATGCGGGCTACATTGATCAGTGTATTTTGTCTGGCACGTACATGTTGACACGTACAGTGTAGTGTCTGGCAGTCAAATGGAACAATGCACCACCCAACATTGAGATGTATTTATTCAGGGTGAGGCTAGCCGTTGCCTGGAAACGTTGTGTTGCTCGTTGCTTGTTGTGGCAGTCTTGGTGTATTTTGTTTTCAGACACCGCTATATTTGTGTGAGGGGTGCCTGTACTATGTGATAGTGTTTTGTACTCAGCCTGTGGGGTGCGCAATTATGTTCTCTTTTAGCATTGAATGTGTTAAAACATTCACTCAGGGTAATCAGTTACCAAAACTAATGTTAGAAACTAAAAAAAGGTTTCTTATATAATCCTCATGTCTAATATTCAGTTCAATATTATTTGTAAAAATGATAAATAGATTTTCCAAAATTTACATTGTAATTTCATGTCACCGACTTCACAGTGGTCAGCTTGTACCCTTCGTTGTGCAAACACACATAAGATTGATTTCAGTGGTCAATTCAGAACTCAAGTTACTGTCTAATGCTTTGTCATTGATATCTTGTGATTTATAGCACAAATATACAATATTATATTTAGAAATAATTTAACAAACAATATGTTCTTTAAAATACACAAAACTATGGACTGAAATAAATCACTTGAATCTTCCTGAAACAAACAGGCAATCTCTCTTCACAAGAGGTGAAACAGACATAAATAGTAAACAAAGTCAGGCAATTCCACAATGGGTGGCACCCTCGCAAAACCAGACGACTAACCACGCGTATCTGAACGGGCTGCAGCCAACTGTGTTAAAATAAATCCAATTCATGAGAGGAAAACAGATTTTTCAGAAAATTAAACTGATTTATTTTAATTTATTTACAATATAATATTTAGCATCAAAATATTATATTAATAACAAAAATTACAATTTAAACAAGTAAACTAATTATTATGTTTATATCACACTGGCTTTCACCAGAAAATCTAAAATTATGTTGTGATTTTCCTTCCTTAATCACAAATAAATTCATTACAGATAATTATTGTAGACTAATGTGATTTGCTGAGGTAGTTCCTAGACTAACTTGTATCGAAATTAAAAAAAATTAAAAATAAAGTAAAAAACAAAATTGCTTTCAGCAATAAGGCATCAGTCGCCCTGCTATACTAAAAGAGGCTATTTTAATAGCTATATAATTCAATAAATACTACACTTAATAATGTATCTAAAAGTACCTGTCACTCATTTGACAACTTATACGAGTTACTCATCAAACTACATTGAACGGTATCATTGTAAGTTTGTTTAAAATTCATCGTATCGTTGGAGGTATTATTATTCTTAAATTTTATAGAAATTTTCCAATGAATCAGTGTTTTTTTTTTAACTACATGACGTTTTGAGAGGTGTGAAACTCCTCTCATTCTCAAGTGACTTAACCCTCCCGATTTTAGTTGTCGGTTAATCAACAGCATTATGCGTATTATGGATGTTAGTTGTCGCAAAAATGACAACTACGCAACGGTTTGGTTGAACTACCGGAAAGACGTTACTAACAATAATTTGTTATGCATATTTGATATCATTTCTCCACAAATATCCCAATATCTGTGAGAAGACGGTTATTGTTTGTATGTAGAACACAGATTATCATATGATAATCAACAACATTGGAAGAGCTGGTGCAAGAACAGCTGTAAACGGTGTGGACATAGTTTGATTTTCTCATTGTAGTTTTTTATGTAAATATTTTTTATATAATTTATATTTTATTTAAATAAAAAATAACATTTAGAACAAATTTGCTATTTCAGAATGTTTGCATTGCAAATATAAAAATGTCTCAAGGTAGCGTAAACTTGAAAATATGTTTTAAAAAATGATTTTTTTATCTTCTCTTGACCTCAACATTTCAAAATAAACAAATCCACTTATCTTTTGCATATACACATTCTGTATAGTTTTACAAATAACATTATATATATTATGCTATAGTTTTATATTTTCAATATTTTATATGAATTTTTTAATTTATCGTTACACAAGTGGCAAAAATTGACTAATTATAGAAACACATAGTGAACAGTGGGAGGGTTAAATTAACTTACATTTATGTTAAACAAGAAAGGCCTGAAGAATAATTTGTGACAAAGCCTGTTCTCTAGGCCTTTTTTTTACTTTATTTTTATATAAATGTATGTTAATTTAGATCACTTGACAATATGAGGAGTTTCATACTTCTTGAAACGTGTGCTTAAAAAAATACTGACTCATACTCGTCCACCCATACATGTACAGTGGTATTGACCCACCCGCCCATCCATACACACACAGTGGTATTGGTATCAAGTTCAACCAAATTTAAGAATAATAGTACCATTGCCAATGATTCCTATCAACACAATAAGGAAAAATGCATTTAATTTAACAGACACAACAAATAAAGACATGACATTAAAACAAACAACTGTATTTTAATATTAAGAGTTTTTTTCTAAAAAATAAAAGAGGTACCTGTTAGGTATAACACACAGTTCACGACAATATTAACTAAGGAGCAACCAATTAGAAAGTCTGATCATTATTTTTCATTTTCCTATAAAATTCTGAAATTTGTTTATGGCGTTCTTTGCATTTTTAGGGTGATAATTTAGAAATGTACAAAAGTTTGAACATTTGGTATCTATGCACTTTCTATTAGCCTCACCAATCTTGACTTTTTTATTGCCAGTGGGTAGAATAAGGTCTATATTTTAGGAGAGTATACTTTTTATTTTGTGGTAAAAATAACATTTTACAAAAAAAATCAAAAGTTCTGAATTTATAAAAATCTAGTTTTTTTATTTATCTCTGTTATTTTTTGTCATTTTTCATCATTTTTTTAAAATTTGGTGTAGTTTTCCGTGCTGAACATAATTTGAAAACAATTTTGGTATACAACAATTATTTCTCTTGATTTCGTGGAAAAACTAAATTCATGGTAAATCACTTATGGTGGCCATATGCACAATGTTAATAGGAGCTATGACTAGCAACCAAAAACAAATTCGCTTGTATTTCCATCGGAGTGAAGGCTGGTAGGCCCTCATGGAGACCAGGCACCTGAATTTAATGCAAATTACGAATTTTTGTTGAGTATAGAGACGATTAGGATAAGTTAGGTTTTGTTTGGTTAGGAAAGTAAAGTGTGTATTTTTGAGGCTGAAAAATTAATTTTATTGAAAAAAATCATATTCGTATTTAGCATTAAAAAAAATTGAAATGAAGAAATTTTGAAAAACTTAAATTTTAAAAACGGGGTTTTTTTCACTATCACATAACAAATAATAGTTTTTCAATTTTTCTGTAAAAAACAAGTTTTCCGCAGCTAAAATCAACCTCCTCAAGAATTATAAACTCATATTTCACCACTTTTTTAACAAGAAATTGTATTTTCAGGATGTGTAGAAAGTGTATAATTATCGAGCATTCAAATAGAATAGACTAGATAAAACTCCACACGGAGAGGAGGATATACCATACCTGTGTGTTTCTTGGTACAGTATCGATAGTATTATGCGACATGTTGTCCATTGTTCCCTTAGCTGAAACCCCGATAGCAGGAATTGTACCTTTATCTTAGTAAACCTTCATTTCAGCATGTGTAGATGACATGTGCAAAATGATAGGGTCAATACAACTTTGCCTTTAAGGACTTAAAATATGTTTTTACAGACTAATAATTTTCTTAAGAGAAAATCTCAGCTGAATAACTGGTAGGATTATAAATCTACAACTACCACGACTCCTCCCGATAAAGTAGAAAACAAGAAGTTCACTCATGATATCCTAAAAACCACTACAACAAATCTGCATAACTACAAGTTTCTAAAATTTAAGAGTGACAGGTACTCCCAAACTGGGTCTAGGTAGAACAAATTTGAGTAGGCAAAAATAATATTATTAATAGTTGGAAAAAACAAATCCAACACAACATTCATGTTCTAACAATCATTATTATGTAATAAATAGTAGGCATTCAAAATTACAGTAGCAAAATACACTTTCCAATCCAAGATCTACTCTTCAATACTTAATACTTTATAATGGCACTTTTCAAAAATTGTAAATATTTCAATGTACAATTTACTTCACTCTAGGAATGAAATGTAAGATTTAAAGGTAATTTTAAATTTAAATCACTATTTCAACCAGTGATAGAGTTATTTATAAATTGTTTAAGAATTATTGTCCTTTGCATATAATACTATATTGAGAATATATCGGGTTTAACTTGTGTTTTGCAAACCATTGAAACCTGGCCATATATAATTATTTTTTTATGAAGTTTCTATATGTTTATACTCTTTTAATATGGCACATAGTTTGAGAAGCACTGCACTTCTTCTAGCCGTATATAAAACTAACATACTATCAATCTATAAAAATTTACTTGTAATGTAATAATTAAAATAATGATAAATACATTTGCAGAGGGTATTTTACAAGAAGCAAGAATTCAAGTTAACATGAAATTTTTCTGAACAGTGGGGGAAAATGCCCATGATATATAAAACTTTTTTGAAAATCATTTAAACTGTTATTTGGGTTCAGCATCCCCATATAACATTGCTCCATTGCGATCCCTTGAGACATTGCTCATTTGAACATGAAATCAATGTTTATTCAAATTAAATTCATGTCCAATGCAAACGTCATAAATGCTTTGAAACTTTAGATCTACGGTTGATCCTAAATCAACTTTTCAAAGTTAATATTTAATTTGTAAGTCTGTATATAAATTAAATAAAGCAATAGCAAATCAAGAAGAAGCTTTGAAAAGAAGACGTAGGATTAACGAAGATCAATTTTGAAAAGAAGACGTAGGATTAACGAAGATCAATTTTGCTAAAACATAGGTTAACCTAATAGGTAAACATACTTCAGAATAATTTAAGCTTTTGGACTTAAAAAATATACTGAAACTAAATTTGTTATAGAAATAAAATACCTTACACTTTTTAAAGACTGTAATAGGAAATGGAAGATTTTTACATTCTCAAACATTTTTCTGATGTTAAAGAATACAGTGTTAATTTAAAAATTCCTTCGCTCACAAACTCTTATATATTAAGTTGAGATCGACTATAAAACAATCTAGAAATTTAAATCTTTGAGCTGAAAATATTTTATGTTTAACTCTATAGAATTGTGAAAAATATTTTTTACGAATTTTTATTATTATGTTTTAATTATCTCTATTTACAACGAAAGCTTTTAGTGATCAATTGTTAGGAAAAATTGGTTGCATTTAATTTATTATAATGTAGGCTACTAGAGATTTGATAACATTATTAATTGTTTATGTTGTAATATTTCAATGAGAACTCTTTTCCAATCCAAAAAGTTCAAAACAACTGAAACTAGTTCCTAGAACTATTTAATTAGAAAACTATTTAATTTTCAATATTTTTATAATAAGTAATCATAACTTGACTACTTGAATAAACAACAAACATCGTGTATACGAAGGAAATGATTAATAAACAACAAACATCGTGTATACGAAGGAAATGATTAATCTAGACTAAAAAGTATTAAATATTTTGGACAGCACTTGTTATCATGATAAAAGTAGGACCATTGTACTCTTTCAAATTTACTTTTGTATGTATTTCAGTAAAATTAGAAAATATGTACTGGAATCGATTAAGTATCTAAAAGTTTGTATATTTAGTAATGTTTTTTTATGTAACATAACAAATTTTAACCTGACTGACTACTTTTTTAGTTCTTTATGAACATTCTAAATTAATCTACAGATTTAATAAGATATGTTAAAACATTCTAAGATTACAATTTAGCCAGCATGCTCCAAGGCAGGATCACAGTCATTAAATTGCTTTCATTTTCCTACATCTAACTTAACATAGGTTGTCCAACTAAGTTGAGGAACTCAAAAGTGAGGCCTAGTAGAACTATGCCGAGGAGATCCCCGATTGCCGTGAGGTAAGGTATGGTGCTGTTGTCTGGGTTGATCCTGCGCATCCAGAAATAGTGAGTCAGAATGTATGCAATATACAACAAAACCGCCACCTACAACATACATATTAAAATGTAAGACGTACAAACTCCAAGCTTTAATTGATATGTTGGATGGGGTTTATAAATGCAATAAGAATTAAAAAAGACTGTATATATATGTACGGATATTAAAATTTGGACTATAAGTAGAACTAACTATATCAACCCCAGAAAAATTCAAACCATTTTACATTTCTAATAAATAAGGGTTGTTTTTGGGGATTGAAAATAAAAATGTTTACATAAGCTTGGCTGACAAAAGTTGGTAACTCTGATTGAACAAGCTGGTTAAGGGCATTACAGGCACACAGTTGGGGTGGGTATGGCACACGATCTATTAATGCAGCTATTGCAGAGTGTCCTGGCGAGGCTGTATGGTGAGCTTGCCCACGAGGTTGATGGCCGAGATCCACTAAAGGGGCTGTGGTAGAGTTTTCTCATAAGGTTCCAGGCGGAGATCCACTAATGGAGCTATACTCCTGGCGAGGCTGTATGGCGAGCTTGCCCGTGAGGTTGATGACCGAGATCCACTAATGGGGCTGTGGCAGAGTTTCCTCATAAGGGTACAGAAGGAGATCCATAAAAAGGCTTAAGGCAGGATTAAAAGATGAAACCAAGGTCCCAGGCGTAGATCCACTAATGGAGTTGTAGCAGAGTCTCCTGGCAAGGTTGTAAGGTGACCTTGCCCATGAGGTTGAAGGTCGAGATCCACAATTGGGGCAACAGGCTGAGTGTCCTGATAAGGTCATAGGCCAAAGTTCCCACATGATCATTTGTCCCCCAAGATTTCCTAAGGTCTTTCTAGTCATCACCCATTTTACACAAATAGTAATATTGTGTCATTATATAATTGTAAAGCCCAAATTTAAGCACTAAATCACTTTGTATAATTCAATATTGGTACTTTAATTATGTTGTTAAAAGTAGTTTAATAATCGTTGTTGGTTTTGTTCAGCTAAACATATTGATTCAATATGAATTCTATAACCGCGTAGTGTACTGTACAAAGGCTGAATTCATTTTCAACACTATATCCGCTGTTAAAGATAACAAATGTTTGGTTTGATAGTTCAAGTACAGGGCGGAACGGTAGAACTTGCTTATTTAAACAAAATCAAGTATTGCAGGTATGGATTTATTTCACTAAACTAGATTTTAACTATTAACTATATTTAAACTATATTTTAAGATATTTAAATTTTTTATTCACGCAGATTTAAAAACATAATTAGGCATATAGCATCCATTATTGAAGATACACTTCAATAAATGGACTCGAAAGTGTTATTCCACTCTTTCCAGCAGTGAGCCAGGTTCCTAAGGCAATCATTGTAAACAATGATTTTTAGATAGCCCCACCAAAAGTAGTCACAGCAATCTAAGTCAAGTAATCAATCTTACTGGCCGCTGCAGTGCTGGAGCATAACATTGCTAGTGCTGTTTGTGTCATGGCACCATCCTGCTGGAACTAAATAGGATATATCGGAATTAACGGTATAATGGAGGACTTTCATTCAGAGTTTAGTACATAAATTCATGTATAGAAGTCTACCATGAAATGTGATCTCAAATTAACTAATAAAATATCTGTAAATGAGATACTGAAAATTGTCGTAGAAGGGATTATAAAGTTGTTGTAGAGAATGTAAAAGAAAATATTGTGGAACAAGTTCTCATTAAGTGGTTAATAAAGCAAAGCGTATATTAATGTGTAATATATAATAACCTGAACTGTGGCTGCTACTAGGTAAGTAATTATGAATGCTAGGCTGAGAAACTGGTCTTCAAACTGGAGGTAGTTGATGAGATAGGCAAATGTAATGTGGCCGGGAACCATTAGGAACAATAGAACTCTCGCTGTCCGAGCATGTGCACCTGTCAACAAATATCAAAATTGAATTAATTTAGCATTGAAAATTAAACTTATATTTAACACTACAGTGGTTGCGCCCTCCAGTGTTACGAGAATGGTCGCGTGTTCTACTATTGTAGGATTCTTTTCACATTATTTAAAACAATTATATTTATTATTTTAGACTTGGATGTGTAAAATATAGAACGTAAACACCATTTTATGAATTAAAACATTTTATTTTTATAAACATACGTAATTGCACAAAGTTACATTAGAAATGTTACTTTGAATCTTAATTGTTAAATTATATTTTGAACAGTTTTTGAGATATATTTAATTAAAAAAACAATGATTGCTTATAGAACAGAAAGTTATCTATTCGTAGCAATCGTCACACACACATTTTTGGTGGTCTGGGCATAACCATTTCTGGCATTTATCACAAGTCTTCCTCGTTGATTTATTGCGTGATTGCATGAATGCGTAATTGCTTCCTGTCACGTTCTGACATTTTTAAATGTATATAATTGCTCACTTGGACTAAAAGTCATAACAAAATACAATTACATAAAAACATAACAAAACATAAACAGTGCACAAGTGGTAACGTTTTCTACAATATTAGAACACTAAGCTATTTTTGAGATTGAAATCAATTTGTTACAGCTAGACGGACGAAACTGCACTAAGTTGTAGGGAAGAGTATGGCAGGAAGGTAGATTAGCCCTCAAGGCCACAAGTATTGCCTACCGCTCAGGGTGGGAAAAAATATTGACCTTTTCTACAATAATAGAACGCGCGACCACCACAGTGTTAACTATGACTCTTATTACAACAATAATAGACCTTGCCCTCCGCAGTCCGAAGCCTTAGCCACTGAGCCACCATGCCTGCAATTTGATTAAGTTGAGGAAAACGCCATATAAATATGTATCAGAGCATATCTAGAATCTATATTTTCCTGCGACAACTGTGTCAAAACAGAATCAGACTCGCTAAGAGTAAAGCAACACTCCGGCGCAACCCCAGTAGATAAACGTTTTTGAGGCGCTGGCGTAATTTCGTTTCGAGAGAGAGGAATTTTTTCAAACCAAAGTAACATTTCAAAAGTTTATTGACAGTTAAGTATATGAAATAATATCGTTTTGTCATTTTTAGATTTATAAAGTAGTGGTTCTTACAGTAACTGCATTTTTACTTTTCCAAAACCTTCTGCCAGTTTCTGTTTCGGATTACCAAAGTTTGGATTAGCGGGACTCTACTGTACTTGGCCACCTTGTAATCCTACAAAATGTATAGTTATGATACATTACTTTCATGAACGTACGTAAATGAAGTGATTTTAAATTCATTTAAATCAATTTGAAAGTCAAATATCTTCATTTATCTATTCACAATGTTGTACAATTAAATAGTGTCAAAAAGTAAATATAATATAATTACAAAATTTGTCTTAATACTAAACTTAGGAGTAAAGCTCATTTGTGGAGTAAATGACTCCTTCAACAAGATATTCTTTCAATTTTCTTTTAAATATTTTATCTTTTTGTTCCTTTTTTATGGATTCTGGAATATATTTAAAGAATGCACAGCCCATGTAAGCTGGTTTTTTTTATAATATTCAAGACGTTGATGATTAGGGGTGATCTGAAACTTGTATCTAATATTACATTCCTGTATTACAAAATGTTATAAATCAAACTGTAGCCCATTCCTTTATAAAATTATTGTGATCAATTTAAATTGATTTGAATCAGTCTTTCTCTGAAGAAAATTCATCAGTTAGCAAGCAAAACCCTAAAAACTGTGATTTTCAAGCAGTATAGGTATAGTCATACTAAACATGCATAAAATAGCAGAACCTAGTTCCACTGTAAACAGAGTACACAAAAACAGAAACTAATTACAAATACAATACAATGTAAATACTGTAGCACTTTTCACAACATAAACACAACTTAGCAACTAACAGTATACTGCCGAGAACCTTTTGTCTATACATAGGGGTAGTAATAATGTGCGTGAACACGACTTAGCAAATAACAGTTTACTGCCGAGAACCTGTTGTCTATACATAGGGGTAGTAATAATGTGCGTGAACACGACTTAGCAACTGACAGTTTACTGCAGAGCACCTGTTGTCTATACATAGCGGTAGTAATAACGTGCGTGAACACCACTTAGCAACTGACAGTTTACTACCGAGCACCTGTTGTCTATACATAGGGGTAGTAATAATGTGCGTGAACACGACTTAGCAACTGACAGTTTACTACCGAGCACCTGTTGTCTATACATAGGGGTAGTAATAACGTACGTGAACACGACTTAGCAAATAACAGTTTACTGCCGAGAACCTGTTGTCTATACATAGGGGTAGTAATAATGTGCGTGAACACGACTTAGCAACTGACAGTTTACTGCCGAGCACCTGTTGTCTATACATAGCGGTAGTAATAACATACGTGAACACGACTTAGCAACTGACAGTTTACTGCCCAGCAGCTGTTGTCTATACATAGCGGTAGTAATAACGTGCGTGAACACCACTTAGCAACTGACAGTTTACTGCCCAGCAGCTGTTGTCTATACATAGGGGTAGTAATAACATGTGTGAACACGATTTAGCAACTGACAGTTTACTGCCCAGCAGCTGTTGTCTATACATAGGGGTAGTAATAACGTGTGTGAACACCACTTAGCAACTGACAGTTTACTGCCCAGCAGCTGTTGTCTATACATAGGGGTAGTAATAACGTGTGTGAACACGACTTAGCAACCGACAGTTTACTGCCGAGCACCTGTTGTCTATACATAGCGGTAGTTGGTAGTAATAACGTGTGTGAACACGACTTAGCAACTGACAGTTTACTGCCGAGCACCTGTTGTCTATACATAGCGGTAGTAATAACGTGTGTGAATACGACTTAGCAACTGACAGTTTACTGCCCAGCAGCTGTTGTCTATACATAGGGGTAGTAATAACGTGTGTGAACGCGACTTAGCAACCGACAGTTTACTGCCAAGCAGTTGTTGTCTATACATAGGGGCAGTAGTAACGTGGCAACACACAATTAAACAGAGTATAGAATTTCAAGTAACCTATTACAATGAAATCAATAATTCTATTTTGTTACCTTGGTTATTTACATAATTTTAAAAACATCAGATCAAAATATGTTATATGAAAAAAATTTAAAATATAAGAACTGTACTTGTTACAACTTCAAACTTCTGATATATTGAAAGTTTATCTCCAAAAGGTTAAAAAATAATAGGATAAATTTTACTATGGCAAGTTTTACCTTTTTTTGCAGAGTCGTGTTAATGGTCATAAAATATGTATCTGAACGTGAACATAATAAAAATATTAATTGATATAGATGAAAAGGTTTGGAAGTAATATTAGTTGATATGCCTTGAATGCTAAAACTGATTTCCGATTCTCATGAAAATTCAGTATTATTATTACATATTTGCTTAGAATTAAAAACTTAAAAAAATTAACTGATTGTATATTTATTGTTGATTTTAATTGTTAAGTAGATCCAGTTGATTGATGTCTTATACAATATAGAAACAGTACACAAATATTAACACTTCATTTTTTGGTAACTTAGGAAACATTTTAATGACATAAAATGTTTGTCTCCTTTGATCATTGTTGGATTGTAAAAAAAATTTAATATATCTCCTGAATGACTTACTATCAGAGAAGAATGACTGCGCAGGAGAAATCCATATTTTTTGGTTTTCAGGTAAATCTCCCAACTCCCCCTGTTGATGTAAAGCTGTTGACAAACGGCTGGCTTGGATGGAAACTAGGTTGCCGCCTACTCCATTGATCACGGGCTGAAAAACCGCTACTCCCTTATGTGTACTCACCATCACGTCCAAGATCATACCTCCTATCCTGAAAATAAAATTGTTTTGCTAATAACATATTTTTTTAAATCTTCAAGAAATTAAAGTAGCCAAACTTTATTTTTTTAAATTTGTTATAAGATCCATTTTTATCAAAATACTGTTTTTGTACCTTAAGATTATTTTAGACTCGTCATCAGAAATCATATAATTTTGATATTTATAATAATTAATAGTTTTTGTAGTATTAAAGTTATTGTTAGAATAAATAGTAGTTGTTTTTTTTCCAGACCCCTGAAGAAAAAATATTGCTACAAAGGAGGCTGAGCTCCTCCATGACGCTGAGATCCTCAAGAGGGGCTACTGGCAATAGAGATGGCAACGATATATCGGAAATATCGATATATTGATATCAATATTTTCTTTTGATAATATCGGACATATCAATATTTTGGTTCAGTATATCGAATCACTAAATATTGACGTTATTCTCTCAACTCAAAATCATCATGATTAAAAAAATATATATACTGTATTTAAATTACCTCTTACGCATAAAAATCATGCATTGATATAATAAAGTAAGTTTTTTCACAGGAGGTAAACACATTAAAATGTAGTTTATTGTAGACCAGTGGGTGGAACGGGTAAATGAAGCTGTGTGTGAGTTGATCACTGACTCTAAGATGCCTAGCCAGTCGCCTTACAAATCATTATTAAATTATTCTTTTATAACTAACATAATAATTAAAGTTATGATATTTATTATTATTATTTTTTCACTTAATCCCACAGACCACTTTTTTTAGGGCGAGCCAGTGGCCGAGTGGTCTAAGGCGTCAGGACTTTGAGCCTGGGTTAGAGATAGCGCTGGTTCGAATCCGGCCTGGACTGGAAGATTTATCAGTAACATCCACCTTCTACTGTATTGGTTCGCCCCCTTACTCTGACTGAATAAGTTCTCTGCAGAGATCAATAGTCTATAGGGAATGGGCAGAGTAAGGTTAAGAAGGAGGTGGCCTCTAATAAAAAAAAAAAAACTTGGATAAATGGATTTTATTTTTACTTTCAGTAGGCTATTCTAAATATTGACAGCAAAACATGAGTGTTTTTTTTGTCATGACATAAGAGTTAGTGCATAATTTTAAACATATAACTCATTTACATTTCGATATATCGGTTACCCGATATATTGATATTTTTCTTTCGATATTATCGTTATATCGATATCTGGTTTGTGATGTATCGATATGTTCAAAATATTTGCCATCCCTAACTGGCAGAGGCTTCTCTCAAAGTTGTAAGCAAGATTTACCTTGCATAGGCCAGAATTTTCAAACAATACTTCAAGCATATCACGAGATGATACAATGAGTTACCTCATCAGCTTGAAAGTTGAAAGCCACAAATGGGGTTACTGGCTGTGATCATGCATGAGGCCACAGCCTGAGACTTCTCAAGCAAGCCTAAAGACAGTATTCTCTCACAAGGCTGTAGGCCCAGCTCCCCGTGAAATTAAAAATTGAGAACTCTAGGAGAGACCAAAGAGAGATTTCCTTTTGAGGCTGATGAACAAATTGCAAGGACAATGGTTAAAAAAAGCAGGAATTGATTTAAACGATGATGGTATCTCCAATAGAACATTTTACACTGCCTCTTCTTCTAAATTTCTTTAGCAGTTATTTAATTTTCTCACTTGATGGAAAAAAGTTGTCTATAAAGTGGTTCTAACTTTGAGTAAGAATTTTGAAGAAATTTCAAAATAAAACTACATACAGAAGTAAATTAATTGAAATTGAATTACAAAAACTTTATCCAACATTTTTAAACATGAAGATTTTTATTTTAAATTTACAAAGCCTTTAAAGTAGAATGAAATGGCAAATTAATACAAAATCTACAAATCGTAAATAGATTCTAAAATTTAAAATTCTGCTGGGAAGCCATAATAGAGCACGCTTTTATCCACAAACGTAAACCAGTTATTGTAAAATGAGATATGACAAGTTGTATGTCATAAGATGTTAGTGGTGGAGTAAGTTCAAGACGTTGCGTTTATTCTCCGTCATCCACTTCTAATGGAACTGGACACTGAATAATTGATTCAGAAAATGAAGATAATTATAACAGAGTCAACTCAGTTTGCTGTGGTACAGTGATCACTTGTGAAACTGTGATCTATCTGTACCTGGTGAGTCTTAATAATGTCGAAACAGCTCACACTACGGCCGATCCATGTGGAACATTTACCATCATCCGTTTCTAGAGAGGCATAGTGCATAGCACTATCTGTTGTCAGATAGTACCTTAGCATGCGCTATGAAGGGGCGTGATTACTTTTGGTGACGTAGAGTAACCCGCAGACCAGAATGTCAAACATATCGTTTGATGGTCAGGCGGAAAACTCTGATGTAGTGGAAATTATTAACGTCTTATGACCAAGGCTGGGAATTCGCTCTCCTCGGTAACAAGCCAAAAGCTTGTGAGTCCAAGCAGCCATTTTAACCATAGTTCGACTGTAGTATGAGCAGTTTCCACGTTAAATCTCATCAGGTACAGATAGATCACATTTTCACAAGTGATCACTGTACTACAGCAAACTGAGTTGACTCTGTTATACTTATCTTTACTTTCTGAAGCAATCATTCAGTATCCAGTTCTATTAGAAGTGGATGACAGAGAATAAACACAACGAACAAGTTATCGTTACCCACTTTATAAATTATACATTCTAAATATAATAAGTATACTTACATTATATAGAAGAGAAATTATTGTTCATGAAAACATTATTTTTGGGTCATGACAGCTAAACATAAACATAATTGGTAACTGTAAGGTTCAATTTCTGACCAACCAGAAATTAATCACACAATTTTGTCCAAACGACAAAATGTTTTTACAGCTTTCAAAACATATACAGGGTGGTAAAAAATATGGAAACTCTTTCAAAGCTTTTGTAGGACTTCACTTGTAAAGCGTAAGTCGAGTTCTGTATCAACTGAAAGATCTTTTCAAGAGAAATTAATTGCCGCAAACCGGACAATTAATTTGCTAGTTCTTCTGCTTACTGGGAACTCTACAGAAGAACTAGCAATTGACTCATGTACAGCACTAAATATGGTGTACCAGTACTGCCACTCAAACGACCTAGTAGTCAATATGACCAAGACCAAACAACTGGCATTCGGTAGAAGACGAGATGAAATTGCAGCTCTTCCAGAAGTTGACATGCAACCCAAGGCAAAATTTCTTGGAGTGAGAATTAATGAAACCCTTTCATGGACTGAGCATGTTGATGACCTTTGTAAAAAACTAAACACCTGCCTCTTTGTCATCAAAATAATTCACCACATCAGTGATTTAAACATTGCAAAAACAACTTATTATGCCCTTTTTGAGTCTCATCTCAGGTACAGCATTGCTATATGGGGAGGCACTACAGTCACTAACCTACAGAGACTTCTCCTGATCCAGAAGAAAGTAATAAGAACTCTTAAAGGCCTAGGACCCAAGGACAGCTGTCATGAAAGGTTTCAAGGATCTTCGTATCTTGACAGTTGTGGCTCTCTACATCCAGGAAGTGATTATGTTTGCTGATAGGAATGGACTCTCTCGGGGAGCAGATGTACACCAGTACAACACTCGACATGCTGACAACTACATCCTGCTAGCACACCATCTATCACTGTATGAGAGGAAGCCGTCATACACGGGACGCAAGCTTTACAATAAGCTGCCAACCGAGATAAAAACTCAGAAGGAGAAGAACCTGAAGATGGCACTGAAGAGATGGCTGGTGACCAGGCCGTTCTACACGCTGAAAGAATATCTACATAGGACACATGACCATCCTAGACATCAAGACTGCTCAATTTAACTTAAATTTTGTAATTTTATCACTGTATTTTTGAGGCCAATACATTTCTCCATGAAAATTGTAAATAAAGAGATTTTACTTTGACTTTCCTGAGTAGTGGTCATTTGAATTTAAAATTAACTAATTTGAACAATAGCTAATAGTATTTCTCCGCTATTTAAAGGTTTTATGTAAATTATTCTGATCAAAGATTATACTTTATGGAACACAAGTTTAATAATGGCAAAAAATAACGTTATGAAAGCGTTTCCATATTTTTTCCACCCAGTATACTACAAACACCACTCAAATACATGTCAACCAATTTAATCTTCAAGCATATCGTATAAGTGTTTAGAATATAAATTACTTTTCAAAGGCATACTTTGTGTATTTTGTTAAAAGCTTTATTACAGTTTAATTCTTAGCATATTATTTCAGTAAACTATAATATGATGAGTGGAGGAACAACTGAAGAGCTAACAACTATTGTTATCAACTCTACATACATTTTGCTGTTTGCTTGTGAAGTTGAATATTAAATGTTGAACAAGCCGATTGTTAGTCAACCATGATATTCAAAATATAAGTGTATAAACCTGTAACTTGGATGCGATGTGAATACTCTTTGCTGGCAGGTGTCCAGCTCTGCTGAAAAGAGTTACTATTTATTTTATTCAGCTCAGAGTTATTCCAACACAACTTTTCTTATCAGATCAGATTACTAGTAATTGTTCTCATCTGCACACCAAGCTTACTGCAGCCCAAAATAGTACCAGTTCAGGTGACTGATATCTTTATAATAAAATAAATAATAAACACTGTAGTACACCATCTGTTGGTAATGGAATTCCCTGGAGAACTCATAAACTTAGTGTCATGTAGTGAATGAGTAACCATAGCAATTCACGTAGTAGTAAATTGCCTTGGGCAGTAATGCTGGCAATCTCGTAAGGGAAGGTGAAGCAAATTGAACAGACTCCGAGGATGGGTCAGTTCTGCTGATCAAAAATTGAGCAGTACCAGAGATATTGAAACATTTGTCTAACAATAACGGAATTATTCAGCTAGGAACTCTTTTTATTTCATAAAATTTCAATTTTTCAGTTAATATTTGAGAGAGACTACATTTTTTGAAATTTTTGTAGGTGGTTTCTACTGAAATTTCTGGTTTTTGAGAAATTTAGTTATAAAATGTTAAATAGCTGCCATTTTGAAAAGGACCAGTTTACAGAAATGAAATTTTTAGGAAATATGTTAACTGTTAAGACCAGGATTAAAACAAATTTTAATGATGTTATCTTCGGTAACTTCTGAGAAATTAAGCTTTTTCGTAAAAGTTAAGTACAGTAAAGACATTTAGATGGAAAACGGAGTGTATAGACCAAATGTTCAAATGACATTTGGTGTTTGTTTCGACCTTTGGAATAACTTCCTGTTTTTTGGCTGTCTACTTATGAGATACCCTGTTTAGCAATTTGAAACTTGGCACTTTATTTTAAAAATTAGAATTTTGATAGAGTTGTACCACAGGATGAAATCCTTCATAGTCTTGTTGTTAAGTCCTTCATACAATCATCTTTTACTCCTTAAGACAGTAGTATCCCTTATATTCAGTTTTCTGAACTTGTCTGTGACTCTGTGAAGTTTTATGATATACTCTTTGTAAATTTGCTAGCAGATATATCTTTCATAATTTTGCTGGCAATACAATAGCTATTAAAATAACACTTACGTAATGTATTTCAACATAATTTAATAAAGTCATTAAAATGCTTACGTGCTAATAAGCATTGCACTGATGATTGGAGCCCATCCGTTGTAAAGGACGGGTTTAGTATACTTGTTGTTTTTGGCGATCCAGAACCATAGAGGCATAACAGATATATACAAAACTATAACGAGAACTGGGAGATGGGGAATTTCATCTGAAACAAAAGAAATGTCCAAAGTTATATTAAATCTGAAAATGTAATGTATAGTACAGATATACTAAAATAAGGCTTTCTAATGGCTTCAAAGTTGTATTAAATTGTGAATTCCATACTAAAATTTGATTAATTGATGATTTAATTGGGTGAAACATACATTAGTTATTTTCAACATTGTTTATGTATGAGTGGGAGCACATGGCAAAGATCTATTGATGATTACATCCTCCTACCCACCCAACACTAACCACAACAATGTTCCTACCACCCATCCAAATGTACAACCTTGAAAATACTCATATAGCCAATGTCAGGGTGCAATGAAGCTGGCATGAATTTGAATGTTTTTTCAGAGTTCCCACACTGGTTTTCACAAAAATTAATAAAATATAAATATATTAAAGTTATCATTGGGTATTTATTTTGTGTCTCATATTCTACAATACTAATGGGAGGAGGGTTTTCAGCAGCGTTATGCGCCATTACGCAGTGGTACGGGGGAGGGGGGTCCTAGGCAGCGTTATATTATTATTAAACCTCAGCAATTTGTTTAAATTAATTCACAAAATGTTATTGTTCTTAACCAAAATACAAGATTTTTAAGTTGTATTTTATTTAACCCCCATTAAGTAATATATCCTACCCCCCATTAGAAAACATGAAAACAACCGAAAAAAGTCTAAACAATGACTACCATAAATAAAAATATGCAGTAAAGTGGATGACAAAAATTAGAGAGGGGGTTTTAGTGACAGCATTACGTAATTTTTTGAGGGATTTAGTGTAACCATTACAAGTCCGGTACATGGGGGGGGGGGAGTCTGAAAAGGCTGATTTTAGCGTTATGTAATTTAGGGATGGCCCTTAGATAGATTCTACTACCAGTTAGAAATTATGTGTACCCGAGTTTAAGGGTTGTTTAATAAAAAAACTAAGAGGCTTATGAAAAATCTAACCACACCGTTATTTTCCTCCTTCATTTTTACATTATGTCATACACATTTTTAATATAAATTTCAATAATTTTGATCCTAGTTGGAACACAAAAAGTACCAGAGTTTTTCTAGTTTTCACTGTGCATCAACTGCACTTTTATTAATCAAAACTTCGTCATTGTATCGCATTCATATTTTAATATGTCATTAATACGAATATTTTTTTCAGTTTTATTAATTTCAGAATTTTAACTTTTCAAGCAAAAAGTTCTTATCAATTTCCTTAAACAACGTTTTCTCGGCTCCTAGAAGTTGTAAAATTAAATATTTGATTGCGTTGTAGTTGTCATGAAATGTATAGTTAAAATATATTACTTTCTTATGTGCAAGTAAATGCAGTGATTTTAAATTTATTTGAGCCAAGAAAACGTTGTTTCAGGAAATTGGTAAGAACTATTTTTCTTGAAAAGTTAAAATTCTGAAATTTATAAAACTTGTGTAAAATATTCCTGTCAACCAGGAAGTAAAAATATAAATACGATAAATTTACTGGTGTTTTAGTAATACCACCGGTGGGTGGGCGGGTGGTTTAGTGCCAATTAAGTGTATGGGTGCCAATTAATACACTGTTCATGTATGGGTGGGCGGGTGGGTTTGTGCTACTTAAGTGTATGGGTGGGCGGGTGGGTTTGTGCTACTTAAGTGTATGGGTGGGCAGGTGGGTTAATACCATAGTACATGTATTGGTGGGCGGGTGGGTCAATACCATAGTATGTTTATTGGTGGGTGGGTGGGTTAATACCATAGTACGTGTATTGGTGGGCTGGTGGGTCAATACCATAGTACGTGTATTGGTGGGCGGGTGGGTTAATACCATAGTACGTGTATTGGTGGGCTGGTGGGTCAATACCATAGTACGTGGATGGGTGGGTCAATACCATAGTACGTGTATTGGTGGGCGGGTGGGTTAATACCATAGTACGTGTATTGGTGGGTGGGTGGGTTAATACCATAGTACGTGTATTGGTGGGCGGGTGGGTTAATACCATAGTACGTGTATTGGTGGGCTGGTGGGTCAATACCATAGTACGTGTATTGGTGGGCGGGTGGGTTAATACCATAGTACGTGTATTGGTGGGCTGGTGGGTCAATACCATAGTACGTGTATTGGTGGGCGGGTGGGTTAATACCATAGTACGTGTATTGGTGGGCGGGTGGGTTAATACCATAGTACCTGTATTGGTGGGCTGGTGAGTCAATACCATAGTACGTGTATTGGTGGGCTGGTGGGTCAATACCATAGTACGCGTATTGGTGGGCTGGTGGGTCAATACCATAGTATGTGTATTGGTGGGCTGGTGGGTCAATACCATAGTACGTGTATTGGTGGGCTGGTGGGTCAATACCATAGTACGCGTATTGGTGGGCTGGTGGGTCAATACCATAGTACGCGTATTGGTGGGCTGGTGGGTCAATACCATAGTACGTGTATTGGTGGGATGGTGGGTCAATACCATAGTACGTGTATTGGTGGGCTGGTGGGTCAATACCATAGTACGTGTATTGGTGGGCTGGTGAGTTAATACCATAGTACGTGTATTGGTGGGCTGGTGGGTCAATACCATAGTACGTGTATTGGTGGGCTGGTGGGTCAATACCATAGTACGTGTATTGGTGGGCTGGTGGGTCAATACCATAGTACGTGTATTGGTGGGATGGTGGGTCAATACCATAGTACGTGTATTGGTGGGCTGGTGGGTCAATACCATAGTACGTGTATTGGTGGGCTGGTGGGTCAATACCATAGTACGTGTATTGGTGGGCTGGTGAGTCAATACCATAGTACGTGTATTGGTGGGCTGGTGGGTCAATACCATAGTACGTGTATTGGTGGGCTGGTGGGTCAATACCATAGTACGTGTATTGGTGGGCTGGTGGGTCAATACCATAGTACGTGTATTGGTGGGATGGTGGGTCAATACCATAGTACGTGTATTGGTGGGATGGTGGGTCAATACCATAGTACCTGTATTGGTGGGCTGGTGAGTCAATACCATAGTACGTGTATTGGTGGGCTGGTGGGTCAATACCATAGTACGTGTATTGGTGGGCTGGTGGGTCAATACCATAGTACGTGTATTGGTGGGCTGGTGGGTCAATACCATAGTACGTGTATTGGTGGGCTGGTGGGTTAATACCATAGTACGTGTAATGGTGGGCTGGTGGGTCAATACCATAGTACGCGTATTGGTGGGCTGGTGGGTCAATACCATAGTACGTGTATTGGTGGGCTGGTGGGTCAATACCATAGTACGTGTATTGGTGGGATGGTGGGTCAATACCATAGTACGTGTATTGGTGGGCTGGTGGGTCAATACCATAGTACGTGTATTGGTGGGCTGGTGGGTCAATACCATAGTACGTGTATTGGTGGGCGGGTGGGTTAATACCATAGTACGTGTAATGGTGGGCTGGTGGGTCAATACCATAGTACGCGTATTGGTGGGCTGGTGGGTCAATACCATAGTACGTGTATTGGTGGGCTGGTGGGTCAATACCATAGTACGTGTATTGGTGGGCTGGTGGGTCAATACCATAGTACGTGTATTGGTGGGCTGGTGGGTCAATACCATAGTACGTGTATTGGTGGGCTGGTGGGTCAATACCATAGTACGTGTATTGGTGGGCTGGTGGGTCAATACCATAGTACGTGTATTGGTGGACTGGTGGGTCAATACCATAGTACGTGTATTGGTGGGCTGGTGGGTCAATACCATAGTACGTGTATTGGTGGGCTGGTGGGTCAATACCATAGTACGTGTATTGGTGGGCTGGTGGGTCAATACCATAGTACGTGTATTGGTGGGCTGGTGGGTCAATACCATAGTACGTGGATGGGTGGGTTAATGTAATGTAAAATTGATGCACAGTGAATACTAATTAAAATTATGGTACATTTTTTCAAATTGGATAAAAATTACTAAAACTTATAATAAAATTTAAAAATGGATATGATACAACCTAAAATCAAATGAGGAAAATAATAATGGTGTCACTGGATTTTTCATAGGTGTCTTAGTATTTTAGTAAACAACCTTGAAACTCGATTTCACATGATTTCTGCGCTGACAGAAGTGCAAGTCTGTTAGGCATATATATCGCTGTAATTTTTTTCTGTGAGGATGAACTTACACAGTCAGTACCACACTGATCATTTTATTACTATTCTATCAGTAGGATATCACGACTGGTTGAATTTAACAATAGACAGTAAAATAGTTACCTCTTTTTTGTTCCGAGACCAATCTATTGTTATTTTTTTTTTTGATTTTATGCATTTCATTCTTTTTTCTTCTATAAAGTATTATTACATCTCAATACACCATGAAATGATCAAAGAAAACACAAAAAATTTTGATTTTATTCTTTAGTTGATCTAAAAAGTAAAACGAATGCTTAATCCTTGATCCAGAATAGGCGTATGTATTGAACATGTCAAAAGCAAACCCAATGCGCAACATGATAACGTTTAAAATGACACTTCATACACAACTTTTTATCAATAAATAACGAAAAAATATGGATACGCAAATAACATTGTTCTTATGGGATTAAAACCAACATGGCCGACAGCCTCTGCAAACTCTTAACAGTTGGGATTTTGAACCTTGGACTAAGCAATCTGGAGCCCCAGTCACTAATCCGCCACATCAGCAAAATTATGTTGTAATCCAAAAGCTTTTGGAGCTTCAAATCCTAAATAGTGTGGACATTGGAGAAGTGTTACTCTCTAGATTAACTCAAACTGAAATTATTGAAATAATATTTAAGATTAAATGAAAAAAAAATAATAATAAACAATTAACATGTTTTAAGCAGTTTGTGTGTTAACTGATAAATCTACAAGCCTGAGTACTAAATCAACTTTGATGCAGGGTAAATCTAAGTTTGTGCTGAGTGTGATAATTTTGAATGTGAAAACCTGTAACATGACCTTTTTTATGATTACCTAAGCAAAAGATTAATAGTTTATTTGATTTTCTATATTTTAATGCTTTTAACTTATTCATTACTTGATTTACTACTAACATATTAGTTTTTTTGAATTTCATATATGCAATTAAAACTGTCCATTACAGTAAAGAATTATAGTTCTTTATTTACATAACACTTAAATACAGCAAATATCTTCAACCAAATGTTTTATTCTTAGACTTAATCGAACAACAAAGTTAAATTGCCGATTTTGTTTTTCTGCACTCTTAAAACGTTTGAATAAACATTGGTTTAATGATGAATTATGGGTGCTTAAAAAAGAGTAATATAGAATCTGCCGGCCAGTTATCACCCCCAATTCACGTAATCTGACAATAAAGAGTGTTCCATAACTGGTGTTATTTTAGAGCAAAAAATGTTGTTGCTGAAAAGCTATCAATAAAGTTTCCAAACATTGTTTCTCAGCTCTGCATAAGGGGCCATCCCTAAATTACGTACTGCAACATCTTTATGGGGGAGGGGGGATTTGGTAGAGTTATACATCGTTACAAGGAAGGATGGGTTTCTACGCAGCGATACGTAACTATTAAACCTCAACAATTTGTTTGAATTCATTCACAAAATTTGATCGTATTTCCAAAAACTCCAAGATTTTAAAGTTAGTAATATATTCTCCCCCATTAGAAAAGAAGTGAAACAAATCAAAACAATAAATATCATAAATCTAAATATGCATTAAAATGGATTTAAAAAATTGGAGGGTAGGTTGGTGACAGCCTTACGTAATTTTGAGGGGGTTAGGTATTACTGTTACAAGTCTGTTACATGGGGTGAGAGGGGTCTGAAAAACCAGATTTTAGCATTACGTTTTTGAAGCAATTTTCAGATTTTCATCACATCAGGGGATCTGCCCACAATGAGTAAGAAGATAATCTTAAATGACAGCACAGGTTGAGTTGTATGTAAAATTAAAGGTCTTAATTAGTATAACGCGATGTCATATAACTGAACTTAACTCAAAATGTATCTAGCAAAATTGGTTGCAGTTTAAATTTTCAACTTTAAGCTTAGTAAAACATTTCTTAGCTAGTTGCTGAGAAAATGATAATTGCTTCAGAAAGTTCATATTTTGCTTTAGCACTGATGTGTTAAGTTTAAATTTTCAATCTGTAAAGGTTCACAACATATAATGCCGTTTTAACTTTTATGCAACTGGTTTATTAACTCTGTGGAGAATTGGCCCTAGGAAATATACTTTGATATCCATCATGGTAACATGAACCAGACTGTAAGTCGTGTAAGTATTATGTACCTGCTGTGTTATGGAAGAATGCAGCGATGGCCGAGAGCAGAGCCAAAGAAGTGATGTCTCCCAGACTGCCTGCTATTGGTGTAGCAATATTGTCCGGGTTGAGATGTAGTTTCTTCGACATAACTATTACCGCAGATGTAACCAGCCCTGAAAACCAAGTTTTGCAGACCTAGGGAAATATCAATATCAGCAAGACTGATTGCCATTATACTCTAGACCAGTGTTTCTCAAAGTGTGGTCTGCTGACCCCTGAACGTCCGTGAAAACATCTCATACCATACATCTAAGGGGTTTCTGTGAAGTATTCCCTCACTACCAAACAGGATCCAACAATAATTAAACCTTATTTTTCTGTTATAAAGTTGTTAAGATAATATAAGAGTATTTATGACAAAATTGGCCAAAGAATATTCTTAGTATTAGATAGCTGAAAAATTACAATTCTAAGGACTCAAAGAAATTTTCCAGGGGCAGACCACCTACATGGAACATTCCATCCCCCACCTGACAACCCTGGTCAGGGGTCTGCCAATTAATTACGTCTTAAGAAAGGAGGGCTCCTTGGAATAAGAAAGTTTGAGAAACACTGCCTTAGATTGACTTTTGTAAAAATGCTTCTTGTTGAAATCTCAAAATAAATAACTTATTCTGCAATGAGTCACTGTTATACAGTGGAATCTGACAAGTTTCAACAATCATATTTCCGAACAGTCTTGTATATTAACAACTGTACAAACTGAGGTAAATTAAACTTTGTATTGTTAACTCAAAGGTAGGTTATTTTAACTCTGGAATTTCAGGACTAGGAAAACATTTATTCGAATACAATAACATTTAGAATGAAATTATCTTCAAACATACTTCAACAAGCTACTGTTCAAAGTGTAAATCAATTGAAAGTTCAATAAGTGAAATGAAATGAAATGTTTGTGTCTTAAAAAATATTTTAATCTATTGTCGAAGTACATATTGAACAATTTAGAACCATTATTACAGAATCTGGCTGTAAGGTAACTTAACTTTTGTATGATTTTATCTACAAAATGTTCTATGATACTTATATTGAATAATCTACACTTATTATATCAAGACCAACAGGACATCGGTACCCCAGATACAAATCTAATAGGTACACACTCTTTTACTTTAGATCCAGATTTACTATGACCTTCTTACCTCAGATCCAGATCTACTAGGTTCTCTGGTATCATAGATTCAGATCTTTTAGGTACTCTGGTACCTCAGATCCAAATTTACTATGACCTTACCTCAGATCCAGATCTACTAGGTACTCTGGTACATTAGATCCATATCTACCCATATCTACTAGGTACTCTGGTACCTTAGATCCATATCTACTAGGTACTCTGGTACATTAGATCCATATCTACCCATATCTACTAGGTACTCTGGTACATTAGATCCATATCTACTAGGTACTCTGGTACATTAGATCCATATCTACCCATATCTACTAGGTACTGTGGTACCTTAAATCCAGACATACTAGGACCTATGTATCTCAGATCCTAATCTACTAGGTACTCTGGTACATTAGATCCATATCTACCCATATCTACTAGGTACTCTGGTACATTAGATCCATATCTACTAGGTACTCTGGTACATTAGATCCATATCTACCCATATCTACTAGGTACTCTGGTACCTTAGATCCATATCTACTAGGTACTCTGGTACATTAGATCCATATCTACTAGGTACTCTGGTACATTAGATCCATATCTACTAGGTACTCTGGTACATTAGATCCATATCTACCCATATCTACTAGGTACTCTGGTACATTAGATCCATATCTACTAGGTACTCTGGTACATTAGATCCATATCTACTAGGTACTCTGGTACATTAGATCCATATCTACCCATATCTACTAGGTACTCTGGTACCTTAAATCCAGACATACTAGGACCTATGTATCTCAGATCCTAATCTACTAGGTACTCTGGTACATTAGATCCATATCTACCCATATCTACTAGGTACTCTGGTACATTAGATCCATATCTACTAGGTACTCTGGTACATTAGATCCATATCTACCCATATCTACTAAGTACTCTGGTACCTTAAATCCATATCTACTAGGTACTCTGGTACATTAGATCCATATCTACTAGGTACTCTGGTACATTAGATCCATATCTACTAGGTAATCTGGTACATTAGATCCATATCTACTAGGTACTCTGGTACATTAGATCCATATCTACTTGGTACTCAGGTACATTAGATCCATATCTACTAGGTACTCTGGTACATTAGATCCATATCTACTAGGTACTCTGGAACCTTAGATCCATATCTACTAGGTACTCTGGTACATTAGATCCATATCTACTAGGTACTCTGGTACATTAGATCCATATCTACCCATATCTACTAGGTACTCTGGGACCTTAGATCTATATCTACTAGGTACTCTGGTACCTTAGATCCATATCTACTAGGTACTCTGGTACCTTAGATCCATATATACCCATATCTATTAGGTACTCTGGAACCTTAGATCCATATCTACTAGGTACTCTGGTACCTTATATCTAGATCTATTAGGTACTCTGGTACCTTAGATCCAGATCTACTCGGATCTCTGTACCTCAGATCCAAATCACTAGGTACTCTGATAACTTAGATCCAAATCTATTAGGACCTTTATACCTCAGATCCAAGTCACTAGGTACTGTGGTAACTTAGATCCATATGTACTAGGTACTCTGGTTCCACCTTAGATTCAAATCTACTAGGTAGGTATACTAGAAGGTATGCTCTCTTCTCAGAGTCTATAGAGGCGAATATAAAGTGAGTGTACAATGATTATGTCCACATGGACTTTAAGTTCACATTTTTTTATGATGATAATAAGGAATAAATACATTTTATTTAATCGTAAGTTTAGCGAGCAGACTCATGACCACGTGAATGACATTGTATACAAATTTTACTAAACCAATATATAGTGTGCACTAATTTATTGTATATTTTAACTCAACATTAGACTTTTGTTATAGTGCCATTCAAAATGACAAAAAATCATAAAATATTGCATCTGCAAGTTTAAATCAATGATTCGCCCTAAACTGTAAGTTCAAAAGGGAACTACAGAAAATTTAAATGAAATAACAGAAAAAAACACATTTAAATGAAATAAAAACACTAGATGTATTATCATTAAATTTTCAAATAAAAAATTTGAAACAGTACGGTAGCTGAAGTTAAGTCTTGATAATAGTTTCACTAACTTCAGTTATGGTGCTACCAAATTTTTTTAATTTAATGATAACAATTTGAAACTAATTTAGTTTTTAATATTACATTATGAAAAGGATACTTTTAAAAAAACTATTACAGAAATTTTAAAAGCAAAAATAATAAACCAATATAGAAAAGTTTACAGTTGGTAGTTTTTAGCCAAATTATGTTACTTGAAAATCCATTGTGGAAACCTTTAGATTCTATTATTTTAACTTCATATGTGTACTTTTCTGTGATAGTGGATGTATAGCAGAGTAGAAGTAATGATTGGTATAGCTATATAATTGTATGACAGGAAGTATTCATGATAAATGAAAAGAAAACATTTATTATTGGTAAAATATTAAGTACTAAACTTAGATAAGCAGTTGCATTTTATGTGAATTCTTGTTTTTAATTTAAAGTAGTTGTTTTGGTACATAAAATATATAATAATACTCTATAAAAAGCATTTGTTATTTTTAATAAATTAATATGAGGACTAAATGCCATAAATGTATAGTATTTATAAAAACTGAAATTGAAATTACAGTTAGTTAAACTTTGACAGTTTTTTTTATTTTACGATATAAAACAAAGATAGATACAATAAACAAATTTCATGGTTTTTGGAGGCAGAGGAAATATAAGCAGCGTGTTTGGTTTTTTGAAAATGTCAGTATTATTTATTTTAGGACGTGACCTTTGCTGAAGTAAGTTTTATGTATACACACAGTATATTAACACTGCAAAAAATGGAAAGAAGAATTTCTAAGTGGAAAGCGTCATTCCACACAGTGATGTTAAAAGAGACAGAACTCTGTTTTTTGTTTATATTATTAAATATGTAATAAAACTGTATATTATTTATTCTGTTTATGAGTATGCAGTTATGATCCCAAAAGAGTAAGGATATCTTAGCCTGTCTTCCCCAGAGAGGGTGGAAGTTCTAAATTCTCAAAAACATCAATTTAGTTTAGTTATACTATCTTTTTAGATATATATCTGCAATGTTCTTTCCAGTGGAGACTTAATCATCTGAACTCATTTATTGTTCAGTGCCTTTTAGCTTATGTGTAGTAATGACTGTATCAGCTGTAAGTTGTTGGGTGGCCTTTTATGTTTTGTTTCTCTTTTCACTCAAGCTTTCTGTCCTCTCTCTATGTGACGTCTCCCTTTGTTGTTTTGCTGTATATTGATTAATATGTTTAAATTTAAATTAGGCTCACATTTTAGATTAACTTTTTTAGATATCAGATATTTAATAGTAACATTCAGTTAGATTGAATTTAGTGTTTTTTCTCTTTTACAGTTTGTTTTCAGACAGTTATGTTTTATATTAAAAGTGCTGTAATCCAGATAATGGGGGCTAAGTGTTGTGGAGATTTTAGGCAACCAGTTCTATTCTAAGCCCTTTTAACACCAACAAGGCATCTACTCAATGGTTGCCATCGTTGTGGACACTAATAGAGAAGTCTGGGTGTCTGTGTGAGAGGTTAGCAAGGATTCCAGTGTTGTTCCTGGGAGAGAAGTGAGTGTCAGCCAAATCAGTTGGCCAAAATCTTACCAATAATCTGGGTTCAGATTCCACTCTAATTAGTAGGTACCTTAGTTTCCCTGGCTATTAGGCAATTAATAAATGACCTAGGGAACAGTCAACTTTAGTTAGTAACAATGACTACACACGTTCATCTCCAGTCATCGCCCTCCTTCCCTAACCATATCCGCCTATTTCTTGCTGATCAACTCATCATCTTAGTTACCTAATTAATAAGTAAATTATAAAAAATATGTAAAACTTATACCTTAGATCCATTATTCAAATCACTTACCTGATTTACACATTTTAATATGAATTTATTGTAAATATACATTAAGTTAACGTGAAGATCGTGTACGTAGAAGATATATAGTGAACTCACCAAGGAGTAAGCTAGCAACAGATGCAGTAATAGTACTGCAGGCGCACAGAAGTAGTGTATGATGAATACTGAACTCAAATCTGACTCCCGCCACCATAATAACTGCTACTATGGACGATAACAGCCCAACCACTGTGGCCTGGCACTGCCAACAGAAATGCACAAATAATAAACTATTTCGCTGAAAATATAATGGTACCAATAAAATTCTTTGTACTTGTATTTTTTACTATTGATTTTTTTCAAGATTTTGGTGAAAATCGCATGAGTACAAAGATTATTCTTAAATATTGCCTTACACAGATCTGACTCTTATTTTTTTTTTTCAAAGCTTAACACTTTGGGGGTCGAATGACTATGTATCATCATTTACATTTTTTTCCCTTGAGGACCGAAATGAGGAAATATGGTCATTACTAAAATTCACGTTGAGGACCGAATGACTTTATCCCGTCATTCGAAGTTTATTACATATAACATCCAATTTACCGCTTACAATAACTTGTACGTCTTTGGGATGACACGCAGACGTTGAAGAATGTTTTTTTTAACGTTTGGAGTCAGCTGTTGGAATATAACGTCAATCAAAAGAACTGACAAAAATAGACAGAGAGTTAATTTTAACAGACGAATCTGATAGTATTAACAAAATATTTCATGTTATATTTTTTTATTTTCAATTCGATTGCTATAATTTTTTCTATGTTTGTAGGTGATTAAATTTATAGTTCAATAACAAAGTTTCCCACGTGTACAATACATTTTTTTTACGAGCTGTGAGCGTACAACCAAAAAAAAATACATTTTTGAAACGAAATACACTTTTTTGACAAAATATAAATATTTAAAAATTATGAGATTACTTTTGGGACATTTATTCTGATAAAGTACTCAATTACAAACATTCTGATCAAACAAGTACCCTTGTATTTTTATTAGAACAGATTTCATAAATAAATGTATAAAGACCTGCGTATCTCCAAATGTTCAGCCTAAATATTTTACACGTCACTTTTGAAAAGTGAGGGAAAAAAAGTTCTCACTTTTTTCTTTTTTTTATCTGGCCTCAAAGGGTTAAATGATTTAATATAAAACACCAGATGTTTATTCTTTAATATTAGAATTTTAAAGCTAAATTTAAACATGACAATTTTAAATATTCAGTGGGATTTCCTCATGATTTGTTTGTTTAGTTTTATCAACATGATTAAATAAATACACAAAATTTATCCCAATAAAAATTTAGCTTTAGAGATCTTTTCTGAATACAAGTCACAACACCTACATAATTACAAAAGAAACCTAGTTATAAAACAATGCAGGGGTATCAACAGTGAAGAGACATAATATCTGTACAATATACTACAGTGCAGGTGCTGGTCCATTAATGAAGTCTTACACGCACCATATAGATAGCACTGAAACTGTTTTTATTATATTGAAATGTTAGCAAGATAAACATTTTTATAAATCAATACAATATGAGCTGGTTCAATGTTTCATTTAACTACTACATTTCAAATAATACTATACAAAAGAAAAAAAGATAAATAACCCTACATAACCGTTAATCTAGCCAAATAGTCATTGCTGCTTGCTTTTCTACCACGACACAAAAATACATCGCTATGTGGAATATTACAAATTCATCTATTCTTGCTACTTATCTTATTCCATTTTGAACAACAGCATAAGATTCACTTATTTAAAATCCATTTAATAAGTGAATGGTCTGCTTCTGAATCACGCCGTGGACCGTGTAATGTGTGTGGTAGGCCTACCAAAAGTTTTAATGTTCTATGTTTCCTTGTGTAAACTGTGTTTTTTTAGTTAATTTGTGACGCATCCCACTGGGACTTATTTATTTTTTATGTTCTTCAACCTGAAGATGCCGTATTCACGGCGAAACATGTAGTTGGTATTCTCACCATCACACGCTGTGAACTGTTTGACGTGAAGGTAAAGTACACCTATTTTAGTCTATAAGATTCACCTTATAAATCAAACTGTTGATTTTATATTGTGACTCCAGATCTCTGATTTTAAGGCATATGATTTGAAAAATGAATTACAAATTATTTTACTCCACATGCACATTAAGTATATGCCTTAAAGATACTTGTCTAGGATTAAAATGTGTAGAACAATTATTTTAAAATGACCACTAAACCCTCCAATACTGTTGAACAATATCCTAAATTATGTTATGTAATTAACTCTTCAGAGCGGGAATTTTTAAAATTTTTTGTATGAATTTTAAATGTCCAGTTATTTTAATTTCTATTTATATATGTTGAGCTACTTAAGTGTCCCTTAATGTCTGTTCACTTATGTAAAGTCTAAATAATTTTAAAAAAAATAAACCAGACTAAAAAAACAAAAGAAACATGTCTGCCTCCTTTAAATATCAATAAAACTATGCAAAACACAGTCGTTCCGTGCAACTATAGTATAAATATTAAAGACACTGTGGCGGGGTGGATCCTGTCAATTTCCACCCTCCATGCCAAATACCGTTTATTTAAGATGGGCTCTATATCAATATGCCACATACTAGTGCCACTATTAAGTTGCTCGGAAAAAGTACCAGTTGCAGATAGATTAGAATTAATGATTCTTAGCATTGTATCTGGCCGGAGTATAATACCTTAGACTACTCGTCCGACTCAACACCGACAGTAACTTGGTATTTTTACATTAACGAGCGATGATGTAATATTAAGGCAAACTACTTTGAAGGGTTAAATTGCACTTACTCTTAAAGTAATATAATTTTGTATTTTTCTAAATTACCTGCACTAAAACCAAATTAGCTGAAATCATGCTCCACTGCTCTTTGGTATCATTCATGTTCCCCAAGTTGGCTTCAGTCGAGAGCCGTGAAGCTAGAGTCATCTCCAAGTTTCCCTTCAGACCCAATAGGGCTGGTACTAATACTATTATTTCAGGAACTTCTCGGTAAACTGGCCACCCCTAAAGGAAAATTACTTGAAATAGCAGTTTTAAAAACATATATTAACACAGTAATGTCCCGCAAACCTCGATAGCCCAAACAACCTGGTTGGGCAGAAAAAGTAAGTTTTTTTGACAAGTTTGATGATTTTTGTTTAATAGTAGCTTCCTTTTTTATAATACATATACTTAATCAAGAAATAAAAATTACTAAGAGTAACATTGTAAAAAAAAGTCATACTCTTTATAGAGTTTACTTATTTTTTGGTTACTCAAAAATTTCACAAATCCGAAACACCACTTAGTCCACAACAGTTTGGGTTTGCGGACTAAAAACAAACAACCACTTGGCAAAATTTAGATGATGGTTAGATGACCATGTTGAACCTTTATTATTTAGAAAATCAGATTAATATATAAGGCTTTTGGCCGTCTATTTTACTAAAGGGGAAGATAAGACAGCATTTATACAATTAAATATCAAATTTTACATAAGAATAGTGGCCTTAATCTAATAAGTCAGTTAGTCTAAGTATATCTGTTATCAGCACAATTCTTGCTACAAATACAAATTAACTAAGGTGAACAACATACAAGGTGATAAAAAGTAAGTTCCACCACCTTAACTTTTCCGTTATTTTACATAAGAATAGTGGCCTTAATCTAATAAGTCAGTTAGTCTAAGTATATCTGTTATCAGCACAATTCTTGCTACAAATACAAATTAACTAAGGTGAACAACATACAAGGTGATAAAAAGTAAGTTCCACCACCTTAACTTTTCCGTTATTTTACATAAGTGAAACATGTTTGCAGTAATCCTCGTAATAATGTTAGTTTTCAAATTTGTTACCTTCGGGGGAAAGGGGGGAGGGGTAATTCAAAATGTGCAAATAGCACTTACAGTCTTGTAATATATTATTTTAAAGGTCCACTCTACAAGAAATGGCAGCCCTAAACAGAACTAAGCTTTATTGTGATTCATAACATTGAGGGAAATATGTATTTAACGAATATATTTCAAATATTATTTAAAGATTACAAATATTGAACATATTTTTAATTTGCTAACAAGACCTTAACGTGCTACAAGAATATAAGTCATATTTGAAAATATTTAGTTAACCCCACCCGGGTACGAGGCAAGCCACCGCCTGCTTTAGTGTTTATGTATGTCGGCACAAGTGGCACAGTGTTGTAACCCAGCTACTTGGGGACAAAGTGTTGAGGAGATTGTGGGCGATAGGTTCTATGCTTGATCCTCTTAATACCGACCTGACACCGCTCAGTGGTTGCCATCGACGTGGACACTACTATAGAAGTCTGAAGTGTCCATGTTGTATAGTAGTCAAGGTGCAGATGTTGTGTAGGGAAGAGAACTAAGTGTCAGACTTGTCAGTTAGCTAAAAATCAGACCAACACTACGTGGTTGGCATTCCACGTAAAGCTGTAGGTCCCATAGTTGCCCTGGCTATTGGGCTATTAATAAATAGCTCTTTGTGAGGACAAGTCGACCTTTGTTAGTATTCAGTGACAACATATAACCCTTCATATTCACCCATATGTTGATGATCGGCGTCTTAATGATGAATAATTGAGTTGAATGAAAATAATAATTAGCCTCTTAGCTACGGCCACTCCAAGGAAGTTTACCAACTTTAGTTTTTACTTAAAACACTTTCCATGCTAACTATTTATGCCAGTCAGACAGATTTACTACATTTGTTATTGTTATAAATTCAAATACACAATAGTAATAGTAAAATAATAAAAACAAACAACAAGCTTAATGATTGTACGTAAAGAATTTAATTGAGTAGAAAGAAAGACAGAATAGATTTGTAATTGTAAATTATATATGAACTTTGATAAAAAACACTGTTGGTTAGCTTGGAACCTATTTCATATGGTAAATAAAGAAATTTCTTTTATTAACAAGATAAAATACAAAATATTACCAAATAAGTCAGATGGACTGGTTGAATCTAATAATGTAACAGAAAAGTTAATTATTAATCTTCACTTTTAGATCAGGAATTCCCAAACTGGGGAGTATGAACACAAGTGGGGTTGGGGGTGCAAGAGCAGTTACAAATAAGATACGAAGCTATGATATGAGACCAGCGAAAATGCAAGCTCACTAACAGATTAACTTCTTTTTCTTGTACCATTACTTCTTCACATAGTAAATTAAAACTTAAAATTTCTAAAGAATAAAAATGAAAGAGAGGTATTCATGTTCCTTGTGACAGAAGAAATACATTTTTTTGTTACCAATGCAATAGTTATTTTATATCCCCAAACAATCCATACAATTTATTGTGTAAGGGGGGCATGTGGGAGGCATTCATTTGAACAGGAGAGTGCTTGATACATAACAGTTTGGGAACCACTGTTCTAGATAGAGTATTTCATGTAAGCAAAGCACAATTAAATGAAAAAGAAATATATTATCTATGGCCTAAAACACATTTTGTTTTTAGTTGTAAAAAGAAAACTGAACGACATGCATATGTGGTAAAAGCTTATATAAAATTAACTAAAGAATTTTACAATAATAAGGCTAGCAGAATATTTCTCAAACCTACAAAAACAAAGATAAGAAATGGAGATAATAATAAATTAAAGATTATAACAATAATTTTGATATTAGGAAAAATTTAAAACTAAATATTTGTTGATTAAGAAATCTGTTAAAGAAATGCTATTATTTATTTTAAAAAGGTGATTTCTTATACATAAAAAATATTATTTCGAATTTTTAATGGATAGAATATCTTCAAAGGAGAAACAAATTTTTAACTCTTCTTCGTGAACCTGCTGAATTATGCTAGTGACAATTAATTGAAGTTATTCAGAAAAGTAGCAAATATTTTAAGGATTAGATCAGGGTAATTTTGTTAAGATAAATCTTAAAGCACATATTTTGACTAAGGTAGCAACATTTTGATCTAAAAGCAAGTAAAATATGATATGTATCTTCAGAAACATACTTTATTCTTGTTTGAATTGAAGAAAAAGTCTTCTCAGTGCTCAAGGAAGACCTGTATAGGTTGCTTAAATTGATTGTCAAACGATTTTTTATGGTACTTTAAAGTATCAAAAGCTCTTTCAAAAAAGGGAAAATAAATATTTAATTTCTAATTGGGACTAAATTCATGATTGTATTAACAGAATAAATTTAAAAAAAAGCAATCCCTGATATTTTTTTTACATTCATGACAATTTAAAGATGTCACACTATCGAAGCTGTCTTGCCACAAACCATCCATCCACGCCTTGGGAATGCGGACAAACTGTCACTCCTCATAATGTTACCAAAAGCTAGTGGGTTGTCACAGAGCAAATAACGTTTCATATTATTTTCTCCGCGTTTGCAGAACTACAACTTAATGCTGTCAACCTAATTTTCTGTCACATGTCAGAGATGTCATGATAAATTTTGTCTTGTTTGAAGGAACAATGTGCTGCTCACTTGACTTCAATATATGCCAGCCACCCAAGATATTAATTAATTTTTAATAAGTGTGTAAATTTTGTAAGTTGATTTATTAATTAGTTGGCCCAGCCTAAAGGTGTGTGTGACAGTGAGGAAACTAATAGAAGCGTTACAGGGTGTGGAACTTTTCTAAAATCATTATTTTGATCAGCTGATTGGAAACGAGAAAAAACTAGTTACTTAAAAATAGAATTCAGGCGTAACTAATAGTTTTTTATTAATTCTATTTTAATTTTACCTGTCTTTCTCATTCATTGTTACTAATTATTACTGTTTATAAATCACCTGTTTGGCAAGTTATGCTTGTTATTAGGCCAAGAAGAAATTTCTAATAAACATTATTGACTGTTTACTAATATTACCATTTAAATAGTGCTGATGTAATATGTATGTTATTTACATAAATAATCTCAATAACATAACAAATACCATATAACAACACTATGAACACAAGTCCGTTGAGGCGGTTGACACCTGAAGAACTATTTGTTAATAATCACTCCAGCCGCTTAAGCTTACGAAATAGAAATACCATATAGTTTAGACATTTTAAGATCCTAAGGTAAATTTTACATATTTGTAACATCTGAGTGATCGTAACGTAAAAACTTAATTAGGATTGTGTAAAATATTTGTTAGTCTTTGGACACAAAAATGAAATACAGTAAACCTCGATAGTTCGACACTCAATACTTCGACAATCCTTGTAGTTCGTCACACCGGTAATGGTGACACGATGTTGCAAAATTATTTTCCATGGCAGGTTGTGTGCGAATCAGCCCGGTGCAGATCAATGAGTTAACACCGTCAAAATGAATAAAAGCTAAAATTATGAATATTTGGACTTTTAGTTACTGTACCTTATAAGTACTCTACTGTCCATACTTTAATAACTAACTACTATTGTAACTCCACACCAATTCAGTAGGACATACATTGTTACAGAAATATAGAGCTTGTTTCTATTTTTGTTAAATTGTTAACTATTCATAAAGAAAATAAACTACAATTTCTTCATAAAAATCTTTTATTGTTTTATGTTTGTTATACATTCCTTGTAGTTCGACATTTTGATACTTTGACATCTCCTTAGTCCACAAAGTGTCCAACTATCAAAGTTTTACTATAGTAGTACGTTGTGAGAACAGTTAGTACAGTTGAGTCTGTGAGTACAGTTATGCTGGGCCATCAGTACAGTGGTAATGGTCCACATACCCACCCATACACGTATAGTGGTAATGGTCCACACACTCTCCCTACACGTACAGTGGTAATGGTCCACATACCCTCCCTACAAGTACAGTGGTAATAGTCCACCCACCCACCCTACACGTACAGTGGTAATAGTCCATCCACCCACCCTACACGTACAGTGGTAATAGTCCACCCACCCATCCTACACGTACAGTGGTAATAGTCCATCCACCCACCCTACATGTACAGTTGTAATAGTCCACCCACCCACCCTACACGTACAGTGGTAATAGTCCACCCACCCACCCTACATATACAGTGGTACCACACACTCTCTCTACACGTATAGTGGTAATGGTCCACCCACCCACCCTACACGTACAGTGGTAATGGTCCACACACTCTCCCTACACGTACAGTGGTAATAGTCCACCCACCCACCCTACACGTACAGTGGTAATGGTCCACACACTCTCCCTACACGTACAGTGGTAATAGTCCACCCACCCACCCTACACGTACAGTGGTAATGGTCCACACACTGTCTCTACACGTATAGTAGTAATGGTCCCCCCACCCACCCTACACGTAGAGTGGTAATGGTCCACACACTCTCCCTACACATACAGTGGTAATAGTCTTCCCACCCACCCTACACATATAGTGGTGATGGTCCACACACTCTCCCTACACGTATAGTGGTAATGGTCCACCTACCCTCCCTACAAGTACAGTTGTAATGGTCCACACACTCTCCCTACACGTACAGTGGTAATAGTCCACCCACCTACCCTACACGTATAGTGGTAATGGTCCACACACTCTCCCTACACGTACAGTGGTAATGGTCCACCTACCCACCCTACACATACAGTGGTAATGGTCCACACACTCTCCCTACACGTACAGTGGTAATAGTCCACCCACCCACCCTACACGTACAGTGGTAATGGTCCACACACTTTCCCTACACGTACAGTGGTTATAGTCCACCCACCCACCCTACACGTATAGTGGTAATGGTCCACACACTCTCCCTACACGTACAGTGGTAATGGTCCACCTACCCTCCCTACAAGTACAGTGGTAATGGTTCACACACTCTCCCTACACGTACAGTGGTAATGGTCCACCCACCCACCCTACACCTATAGTAGTAATGGTTCACACACTCTCCCTACACGTACAGTGGTAATGGTCCACCCACCCACCCTACACCAATAGTGGTAATGGTCCACACACTCTCCCTACATGTACAAGCCTCTATGAATTACTCTACAGATTACTTGTTTGATATTTTGTTTTAAAGTCTAGTATTCATTTCTCCTTATGAATATTAAAAATAAATACAATGTACACTGTAGTGTTTTCTTTTAAATTCTATCAAGTTATAAACAAACTTACTGCAACCATATCCAAGAAAATCCCTGCAGCCACTGTTCCAAATCCAGCAATGAAATATGGAATAACAACCTGGAACGCAATAGTGCCAAATGTTTCTCGGATGATAGGTAGGGAGTGGGAGAGACGACCCGCAGGCCCCATCTGCACCACCATGTCTGGTAGGGTGGGCTCCAGGATCTGCCTGGTAGTCCCCATCGGACCACTGGAATAGTTGCCCAACATTAGTTTTATCCTAAATTTAGTGAAAATCATGTTATATTCACTGACATACATAATATACATATAAACAAGGCGGAAAAAACATGGAAAGATTACACAACTTTTGTATGACTAAAAAAAGTGAAATCATGTACATCATCATGGTTACAAAGAACATACTTTTTGATGCCATTAGCGAAATTTCATCTTTTTAGGGGAACGGCCCGCGAGGAGTTGAACGACAATCTTCAATGTAAGTCTAGGTTATATTTGGTATCAAATGAAAGGTCTATTCAATAGAAATTAATTGCCGCAAACCGGACTTCAAAAGTTTTATCCTTTCCAGAATAGCGGTCATTTAAATTTCAAAATAACTTATTTAAACAATATTATTTCTCCGCTATTTAAAGGTTTCAAGTAACTTATTCTGATCAAAAATAATTTTTTATGGAACACAATTATTGAAAAATTAAACTATCAAATTATCTATGGAAAAAAATAACGTTGTGAGAGCGTTTCTATTTTTTTTTCTATCCTGTATGAATATTAAAAATATTCATTTATTATAAAAATGAATACTATTTATTAATTTAAACATATACAGGGTGTCCCGTAAGTACTGACCAAAATTTTACGAGGTTATACTATAGGTCAAAACAAACTTTTTTCATAATATAATGTATAGTCCCATCTTGCTTAGTTTTCTGTCTACTGTCTGTATGTGTTTTTTAGAAAATAATTTATATATTCAAAATGGTTTGAGATATCAAGTTGAAAATTTGTAAATTTACTTACCTTATTAGTGTACATTTAAAATAAAAGTTTCAAAATTATATCATTTACATAAACAAAACGGCGGCCATTTAAACATTTCAAAGCCTAATAACTTTAAAACGAGTGATGTTATAGAAAAATGACAAGACACATATAAAATAGCTTCTTTTAATAGAAGAATTTTGGTACCAGTTTTATTTTTCTACAGTAAGTTGTTACAGAAATAAGTAAGATTTCTCAAGTAAAGGTCTGAGTTTTATTCAAAATTCCAATGTGTTTTCAAATAAAACACAGACCTTTCCTTGAGAAATCTTACTTATTTCTGTAACAACTTACTGTAGAAAAATAAAACTGTCCCAAAATTCTTGTATTAAAAGAAGCTATTTTATATGTGTCTTGTCATTTTTCTATAACATCACTCGTTTTAAAGTTATTAGGCTTTGAAATTTTAAAATGGCCGCCGTTTTGTTTATGTAAATGATATAATTTTGAAACTTTTATTTTAAATGTACACTAATAAGGTAAGTAAATTTAAAAAGTTTCAACTTGATATCTCAAACCATTTTGAAGATATACATTATTTTCTAAAAAGCACATACAGACAGATAGACAGAAAACTAAGCAAGATGGTACTATACATTATATGATGAAAATAGTTTGTTTTGACCTATAGTATAACCTCGTAAAATTTTGGTCAGTACTTACGGGACACCCTGTATAAGCTGTGATGTAGCTTTGGAGCAAGATCCAAAAGTCATTTTATTTATTAATAAAAATATACAGTGATTTTTTATTTTAAACTTAAATCCAATCCATAAAACCATTTAAGACTTGCCTCACTGATTCTATTTACACTAGCTAATCCCTCTGTAAAACAGGGCAGGGGGCACTCTGGAACTATATAATCCATTGGATGGATAGACTCCCCACTGTTTGGAATCACATGACTGATCCCCAACCACATAGTCTAGAAAATTTATATATGCAGATAATATTGCCTTAGTTTATCAACATAAGGACTTAAGTGCTACTGAAGAAACACTCAAAAACGATCTAGCAACTTTCGAAGAATATTTTAGAACCTGGAAGCTAAACCCTAACCCTTTAACACCGAAGTGGCCTGCTTCCACGTAAAGTAACTGACATGCATTGAATTAACAGTTTTAGAGTTAAATAATAAATGTATAATTTTGTCCATGTATAAAACATTTTTAAAATATTAGTATTTTAAATGGTATATTTAATCAAAACTTTAAATTAATCTAATACATTAAGATAAATATTCATTATAACAATTAAAATAGTAATAGCTAAATCTATATTTTGTCAAGGCTATATTCTATCTCTTCCTTAGTTAATCACTAGTAAAATTAAGGGGGAAAACATTTAACTGTATGAAACGTAAAACTTACAAACAGGACTTTTAATGTAAATAATCATATTGGAATGTAATATATTCTGTTAAGAATTAAACTAATATTAATAAAGTTAACATAAAGTTAAATGTTTATCTTTTATCTTTAAAAAATGTACTAGGTAATTTTATGCAGCAAACTTAATCTTACAATTACATCCTTAGGTACCTCACCTAATGTACCTCCGTTCTTCGACTACTCATCTTATGAATACACAATATTGAAGTCAACCTAACGTAAATAATATACAATATTTGACGCCTGTCATTCATTGTACCAATATTTTAGAAATCCTTCAATTTTCGCAGTTTATTTGAAAAAACATAATGTTAATGTGACAAAATAAAATGCTTACAATGTTTTAGATGACTTTTGCCTTTTTTTGAGTCCTGCCAGAGATTGAGGCAGGAGTGGGCTCTTGGCTTCAGGGTCGTCTGAGGATGCCAGTGCTGAGCGGGTGGCCCTGACCACCCCTCGGCATCTAAAACATAAACATAAAGTTTCAGTAAAAATATGGGTGTATGGTTAAATTTTTGATGTGTGTGAGCTTGTGTTATAACTTGGTCATATTACCTTGCCGTTATGTACTATACTGGGTGTTTCTTTTAAAATGCAACCCAATTTACCATTACCGAAAATGAAGGTTTAATATAATTACAAGTTCATAGGTTGGTAGCCCTGGTTCATCTTCTTCCTTAGCTATCAGCCTATTTACATGGTTACATTGTTGTTCACCTTATTTGGGTTTCGTGTAATGTCATTAAGTTGAGGTTAGAAGCATGGCTTTGAGCAAACTTTGAAAATGGTGTCTTGAAATTTATTAAAAGGCAGAACGTTGTATACATGCTTTACAAACAAAAAATTGTCATTAAAATCATGTAAATAGTAGTAATAAATGTTAATAATAATAAAATGTGTTAAAGATATATGTTTTATTTGTCATATTTATTTCAAATCATGGGTCGCGTTTTAAAGAAACACCCTGTATAGTTAAATCTAAACACAGTACTAAAACTCGTCTTCATAACATCTGTTTTGTTAGTTGTCAAATGTGATGTGTGTGAGCTTGTGTTATTACGTGGACACTTTTAAGCTTTCTACTTCTAAATAGACTTAGTGATGATACTCACTGTACTAAAAATGTTCTTCAAAACATCTGTATGGTTAAGTTTTAGGGGCATTTGTGTGATTTCAATGTCTGATATGTGTCACGTCAGCACAGACACCTTCGAAAACTGTAAACACCTTATCTCTAAGATCATTATCACGCCAATTAATCATAGAATGCTATTTAATAATGCGTCACTAACTCCTTGACACAATCAGTCTACGTAATTTACTTATCAAATCTAAGCTTTAGAACGATTTTTTTCAACTGAAGAATTTAATTAGCCTCATGGATTATTGATGATTATTTCATTTTAATCACAAATTAAGATAGCAGGCAAGGTTTTTCACAGCAAATAAAAACCTATAATTTTTATTTAGGATAATAATAAAGTTGAAATGTCTATAAAGAAACTTACAGTTTGATAATCGCCATAAGAGTTCTGTACAACAAATCCATACTAATGCCATAAAATCCATCTGTTGAATACTACTAGGGCTGTTCAAAACGTAATCTTGACTATTCACACATGTACAACCGCTGTGAGATAGTTAACTACCGGTAGATAATGGCCCTCATTTACAACTACGACTAAATTACTATCATTCCTTAGCCTGGTATTGGCTGACTGGCGATAAGGCGGCAGGAGCAGAATTGTTTTTACTTGCAAGCATCCTAAACAGCTGATATTTTGTGATAAGACTGACATCAACTCACATTAGCCAAAGCAACAATGTCCTATTCTAAGGTTCCGAGAACGGTAGAACGATTCCGTAGTGCTTCAAGAAGCTTCACTGCTAGTAAGTACATTGTTAATACGTAAAAACAGCTTGAAGTTTACTATTAAATCTTGATACATAGTAAATTCTTAGTTACGTTTTCCAAGTGCCATGATTGAAGTGTAAAAGGGATAAGAAACCCATAAGCCAACTGATGTTGACTTTTAAGTGTTGCAAATTTTTCTACTTTCTGTTATCCGCAGAAAACTGGTTATGTAGGCCACTTTGCCGCACTGTCACTTTATAGAACCAGATATGGTCAATATGATTGAAAAATTCATTTTAGACCCTTAGCAACTTATCCAGATTTATATTACATGAATGATTGGAACAGTCGCCTTTGTTCTCTCTCACGCCAGCTGGTCTGTAGTTACAATGCTTAATTTTGTTGCACATTCGCATTATATCCTTAGCAACCTAAACAGATGTTAGTTAGAACGATAGCGGTTCAGTATATGTTGGGTAGACTACTTTTTATTTTGTTTTACCACATAGAAGAAGATAACAGAGGTCGCATTCATTACTCGTTAAATGTGTGTCGAGCAGTTAGTTCTCTTTTGCCAGGCATATGAAATGCCCAGCACCTTGTCAGTCCTCCCAAACCCTTAAGGATAAACGTACGAATTATTAATACAAAGTTATAGTGGTATATAATGGTTATAATCTATTTATAACCACCACCGTCTCGGTGACACGTGGTGGTTTCGTTCGTGCGACCATAAAAAAGCGAACTCAGTATATTTTTTCTGTGGTTTTGCGCGATTTCTAGTAGAAGAACCATCTATATAGTAATATACATTGTTTAGTACTTAATAGAATATCTATACATATAAATCAATGAATATATTTATAGAAGGTTCGTCCTCAAAGTTACATACACAATAAAAGTATAAATCCGCTTTGTGAAATAACAAGTTTTTTCACAAATTTTACAACTTTACCATGTCCCTGAGCAAATAATATAAAATTATGTAGCTTGCTACAAGTTCCAGTATTTTTTTTTCAAAATAAATTTACATTTTTAGTGTGATAAATTAAAAAATATTCCGTTTGTCACAGTTGTCTTTGCTGAAGCCGATTATGTAACTAACTTATCAGAAAAATAAATAAAAATAACACGTGGGACTTATTAAAAAAAAGAAGTGACTTTGTAGTTTAAAATAGTTTGCAAATTCAACTGAAATGTTCAAGCCAACTGGCAACAAACACGTAGATACTTCACGACTGGCTGTTTATCTGACAAACCCACTCACGCACACATTCAACTCAACCTACTTCTACTAGTAGTAGATGAGTTAAAAACTTAAATTTAGCAAACCTGTGCTTTTACAAAAAGAAGAAAGAAACAGAGGTCGCATCTAACAGTGAGCTAAATGTGTGTCGAGTTATATGTTGAATAGTTATTAGAATAAGAATAATAAGAAAATATTTATTCCACAATAAAAAATCAATTACAAAATAACAATTTTCAAACTTGGAATGACTTGTCATCGTGTCAAGTAGAGATGATAAGCACAAAATAAATAAACATAAAAACTTATACTAGACAGTCTAAAATTAACTAGTAAAACTTAGCGGCCCACTGCAGTGTCATTACATTATAGGGGCCTACTAACAAAGAGGAGAACTTTGTTTTTGAAATTTGTTAATGATGGAGTATCAGATGAGGGAGACAAAGGTAGTTGGACATTTGCCATCATTACGTAAAAATTACCAATCACGAGGTTTCGATTTGGTAAAACCCAAACCTTTGTCAAGTTCTTAAAACTAAATTACATCTACACAAACATGTTGTAAAACTACGTTCTTAAACTAATAAACTTATCTACTTTGATATTATCTACATTTTTACCTAGATCCAAGAATGGGGTACAACAAAATCAACTTATACTAAATATAAAATGTTAACAGGGTTAAATTAATAAAGGGTTAAAGGGGTAAACAGGGTTAAATTAAAGTAGTTAAGTTTATTAGTTTAAGAACGTAGTTTTACAACATGTTTGTGTAGATGTAATTTAGTTTTTAGCACTTGAAAAAGGTTTGGGTTTTACTAGATCGAAACGTCGTGATTGGTAATTTTCACGTAATGATGGTAAATGTCCAACTACCTTTGTCTCCCTCAAAGAGGAGAAACAGGAATAAAATTTACTTTAAGATTAGAAAAAAAAAATTATAAAGAGAAAAGTTTCAAATTTAAATACAAATCTGACTTATAGAACAAATTTAAAGATATATAAACATAAAGGCAGATTTATTACAACTATAGAACAAATTAAGAGATTTATAAGCACAGAAACAAATTTATTGTAGTATCATAAGTAAATCATCAATATCTTTATCAAGAAGCCATAGTTTTAATTTTATTTGAAATAAGTTGACATTTTTTGGCATGCTTTAATTTTTCTGGTGATTCATTAAATATATGTGGACCTAGAAATAAAAATGTTTTTCGATAAATTATTTTTTACCTTGGGTTTGATAAAAGTAAACTTTGAAGCAGCTCGGGTATAAAATAAAAATTACTTTGTTTCGTCATTTCCACTTCGAATGAAAAATGTTTTGAGAACTGTAAAAATGAAAGTGTATTTTAACGGAAGTATTATGAAGAAACAAAAGAGTGGTAAGGAAGGTTATTTCTCCAGTTTGCCATGCGATGGCAGGGCCATCGTGTCAGTCTCCCCCCCCCCCCCCAATCCTCAAGGATAAACATAGTAATTATTACTACAGCTGTATAAAAGATTAACACTAGTAATTTAGGCGTTCGATGCAGCACAATAAGTACCAGGAATCAACTTAGTAAAGGTGTTTATTGGGAAAATGAAATTCTATCTTTCCTACAATATAGAACTGTGTATTTATATATCCTAAAAATAACTAAGATATCTGAAATACTAAAATAAAACTAAAAATATATTTAAGTATCTCTAACTCATAATATAAAATGCATAATTTTATTTTAGTATTAAAGAATTCTTAGATTACACGAAAGCACTTGTACTATTTATAATAAACAGTATACAGGGTGTAAAATATGGAAACGCTTTCACAATAATGTTCTTTTTCATAGATGGTTTAATTTTTTTAAGTAGTTTTATTCCATGAATTTATGAGATTTATTCTGTATAATTTTTGATCAGAATAATTTACTTTAAGTCGTTAAATAAGAAATAATATTGTTCAAATTAGTTTCTTTGAAATTCAAATGACCGCTACTCTGGAACGGATAAACCTTTCGAAGCCCGGTTTATGGAAATTAATTCCTCTTGAATAGACATTTCATTGGATATCAAACTCGACCTAGGATTTTTGTTAATTTCCTCACGGATCGTCCCCCTGGAGAGATGAAATGTCGCTAATGGCGTCAAAAAGTAGGTTCTTTGTAACCATGATCACGTACAAGATTTCACTTTTAGGCCTACACGTGAAGTCATACAAAAGTTGTAAAAGCGTTTCCATACTTTTTTTCCACCTTGTATATATTCATTTTTTGTATCATGTACACATTCAGTTAATATAAGTAGAACTAATAGGAACACATTAGACATTAAATTAACTATGAATATAATTAATTGTAATAATTTTAATAATCACTATTTTTACTTATTAATTGGTTGTGTTGTTATTTAATTTATTTTTATCTAAAATGCCGTAGTATGATAAACAAATTAGAACACTAATGGTGAAACATACATGCTATAAATAGCGTCAGTAAAGTCAGTTATGTGAGTTGTGCACTTGCAAATCACCTAAAGCCTGTTTTACAGATCGATAAGTTTTAAAAACATAAATTTACGCCAGTGTCTTGATTTAAATTTCATTTTCTCGATATTTTGAAATTCACGTATCTCCAAAATTCAATGAACCGCCAATAAATTAGATAAAAACTATAACATTTATTTCTTTGTAAACATTTTTTAAACAACATTTATCGTCCTTGAATCACCTCATCATACGTAGTACTTAAGAGTCTGCAGAGGCTGTCGGCCATGTTGGTTTTAATCTCATAAGAACAATGTTATTTTGGAACTGAAAATACGATCATGCGTATCCAAACTAAACAGTTATTTTTAAACAGACTTTTACCAAACAAATTAAAATTTATCGAGAATAAAATTGAGCGTTGGAATTGTTTTTTGAATTCCTAATTAGATTTATAAAAAATATTTAGTTTTAAGTTTTTATTTTTACCTATTTTTCAAAACGGCGTATGTATTCAAAATGTCAAAAGCAAACCCAATGCGCAATATGATAACATTTAAAATGACACGCCATACACAACTTTTGGAATGATTCAAAGTACAAATTATTATGGTGATAGATTTCGGTAAACCACGTCTAGCATCATCAGACCAGAGATATAACTACAAGACGATCATAAAGAACAACTATTTCATATAATCATTAATTTGTGAATCCCTCTGGTCTGAGGAAGCTAAACGTGGTTTACCGAAATCTATCACCAAAACGTTTGTAGATTTTGTAGTTATATTTTGTAGTACACATTTATTACAATACTAGGGGACACCCGTGCACCGTTTCGCGTGCCAACCTCGACGTTCGCTGCGCTCGATATATATATATAATGAGTAGTGTTACTATATATATATTGTAACAAACATTATTATACAAATGGCAAAGCCCTCACTCACTCACTCACTCATCACTAATTCTCCAACTTCTAATGTAGGTAGAGAGCTGACATCTTGTACTCTGTTTCTTTAGGTCTTAAATAGGACAACTAAAGTATTTTCATCTTGATAAGTTACTCCTAAGGGGTACAAACTAACCCTAAACGATGTTCCATAAGTATAACATTTTTTTGATTTCAGTAAATTATTAACAGCTGTTTTGTAAATAAATAAACATGTTTATTTTGTATGTTTGACATTATACTATTGATGTATTTGTAACATATACTATGAGTTTAATCTTCAGTTGTTAAACAAAAACAAATGAAATGAACACGTTTGAAATAGGCTAAGTAATACAATTGGGTATTTATACTAATAAATAGGTAGCACGCAAGTAGTGTGAGTGAGATATATAAATTGTGATTTTTTTTCTAATTTACACCAATACATCGAAGGCCGAGGTGTATCGAGCCCAGCGAGCATCGAGGTTGGCACGCGAAACGGTGCACGGGTGTCCCTTAGTACTGTAATAAATTTGTTTTGCGTACGTTCACTTAAATTGTATATTTTTTATGAAAAAAACTAATAATGTGTCGTAAATTATTCACATTAGTTTTCTCCTTAATTGATTAAAATAAGTTAGTAATAATTCAACATATTCACGTTCCAGCTAATATTTTTAATTTCGGAACGTGGTTTGTGTTGAAATTTAAAGCCTTACATAAAAAACGTTTACTCTGTTTAAAAGGCTATAACAAATATATCTTTGAATACTGTTTTCATTGCAAACTTTTAAATAAATTTAATCTAACAAGAATTGTATACATATTTACTCACTAAACAATGACCAGAATACTCATAAAACAGTAAATAAAACTGATGTATTCAGTCAGTAATAACTCAAATGAAAAACTTCTTATAGAAACATATGAAGAGGTGGGCCCCTTAAAAAAATTGAGGATTTGTGAATTATTAAATTAGAAAAAGATAGTAGTAAAAAATATTCAGATCTGTCGGTATTTCAAGGAGCGCCCGCTGCCTCGGGCGAGCGACAGTGGAGCGCCTGTGAAAAACATATAAAACTGTTAACCAGAAAATCGCACAACTGCGACAGTGGAGTGCCTGACCATAAGGTTATTACCTTATGGTAATAACCTTATGGTCCACTGTCGTACCCTCACGGGTCCAGTGTGACAAGGGTTTGACACGGGCTCCAAAACTAAGGGGTCTTGATATCTATGACGATATTGTGTTTAATTTGAGAGCAATCTAATTGTAGATGATACATATGTTTATTAAAATAAGCATACATGTTATTTTCATAAGATCTGGGTTTGATTCCCGGTTTTGTTCACAAATTTTACACCTCAAATTTCTTTAGAAATAAAAAATCCTTCCGGCATTGAAACTGTAAATATAGGCTATATTAAAATAAGCTGTTATAGTCCGATTCATTGACACGCTTCTAAGTCATAGAAAAGGTGTATTATATAAGACGTAAAATCGTGGATTGGTTGGCGTTTGACGTATTCCTAAGTAACTACTTTTTATAGTTCTTTCTATTAAATCAAGGCTAAACAGGTGGAACCGTCAATAATTTATAAAAGCTGCATTTAAACTGAGTAGTAAGTTGATAGAACATCTGTTTGCGGTATATATTTTCAGTTCTGTAATAACACGAATACCTTTAACATAAACTGTAGATATAAAATTAATTTAAATAGTATTCAGTCATCATTTAGAACTCATCCAATGCACTATTCTCATACCAACCAACAAGTATATTACAACCAAATATTTCAAATTTTTGAAGTTTTTTGATGGCGTAAATGATCAAAAGGCGTTTATTAGCAAGTGACAAATCAATATGCATGACAATAAACTTCATAATTAAATTAAATTATAAAATATCTCATATTATCTTCCAGTATCAGAACATTTGTACATGTGTTCTGCCTTAAAATAAAGGCTTAATTTAATTAGATAAAACTTATGAATTAGATATTTATCTTATTTCAAATGTATAACTCATTTTTTATTTTTAAATAAGTTACACCTTATGTTATATCAGTTATATTAATATATTTTTGAAAAAATGTATTTAATTTGATTTTCGTCCAAGATGCCTACCTTGTAGGTGAAATACCTCAAGCAAATAACACGTTTATTTGAAAATTCTGATAATGTACACGTACAGTATACCACATTTATTAAAGTTATGTCTCATAAAACAGTAAGCAAAATACAAACAACTATATAATACAATTATGCTAACTAATAAATCTAAGTTTTTGGCCTACGTACATAGTAACGTTTTTAACATAGATCTCAGTATATTAAAAGTAATCATTTCTTCCTAAATAAAGGTAACTAAACATTAAGCAAAAGTCTTTCACAAGGAAAGATCAATATTTTTGTTTTAAGATAAGCAATATCTTTGTTGGAAACTAGATTTAAACCACGGCGGATGGTATCATGGCCGATAGGATGTGATGTGATGAATTCATGGAACTTTCGGCCCTTGCAACCCTCTAACTTACCGCGTGGAATGCGCCATTAGGTATTCTGCATAAAATAAGGAAATTGCTGAAGGACAACATTAGTATTAGTAAGAAAAATACCCCTCTTTCTAAATAGGATACACACCACCAAGGGTATCTTACAGATTTTATGGGGGTGTGTTTTGGTATATATTTAAAAAAATCTATATTTAATCAAAACCCTATTGCTTTGATGTCAGTACCGACATTCTAAGCCATTCCTTTGCCATAATTCTAAAATGTTAATTGGTAATATAATCAAAATGTTTCTCTACACGACTTTTAAGTACTTTTTCATGTTTTGGTAATTTTCTTTAGTTACCAATAAAAATACCAACTAATGTGTAATAAATGAGAATAATGCAATTTTGTTAAATTTAATTTATATACTCTCAGTTCATAAAGAGCAGTACCAAAACGTATACTGCATTTTCAAATAATATGTTTAAAAAATAAACATAATGATATACAGTACAATATTTATAACCGTAACCTCGGCCGAACACTACTAACTTGTTTGAAAATGTTTGCATCACGTACGAGCGTCCAACTGCACTTTTCTGCTTCCGATCGTATTTTAAATATAAAGATGGTGACATAACATTGAATGAGTTATACCAAATAAAAGTATATATTATTGGCTTTATACTTGTGACAGCTAATATTGTAAATGAAATGAAAACGACTTTATTTTTAAGGTGAGGTTAGGACTAGACAGTCCTCTCTACCACCTAACCTTCAACTGCAATTAATATTTGAAGGTTTATTATTGAGGACAAAGAAAAATTATCTATTAAGGACAATTCATATTATTAGGTCAGGCTAATTTTGTAAGTGAAAAAAGTTAAATATTAAGTAAGTGAAATAGCATGGTTCGTTTGAATTTCCATATTTTGTTTGTTTTAAAATATTGTAGCCTACAGATTTGAGTGTAAATAGTATTTTTGTTTGAATTTGAGTATTGTTTTTTACATTTTAGATTTTTGTAAATAATAGTAAGCAAAACAGCATTTTTCTTTCGAATTTCCATATTTTGTTTGTTTTAGAATATCGTAGCCTACAGATTGAGTGTAAATAGTATTTTTTGTTTGAGTTTAAGTATTTTTTTTATATTTTAGATTTTTTTTAATCTGTGTAAGTGTAACATAAATTATTCAGTTTGAATTTAAATGTATATTTATTATTTAAGAATGTTATACATATTTAGCGTTACAACGTAGAAATACAGATTCGTTATTTACAAGCCTATTTTTAGTTATTGACCTGTTTGTAACTCTTCCTTTTCTTTGAAACAACTTTCCGATTAATATAATTTTTAATGAATTTGATTGGCTTTTATGAATTTGCGTAAACTATGGTTAATATATCATAATTAATACTCACGGGTTAAGGAACAAGTCATGGGCAAAGGAAGATGTGTTCCTTTTACATAAAACTAAATGGTATCAAGTTTATAATTTTTCGAAAAAGATGACTATAAATACATCATTATCTTAGTCTTCGGGAGTCGACGTGACGCGGTCCACATCCGAATACCAAGATGGTTAGTGTGAATAAACAAACGTGGATGTATTTTATTTGTACAATAACTTGTTTTAAAACAAGTCTACAATAGTTAAATATCTTATTAATTCAAATAAAATGAAACATGATTAAGAATACTAATCACAGTACACTAATAGTTTTGATTGGTCTTTTAGGATAACCCTTACATAATCAATGTTACACTTACTCCTACAAAATATGCAGTGCACTTAACAAAGTCAGTATGATAGTAGCTGTTGTGATATTACATGGACAGGTATTTAGGAGGTCCCGCGAGCTGAGTTCTATAGCAGGTAGAGTACCGAGGACAGGTAGTTTTAGGTGCGACACAGGAGCTCCTGCGAGGGATGGGCAGGCGCTCCTGAGTCGTTCCCCTAGCGAAAATTATTTATGACAACCCCTCAGTCAGGTAAGAGGCGCTCCCGTGTCACGGATTCCTAAGTTCAAAGTTCGAGAACGTCGAGTGAACTTTGAACTTAAGTCATGAGACGTAAGTGTATAAAAATGATTTAGAAATTTTTAAAAACTAATGTTTTCTAAAATTTTGTAATTTTGTCACAGGAAGTTCTTTCCTGACTAAAGGATAAAAATAGTCTTCTCTTACTATATTTTTCATTATTCATTCATAAGACACCGATCGTCAATATATGGGCGAATATGAGGGGCGAATGAGTGTCGATGAACGAGTGTAGTCATTAACTCAATAACTAACTCAATAACTCGTTTATTTAGCCAAGAGACAATTACATGCATTAGCTAGACAATTAGTCATTGTTACTAACTAAGGTCGACTATTCATTAGAAAGAGCTATTTATTATTAACCCAATAACCAGAGCAACTAAAGAACCTACAGCTTTACGTGGAATCCAAACCACGTAGTGTTGGTCTGATTTTCAGCTAACTGACAAGTCTGACACTCAGTTCTTTTCCCTATACAACATCTGAACCTTGACTACCATCCAACATGGACACCCCAGACTTCTCTAGTACTGTCCACGTCGATGATACCATGGAGCGGACGCCGTGTCGGTATTAGGAAGACCGAGCATAGAACCTATCGCCCACAATCTCCCAACATTTGTAATGTATTTCTGTTGCAGATGGCTGTTATGGTTCCATTGTTCGTACTGGAAAGATTTAAATTGTTGTAGTTATTTTTTCTTCTAAATTAATCTTATTTTATTTTATTGTCATTTTAATAAGTAATATTGTATTCCCCATGTTTTTATCTTTAGTTTGGAATAAGTGTTATGTTTGTAATAAGTGTGTGTTAGTTATAAGTAGATGGTTAATGAATAAAGGTCGGCACTGTGTGTACTCGGCAGTTTTGTTAAACTGGAGGTGGAACAGCCATATGAAGTCAATATCCCATTCCTTCGGAGCAGATATTTCTAGTGTAGAGAGAAATGTACGCATTTAAGCCGTCAGAACAAGGTCCTTGTCAAAGAAATGGAATACACTTGTTACCACTCCATCGCCTAAACCTTATTAGCAATCAGACTCGTCGTCACTTTATACCCCGCGCAACCTATCAAACTGTTACTTAAAATACTGAGAGACCCTCCCCTCTGTAAAACTACCCAAATATTTTTTCCATCACAACTATCCATTTAAAAAGAAAATGGTATGTAAGATAAGTATGATTTTTCTAAGTTTTTACTAGCCAAATCAAAACCACAAAATGGATAGTCAACAAATACTAAAGTACAAATTATCAATTAAATTTGAAATTTACTGGTATTCTCAAGTCAACAACGTTAATTATTATTTGATTTGATTTATCAAAACTTGCAAAATATCAGAAAAAATCATCAGTAAGATTTTATCTTTCTATAGAGAGTGTACAAATTTAAATTGTTGTTTACCAGCCAATTTCAATTATGCTAATACTGTCAAAAAAAATAATTCATATGAAACAAGTATAAAAACTAATATAGTTAATTTATTAATGTTTATATAATATTTTTAATAAACTTATAATGTATAAAATGACATTTTAAAAATGTTATAACATTTACTTACAAACAGAACTACAAGGGTAGATCCGATTTGTTAGATGACAAATCAACTTCTACTACACTGTACAGTACAAGTGCCGATCGCAGTGGCGTGGAACGCTAAGTCCAAGTGAGATGGTTTCTATGGTATTATAGAGGTAGTTCCTCTAGCCGGCTGACGAGCGTGTCGAGAACACGTGAAGAAAGAGACTGACTGACCGCGTGAAGGACTTGATGATATTAAGGGATCCAAGAACTGATAATCAGTGCAGCAACGGGAGAGTCGGATGACAGATTCTGAGAAAGTATCAACGATTTTTACGTGGGCGTGACACCCCGTCTTCGCAATTGTGCATTATTAGTTACATCTTTATATGTAATATGCGAAACCGTTTCCTGTTAACGTAACTTCTCTCACATTTTTTTTATCAATTTTAACGATTGGTGAGTCAAAAAATTCACCCTTATTCGTAGTTGTGCAACAAGGTCTTCGTTGTTAAATATTTTCACCTTGAATGGCATGGGAAGCCATCAAAATACGTTTTTCGGCTGTTAGAATAACATGGAGAGAGGTTTACAATGATTGACAAGTAACAGCTGTTCAAATGTAAATAATAATCTTTATGACTTTTTAACAGCTGATGGAGTGTAAATAATAATATTTATATCGTTCAGGAGGTCTTCCGTAATGTATATAGGCTAAGTATACATATAATTTTGATATAGGCTAAGTTATAACATTCGGTGTTTATAGTATAAATATACTAAAATAATATAAATATATAGGTAATTTAAATAAATGTACATATTATGGGTTTACTTTATATAATGTTCGTGTACCTTCTAATTAATATTTGTAGTCAAAAGTCACAGAGCAAGGCCGAAGGCCGAGGTGTCACGAACGCAGCGAGTTTTACCTCTTTCCATGTTATTCTTACGGCCGAAAAACGTACTTTGAAGTCTTCCCATGCCTAACCTAACAAGCTGAGGTTAGGTTAGGTTATGTTATGGTAGGTATATATATCTCGATAATTCAGTTCTTATATATAATGTAATATTCGACCGTGATGTGAAGTATTTCTTAACATTTTAAGATGGGTTATAAATTTAATGTTAAACTAAGCTAAAAGTAATAATTACATCAAAATACAAAATTCACTCCCAAAATTACATCGTAGGCATATTTACTTTAATGTGTACAACTTTTATAGCTTTTTTACCATAGGTTATGTTAGTATGAGATTGTGTCAGTTTAAAAGGGGCTAAATAAAGTGTGTAAAATTTTATTTCGGACATTTTACGTTAATTCACTACCACTATTTTGCTTATGTTGTTAGGTTGGTTAAGGTTACGTTAGGTTTGGTTAGGTTGTATTAGGTTTGGTTTGGTTATGTTAGATTTGGATAGGTTATGTAAGGTTTAGTTATGTTATGTTAGGTTTTGTTAAGTTAGATTAACCTAAGTTATGGTTATGGTAGTGAATTGACGGAAAATATCCGTTATTTCATTATTTTTAATGTGTGTTAATTTGATTTTGAATAAATTTCCTTTGACGTTTAGGATAGTTTCCGGACCTCCAGATGCCCGGGGGTGAATTCGAAAGAAATCGACTCGAAAAAACCCCTGGATACCAAATTTCGTCTCATTCGAGTGATTTCTGGGCAAGATATGAATTTCTTCTTAATTAACTGAAAAATGCGCTTTTTAGAATGCATTTTTCGATTTAGCGATGCAATTTACAACAAGTACACGACACAAAGTGGTCGCAACGTTTCCTGATGCGTTCTGGAAGCTAATGTAAAAAAAAACTACATTTCGATCCGACCTGCTGCACAAATTTTCTCGGTTTTCTGTGCTTTATTTCCTCACCTTTTCTTAACACATCCCAACGCGCAATCCCTCTGAGTGTCCAAATGGGCGTGCTTACCCAAGCCTCTTAAGTATGAAAATTACATTTTTCGTCTCCTTTAAATAATACATACAAATCTAAAGAATTAAATTCCATGTGTTTTCTCTGTAAAAACTAGTCAATAGTTAGTCTTTTGATGGAAATAAATATTATTTCCTGTTCTAGTTGTTTCACTAATCCAGCTCAAAGTTATTTATTGACCATTTGTTATGGGGGAAACACGGTTTTCCTTAAAAAATGTATACATTTATATTAACTGCAACAGTCATTTAAAAATGAATACTAGAATAGTCATAAATTGATTAGGAAGTTTAGGAAAGCGTGTCTAATTTGATGCACCGAAGCGTCTGGACGGAGTATTGTTAGAATACAATCCGACCGAGCGTTTTGTTTCTCAGCTGATTCAGCTGAGTGTATAGCTGAATAATTAATTTGTGTGTTGGCCTTATTTTTTTTATATTTTTTTTTCTCTGAACAACAGTGATCGAAAACACTGCTGTTGGAAACCACTGTAGTGTTTTTTTCAGTAGTACCACTTCACTGTGAAAAAACTTGACTATTTTCTTGAAAAAGGTTTACTATTAGGTCTAACTACTACTGAACTTGTTTGATATTCTTTATTTGGGCTTGATTCAAATCAGTTGTTATAAAAAATGTAAGGCTACAACTATTAATAACAATAATTGTAAGGTATTATTGTTATGTATGAATTGTTTTATTTTTCTTACAACATTGTTTTATAAGTTTTATTGTTTTATTTTTATACGTTTTTAATCCGTTGTCATTACGGATGCTTACCAGTATTTACTGGTCAAATATTTAAGTGAAAAATATTGTTGTAAGCAATATACGATCGCAATGATCCGTGACGGAATGTTGAGGATACCATCTTTAGTTTCATTTCATAGAGTTTTGAATTTCACAAGCTGATCCAGTAAAAAATATACATAAGATACTTAATATCTCTTTGGAAAATTTTCTTTTATATATACTAAGTTTCTTTTCACGAGAAGCATTCAGAAGTTAGATCGCGCAATTCAAAATACTGAAAACGACTTGTTTGTTTACACTTTAATTCAAATGGGGATCAACCCCCTTAACAATGTGAGTAGATCTCAAATACAAAGATTTTTTAAGAATAAGAATTCTGGAGAAGAAAGTTTAAAATTGTTAACATTTTAAATTGCATGAAAGAACTTGTCGTCAGTATTTATAATGTAAGACATTTCAGTATTAGGCACCGTAAAGCACTATTAAATATTAGTATTCATTCTAAGGGACACCCCTGCACACTTTGCGTGCAAACCCCGTCACTCGCTACGCTCGTTACACCACGGCCTGTGACTTGACTACAAATAATAGTACTACCCTTGATTATATACACCTTCAATAGATAAACCATCTAATAGAAATATTTGTGGCAGTAATTTTGTTAGTTAGTGAGGCCCGCAACTACAGCTGGTTTAAACTGCATTACATTTACATGGAACTACACTAGCGCTCCACAATGGGCCACAAAAACAATTGATATTTTGAGACTCAAAATTTAACATTGGATGGGAAATCTACTTGTGTATAAAATCAATGGTATTACCTTTATAACGTAAAATCACAATATTAAATTTACTTACAATATCTCACTCACATTACTTGCGTCACTACCTATTTACTAGTATAAACACCCAAAAATATTGCTTAGCCTATTTCAAACGTGTTCATTTCATTTGTCTTTGTTTACCAGCTTAAGATTTATTAAATAAATAAAATAACTCCATTTGATTAACATTGAAACCTTCAAGTCCCAACAATCGAATGTGAATAAAATCGTGTTTACAACCTTCCCTGGTTTGGCATTATGAAAGATCTAACCTCAATTTTACAAACACCATTGTTTATATTATAACAGCTGTTAAAAATGTTTCGATATCATATTTACATTTGAACAGCTGTGACTTTTCGATTCATTCAAATCTCTCTCCACGTTATTCTTATGGCTGAAAAATGTACTTTGAGGACTTCCTATAACATTCAATGTGAAAATATTGTATAATTAATACCTTATTGCAAAACTACGAACAGAGGCAAAATTGTTTACACCTCAACCGTTTAAATTGGCCAATAAATAAGGGAGGAATTGCGTTGACAAAAATGGCTTCACGTATCGTAAATAAGGATTCTACATTGCACCATCATACTGAATTAGCCCTAGGTTACTGTAGCCGCCCTTCGACAGAAGGGAACTAGACAAATCGATGTTCCAGAACGACAGTTGTCACTGAGTGGATTACGTCTACAGAGATAAGAAAATTACTTTCACTTGATTGTGTTGAATATACGAGGAGGATATTAAGTGTGAGCAGGCTCGAGGGTGTATTATCCTCCCACCCACGCTGACGTAGTGTGTGAATGATGGATTTTCCCTATAGTGAAACTATATTCTGTATCACTTAGCATAGTAGGGTTTAGTTTTGAAAATTTTGAATCTAAATTTCATAAATTTTCAATGTAGACTGAGATATTTTACTATGAATAAATGTGCATTCGTATGGGCTAGTATTCTTACAGCGGTTTCATAAAATATTGTTGAGGATTTTATAAATATATCACCTGTAAAGATAGATAATAAACTAAATGAATATTTCCAGAGACATTTTTACCATGTAGGCGATGTAATCATATAAACGTGGTTATTTTAGTTTAAAAACATAAATATACTAATTATCGCTGTTATTATTATAATAAGAACAATGTTTGTGTTACCTTCAACTTTACAAAATGACATCTGGTCTAATATAATACGGATTTATACAATACACATATCTTATATACAATTCGACATAACATATTAATCCTGTGTTAGGGGTAGGCATGGCATCGACATATCGGAAATATCGTTACAAATGTTTCGATATATCGATAAATTAGTATCGATATTTTATTTCGATAATATCGGCTATATCGATATTTTGGTCTGATATATCATATCACTAAATATTGACGATATTCTGTCTCCTCAAAATCAACACGATTCGAAAAAAAGCACTTATTAATTGACTCTCATGCGTACAAACGACGCATTGAAATAATAAAGTAATTTTATTTAGTTTTTACATGAGATAAACGCACAAAAATGTAGTTTAGAGTTTAGAGGATTCATTTTTTAAATTTTTTTGTTTATAAGAAGCCTATTGGTATTTTCTATGTGAAAAGGAAAAATAACAATGTTATTGCATTATTCGTTTATAATTATTATAATAATTAAAAGTATAATTATTCTCATTTAACATTTTTTCATTCCACCCCACAGACCACAACTTGTTTCGTGTAGATAAATGAATTTAATTTTTACATTCAGTGGGCTATTCTAAATAGTGACAGGAAAACACGAGTGTATTTTTTTTCATGAAATAAAAGTTAATGCATAATGTTTCTTTCGGGTAGCCGATATATCGATATTTTTCTTTCGATATTATCTTTAGAACGATATTTGGTTTTCGAGGTATCGATTGTTCGATATATCGATATATTGATAGTGTTTATCAGCCCTAGTTAGGTTTTGCGATCATCCCAGTTACCTAATGAATAGGAACATTAATATTCAAAACTATTCCGAAGTATTTTCTTACGCTTTTTAAATTAAAATGAATTGAACATTTGGTAAGTGACCCAGGAAGTTACTCAACCTTTCTCACGGTTCCAACATAAAATCAATGTACAAGTAGGATTTACGGTCGATTATAAATATGGACCATAACAAGGCATTTATGATTTTTTATACATATATTAGTACAAGAAAGGAGGTAAAAAATTGTAGGAAAGTTTCGATTAAATAGAAAGTAGATAAATCCATTTGAAACCTTTTGCAACTTGTTAAGGGTTGTCTCAACTCCAGAAATACACCAATTGTAAAGTCCAGTAATAGTTCTATTAGATAGTAAACAATAATTAAACATAAACCGTAAATAATTTAAATAAATCAAAATATACATCACATATTTTAAAGAAAATTATTACTTAGGGGGTTTTAAGTCGCTTATTATGATTTTAACATCGAAAATATTGTAAAAGAAAATGGCGTATAGGAAATAATGTTTTTCCGACATTATCATGATTGTTACGAATAAAAAGGTATAAAAAATATGTATACTCGTACATCTATTTTCTGTGTTTTTCATCATATTTACGTACTTATAAAAGCTGCTAATTAGTAATGGATAGCTGGAAAATGAGGAGAAATAGTGGAGATAGTGGATGAAGAATGTATAAAAACTACAATAATACACTTATAGTCAAAATAATTAACTAGGGGTTTCATAGGTATAGGCTACTATTATGATTTCGACATCAAAACAATGATACATTAAAGTGGTGGATGAAAAATGCCAGTTTTTCCTCGCCATTTTTAATGTGTAAAAATCGAACTTATTTGCATACAGATTAAGTTTATGGATCAATGAAAATTATATTGCGGAATTTGCGGAAACTTCAGAAAAATCAATTGTGGTTGGAAAATTCAAGAAAATCAAGATTTATTTTCACTAAAATAGTTGATAATGGGTTTTTTGGGTTTTTGGTCATATTTTAGCTACACAAAAATATAAAAAGTCGCGAATGGACAATCTTAGATTTCACTACTGATACGAGAAAAGTATTATAAAAAAATATGTAAACGTCAGACTCTATACGCTTGTTGATAGCTATCTGTCAAAATTTAAAATATGATATAAGATTTTTTATCTACCGACTTTAAAATAGTAAATTTTATACGGAAAATATAAAATTAGATTAACAAATTTATTAGTTTCAAAGATTTTACTAATCTTGTATGTAAAAAATCGCTCTTCGTCAATAACTTTTTTTCTGTTAAAGATCTTTTGGTTTATAAGGTCTCATTAGAAAGGTAAAATTACACTTAATAAATAAAGTTATTATCACATTTCAATTAAATTAAAACTGTTTTTAAATATTTGGGGTTAAATCGTACCATTTTAGGAGCAAAAACCTGAATCAATAAATTCTAATTCTCATATCATCTTTAGGCACATTAAATTAGAAAACAAAAGAATTTTGGGGGTAAACCACCACTACAAGTTTAGTCACTTGTAACAAACTTTCTTTAAAAAATCAACTAATTTTCTACTATCAGTTAAAATAGGAAATTTTTTTGTTAAAAACACAAATTTTACAAATTTTCAAACCCGTTTTAAATATGAGTCAAAAACGGCCAACAATGTTTGAGCATGTGTATAAATGTATAATATAACCTTTTACCATTGGATTTTTTTTTCGAAAACCAAAGTCCAGTTGGCAACAATTTATTAGCCACAAAGTGCCAATAAAGTGGATTAATAGCTAACAACTATTTAGCTATAATTTTTTTAAATTTTGTGTAATAAAACCCTTATTTTGATTAATCTTGTTGTAATTTTATCCATCTTAAATTTCGTCTCAAACATTGTTTTGTATGAGTCACCATCTACGAAAAATTCACGTCGAAACAGTCCGTTATTTTTATTTATTGACAAAAGCCATTTTTAAAATGCTATATCTAGCCTTTGGGTAATCGTGAAAAAATAAAAAGAAAAGAATCTGAAAGGTAAATTTAATAAATTTAAATTACGTACTTATACATTTTTACTTAAGTGAAACAATCTTTTAGATACTAAACAAAAACTCTTAAAAAACGTGAACTTTCGGAGTGACAATTTCAATTTTCAATAAAATGTGCCCCATAGCTTATCGGGGTGCGTTTTAATAAAAAACTGTAAATCACATTTTCTTCTTAAAATGAGTTAATTAACTCATTTTATAAGTTATTTTTAAATAATTTGTCCCCCATGTCAAGATGCCCTCCCCACCACTCCAACGAACACGCGGGCGGGCAAAGTGGAATATTTCAAGGAACTACATAACCGTTGATATAAGAAAACCAATTTCAGGTAAATATATTCAAGATGCCCTCCCCACCACTCCAACGAACACGCGGGCGGGCAAAGTAGAATATTTCAAGGAACTACATAACCGTTGATATAAGAAAACCAATTTCAGGTAAATATATTAACTTTATATTTAATCGTTCCTGTTTTACATAGTTTTCTGAATTACAGTATATATTGACATCAGTCGAAGGGTAGATGCGATTCTTTCTACCACCCTTGATATGACAAAAGGTCGCATTTGCCATCATTCAAATTTTTACATTTTTGTGACTTAATTCTAGACTAATCTTATTATTGAGTCGACTTTATTTTGACGTAAAGTTAAATCATACTGTGTATAAATTATAGGAAAATTAAATTATATTTTAATTATAAAATTATGTGTATGATGAGAATTAAAATTTTCAATCTTCCAAAAAATCATAAATTCATGGAAATAACGCTTTTGGTACCTACATATATTCGAATTAGTATATTAGCTAAGAATTTTATATAAAACTTATAAAAATATTTGTTGTAAATTTCAAAAAATTCAATTAAACAGAATATCTTTTCTAACTAATTAATACTTCTTTATTTAGTAATACAGACTATAATTTTACTTTAAATAAAAAATAGCTTAAAAGTTGACAATACTTTGAAATGTTATAATTATTCTTACAAATTTTCAATATCGTGAACAAAAATGTTTGCCATCTGACCATACATCAGTGGCTGCTAGCCCACAAGGCCTCTTGGACAAAGTTCTCCCTATTTTTATTATAGTATTCATAATAATAATAATAGAAACATGACTTATAAAAACTAATCATAAATACAGTACCACTCAAATTAATTGGAACACACAGGGAATTCCACTCTTTTTATCATGCGACAGTTGGCATCACTGCTACATGACTTGTATTGAACAAACTAACAACCTAACCTCAAAAGCTGTTAGTGCACATGTGATTCTTTGTGTTGAACACATTTTCAGTGAAGTATTGTGTGAATTGTGTTATTGTTGCGCGTTTTTGTGTTTGTTAAACAAACTATTGTAGTTTTTCAATAACTCAACTGATGGATACCACACTTAGAAAACGTAGCAAGATTATTACACTACATCAGTATGGAAATATGTCTCAGAGGATGATATCTAAAGAATGTAAGGTGGGTCTAGCTACTGTTAACCGAATTGTTAAGCAATTTAATGATACTGGCTCCTTTTCTGTTAACAGAATAGGAAATTGTGGTTGTAAAAGGAAAACCACAAACTGACCGCCAATTAATTAGGACTAGTAAGATCAACCCCAGGTTGTCGGCTGTAGATTTGGCACGAGAAATTAACAAAAAAGGGGTTAATATTCATGTTAGTACTGTTTAAAGAAGGCTGTCTGAAGTTGGGCGAAAAGCTTACCGACCTAAGAAAAAGCAGCTTCTTACTGTAGCAATGAAGAAGAAACGCTTGCAGTGGGCTAAAACCTACAAACAGTTCACTGTTGAACAGTGGAAAAATGTCCTTTTCTCTGATGAAACACATTTTTTGGTTCAGGGACATAAAGTAAACTTTGTCCGCAGAAGTGCGAATGAAGCTGAGACATCAGCTCACATCCTTCAACAACCAAAACATCCAACCAAAAAGATTTTTTGGGGCTGTATGTCCTATAATGGTCCAGGTCCATTAGTTCCCATAGAAGGTATGATGAACTCAGACAAATATATTGCTTTATTAGAAAGAAGAGTCGTTCCACTCCTTTTGCAAATGTTTCCAGAAAGCAATGGAATTTTTCAACAAGACTCGGCTCCATGCCATACATCTAAAAAATGCAAGAATTTTTTTTTTTTTTGAGAACAAAATAACGGTTCTGGAATGGCCTGGCAATTCACCCGATTTAAACCCAATCGAAAATCTATGGGCTCTTACTAAAAAAAGGATTGCCAAAGAAGATTGTACTACAAAAACATCCATGATTACTGCTGTAATCAAAATATGGTTCCACGATGAAGAAATAAAAAATATATGCAAAAAACTAATAGAATCAATACCAAAACGCTGTGAAGAGGTTATAAAACACAAAGGAGGACATATTAATTATTAGGGAGCTGTTTGTAATTTTTTTGATCAATAAATTGTCTTTCATTTAAGAATCGTAGTCGTTTACCTGGTGTTCCAATTAATTTGAGCGGTACTGTATCTTACTTTAGAAATGTTTTTTCCTTATTTTTTCAATTATCAACATGAGAATAGTTAGTGTAAAAACACTAAAAAAAAGACGGTACGTCTTGTAGTCTGTACGTCATTGGTTTTAGAATCTGATATACAAATAAATTAACCAATTTTTTGTGTTTCCAATTATCAGCTGTGGAACGCTAGTGTAGTCCCATGCAAATGTAATTTAGTTTTAAATCAGCTGTAGTAGCAGACATCAGTAACTAACCAAATTACTGGCAAATATTTTTGATTTCATGAAGACGTCCAAAATCCTATTTACCTTGCAGTGAACAAACCGACCAATTAAAATGTTGGTTGAATAGATGTACAGCGAGAGCCTACAATATGGATAGTGGATAGATTCAACAGCTGATAACATTTTTTTGCAGGCGCTAACGGAACGATGCGCTAGCTTTGTAAAGCATTTCAGTTTTTTGTAGGTTAGTTTTGTTGTGTGTTCGGTCGTTATGTTTGGTTGAAAGTTCTTTCACATATTATTTAGTGCTGTTAATTGATCTGCGAGTCGAAATGTTTTGGTAAGTAGTGTTTTTTGTGAAATAATTACAATTTAATTCTGCTTCTCATGATAATAATATGAAAGTAGGTAACATTTACGAATTTAAATCTTTAAGTTTTTAATAATTAATTGTATAAGCATTGAAATATTTGACTTACTAAGTAATTAGTATTACGCAATATTCTTACGAAAATGATAGTATCACTTTTGAGTTCTGTTGATATCGCCTTTAATAGTTATAACAATACCAACAAAATTAACCACGGCTAAACCAAATTTCCATGTTTCATTCTTCGCATACAAGTAAATGTATTGTATTTGTCGAGCGACATTACGTTTTGTTTTATATCAGGATGATAGTGGTTGCTTAGTGTGTTAATTATGTTGGTTTATTAAGTAAAATTAATCTTCAGAGGGCAAACATATATTTTAGTCTTTCAACCCAATGGGACCTATGGTTAAGTATTTCAAACCTACAAAGGTCTACTGGACCTCATTTTAAAAACCATTTTAACAAATACAAATTATGAATAATTTTCATTTATATTTTAGGTTTGTTTGTTTAGGTAATTATGCACTTTCTTGTCACCTCTGAAAATACAATTTCGTGTTGAAAAAGTGGTGAAATATGAGTTTATATCTCTTGAGGAGTTTGATTTCATCCGCGGAAAACTCGGTTTTACCGAAAAATCGAAAACTAGTTTTTTATCTGACAGTCAAAAAAACTAACTTTTTTAAAAATCGTTATTTTTCGACAACTTTTTTTTATTTCTCGTGTTTTTTTATGCTGAACACAAATATATAACTGGTTTTGTATTAAAATTATTTTTTTTCAGCTCGAAAAATTCATTTTCTACTGACATAACCAAACATAACCTAACTTATCCGAATTGTCTATTTTCTCAACAAAAATTCGTAATTTGCGTTAAATTCGAGTGTTTGGCCTCCGTGATTTTAAAAACTACCTATACGCGGCGGGAATATAGGTGAATTCGGTTTTTGTGATTAATAGTTGTTGTATATAATGATCGCGTAATGGCCGCTAATCGTGATTCGCCGTGATAGTAGTTTTCCGTTATATCTCGAGAAATTATTGTAATAAAAAAAATAGTTTTCAAATGTGTAATCAGCGTAAAAAACTCATCAAAATTAAAAAAAATTTGATTAAAATGCCATTTAAATTAACGGAAATATGACAAAAATTTGAAAAGTTGTGACATTGGTTTTTTCGAATTTTTCGGTAAAATACGTTATTTCCGCGGAATAAAAAGCATATCTCGTGAAAATACAGCCAATTCTAGACCCATTTCAAGCAAAATGTTCCAAATTTGTTTGGTGGCAAGAAAATGCATAAATACCTTTGTTTATTTAGTAAACTCATGTGTACGTCATTTTCATTAGTATCAAATATTAAAACTGTGAAATATTTTTAGCAAAATGATAGCAATTTTTTAGAAAAATTGTTAAATGTTTTGGATATATCTATATTTAAGAAGGCTTTAAAAGTGAAGAGAAATAACTATACAGTAAATAACACTTAAATGCATGTAGAATCAATATAAAAATGTATCTATTCCTCGAAAGTTAAGTCTTAACTAACGAAATCACAAACATAGGCAAACTTTTAACCATCATAATATGCGTAGATTTTTCAACAATATTTTTATATTTTTGTACTTTTTTATTGACCATTTATTTCATAATCACAAGAAAATAATGTTTGTTACTTCACAAATCACTACAAAAGTGCAATATCATTACCCCAAAACTAACGCATACAATGAGGAAATACTCAACTCAAACAGCACACAAAGCACCCCAAAATAAATTGACATTTTAGCTAATTACTGACAGCTGGTGTTTGAGGTGGCCGATGGTGGGGGTTGATGGCCAGAGCTACGAAGTAAATTTACGTGGGTACCGACAATTTCCGTGACATCTTAAATTGAGAAATATTTTTAAAATTGTGTGGGGCCCGATAGAACCCAGCATGCTCTTTAAAGGTTACGTGTTTTTTTTATTCATGTATAGTTCGGCTATAACATTTTCTGATTCCTGGTATTTGAGCTTCATTGCTTCACTGTTTTAGAATATATTTTATGTAACAAAATCCCTCCCAAGATCTGTATCCACCAGTCGCTACTGCTTTAATCTAACTACCATCGCAAGATCTGTATCTACCAACCACTACTGCTTTAATCTAACTGCTCTCCCAAGATCTGTATCTACCAACCACTACTGTTTTAATCTAACTGCCCTCCCAAGATATGTATCTACCAACCCCTACTGCTTTAATCTAACTGCCCTCCCAAGATCTGTATCTACCAAACGCTACTGCTACAACTTTTTTTGAACAAGATATAATTTTGAAATTTATGAAACTTATAGAAAACATTCTAGTCAATCGCGTATTAAAATAGAAATGCGATAGATTAACGGGGTTTTGTGTAATACAAGTGTGAAGTTGATGATAGTGAAAGCAAGTTAAAATTCCTATACTTTCTTTGCTTCAACTATGATTACAATCTTTAAAACTTATATTAAAATTTAATAGTGCATATTTCATAACGTACAATCAAACGAGGAAAACAACGGTGTGATTTTATTTGTCATAGACCTCTTAGTATCTCAGTAAACAACCTTCAAACTCGGGTACACAACATTTCTGCACTGAAAGTAGCCATGAAATCTATCTCTATCCGAGAAAATATCAAAAGTTCACATCAGGAGGTGGTGGCCCGTAAGGAATCAGAAGACAATATTAAATGAAATATTGAATTATACATTAAATTAAAGATCTAGCTTAGGAGAATTCAGTGCTTCAAATCAGCCGTCAAAGAGATTTGTAAAAGAATTGCATTGGTTTAAACTTACACAATTTTAGTATATTGAAACATTAATATTTTTCTTTCATTTTATAAGTTACAGTAGAACAATTATAACATACTGTATTACAACGTTGGTAATTATTCAGTTTCCACAACACTTTCTGAAATGGGTCCATAGGCTATACTTTTTACTCTGCAGCATTGCGTTTTTTACCGATTAAAGAGGTAAAAAGTACTTTTAGTATTTCTGAAATATTTTTTCTAAATATATGATTTCTTTTTAAATCACATTTTTGATTAATTTGACTTGTTTTTACGATGAAAACAAATTTGAAAGCTATTTTGGTCCAAGACAATTATTTCCGTGATATGACGGAAAAACTAATTCGCGGTGAATCGTGATTAGCGGCCATTACACGGTAAATTATAGACAATAACTATTAACTGCAAACACCGAATTTGCATATATGCTCACTGGAAGGACGCCCGACAGGCCGATCGGAAAACTAGGCACTCGAATTTATTACCGTACCGCAACTCTTGAATGTTTGTGAATTATAGATTATGTTATATTAGTTTTGTGAAAGTTTTTTATGGGTGAAAATGTTAATTTTCCGCAAAACCAATTACGAATTTGCCTTCAGGGTAAAAGAACCATCAAAAGACAAAATGTCAAAAATAAAGATGTAAAATTATCGGTTTTTAATTTTCTAGTAAAAAAAGAGTTTTCCGATTGTTGGGGGAAAACGATTTTTCGGCGCAATGAAAGGATCTTTCCTGGTAATCTAAGTAAATTTTAACCACATTGAAAAAGCACATTTTAATAGTTCTGAGGCGAGAGGAAACTGCATAATTACCAAGCAATTTTTCTGTAGTGCTATTGACTCAACGACTGAATTATTGCGTCTTTGGAAACTGTCTATCCTTATAGACAGTTTCCAAATAGGTCGGACAAGGTTCCAGTTGTCCTAATAGGTCGGACAAGGATTAGTGTCTTTGTGAACTGTCTATAAGGAGGTCAGACAAGGTTTAACGTCTTTGGGAATTGTCTATAAAGGAGATCGGACAAGGTTTAGCGTCTTTGGGAACTGTCTATAAAGGTGGTCGGACAAGGTGTAATGTCTCTGGGAACCGTCTATTAGGAGGTTAGAAAAGGTTTAACGTCTTTGGGAACTGTCTATAAAGGTGGTCGGACAAGGTGTAACGTCTCTGGGAACCGTCTATTAGGAGGTTAGACAAGGTTTGGCGTCTTTGGGAACTGTCTATAAAGGTGGTCGGACTAGGTGTAACGTCTCTGGAACCGTCTATTAGGAGGTTAGACAAGGTTTAACGTCTTTGGGAACTGTCTATAAAGGTGGTCGGACTAGGTGTAACGTCTCTGGGAACCGTCTATTAGGAGGTTAGACAAGGTTTAACGTCTTTGGGAACTGTCTATAAAGGTGGTCGGACTAGGTGTAACGTCTCTGGGAACCGTCTATTAGGAGGTTAGACAAGGTTTAACGTGTTTGGGAACTGTCTATAAAGGTGGTCGGACAAGGTGTAACGTCTCTGGGAACCGTCTATTTGGAGGTTAGACAAGGTTTAACGTCTTTGGGAACTGTCTATAAAGGTGGTCGGACAAGGTGTAACGTCTCTGGGAACCGTCTATTAGGAGGTTAGACAAGGTTTAACGTCTTTGGGAACTGTCTATAAAGGTGGTCGGACAAGGTGTAACGTCTCTGGGAACAATCTATTAGGAGGTTAGACAAGGTTTAACGTCTTTGGGAACTGTCTATAAAGGTGGTCGGACTAGGTGTAACGTTTCTGGGAACTGTCTATAAGGAGGTTAGACAAGTTTTAACGTCTTTGGGAACTGTCTATAAAGGAGTTCGGACAAGGTGTAACGTCTCTGAAAACTGTCTATAAGGAGGTTAGACAAGGTTTAACGTCTTTGGGAACTGTCTATAAAGGTGGTTGGACTAGGTGTAACGTCTCTGGGAACTGTCTATAAGGAGGTTAGACAAGGTTTAACGCCTTTGGGAACTGTCTATAAAGGTGGTTGGACTAGGTGTAACGTCTCTGGGAACTGTCTATAAGGAGGTTAGACAAGGTGTAACGTTATTGGGAACTGTCTATAAGGAGGTTAGACAAGGTTTAACGTTTTTGGGAACTGTCTATAAAGGTGGTCGGACAAGGTGTAACGTCTCTGGGAACTGTCTATAAGGAGGTTAGACAAGGTTTAACGTTTTTGGGAACTGTCTATAAAGGAGGTCGGACAAGGTGTAACGTCTCTGAAAACCGTCTATTAGGAGGTTAGACAAGGTTTAACGTTTTTGGGAACTGTCTATAAAGGAGGTCGGACAAGGTGTAACGTCTCTGAAAACCGTCTATTAGGAGGTTAGACAAAGTTTAACGTTTTTGGGAACTGTCTATAAAGGAGGTCGGACAAGGTGTAACGTCTCTGAAAACCGTCTATTAGGAGGTTAGACAAGGTTTAACGTTTTTGGGAACTGTCTATAAAGGAGGTCGGACAAGGTGTAACGTCTCTGAAAACCGTCTATAAGGAAGTCAAACATGGTGTAACGTCTTTGGGAATTATCTATAAGGAGGTCGGACAAGGTTTAATTATTTCCTTAAATCTTAAGGTATATAACATTTAACTGGAATTCCAGCAAACAATGATAGGCAATGGTTTGCACTAATATCATATGATCCCATCCCCTCCATTGAACAACTACTCAAAGCTACCCGCCCACCCAACTTGTGACATGTCTAAAAATTGAACCATTCTCCCATCAATACACGTACACTACAGTGGGTGGCTGTTAAGCCTCTACCTCTCCAACTCTACTCTAAGTTTAAACAATGAAAGTGGTGAATTAAAAACAAACACTTTGAACTCACAAAAATAGTTCCTGTGTGTATTTCAGTAACATCACGTTATTGTGAACTACCGGTGTCTGGATACCAACATTTGACTGCAATCGTTGCTCAAACAAACACATTGCATACACTATTTAAATCAGAGGCACTTTCTAAGTAAGGTTACGTCTACTTCAGATCGCAACAAAGAAAACACTCAGTAATCCACAATCATTCACAATCCAAAACACCAACAAGCGACGATTGAAGACTCAATTAAAACAAAAAGATAAAAGCTAATGACACAATTTAGCGTTACCAATGAAGATAATGATATGTGCTAATGATACCATTCTAGCATTAATGTTTGGTAATTTTATGTTAAAAGGGTGTTGTTGATGGTCTCACCCATACACCTACAGTGGTGTTGACCCACACACACACACACACACACACACACACACACACACACACACACACACACACACACACACACACACACACACACACACACACACGCATAGTAACTTTGACTCACCAGCCTACCCATACACCTGCAGTGGTGTTGACCCACCCACCCACCCATCCCACACACACACACACACACACACACACACACACACACACACACACACACACACACACACACACACGCACGCACGCACGCACGCACGCACGCACGCACGCACGCACGCACGCACGCACGCACGCACGCACGCACGCACGCACGCACGCACGCACGCACGCACGCACGCACGCACGCACGCACGCACGCACGCACGCACGCACGCACGCACGCACGCACGCACGCACGCACGCACGCACGCACGCACGCACGCACGCACGCACGCACGCACGCACGCACGCACGCACGCACGCACGCACGCACGCACGCGCACACGCGCACACGCACACGCACACCCACACACACACACGCATAGTAACCTTGACCCACCAGCCTATCCATACACCTGCAGTGGTGTTGACTCACCCACCTATACACGCACAGTGATATTGACCCACCCACCTACTCATACACGTTCAGTGGTGATTTTAGGCGGGCAAGAATTATAACATTGATGCTTTTACTGTTGAGTTTGATATTTCTAAAGATATGGTTGCTTTAGGATGATTTACAAAAATTCTAGGTATAATTTTCGTGATCAGGATAGTGAACACACCCACTTACACGTGGCATCCTGGAATGGAAACCATTTTATTGGAAGATATTCTCTCTTTAATATACTAGGAATTGACGTCTATTACAATTTATAATTACTACAAATCCCTTCTGGTGAACGTTTGAGTTTGGATGGATTAGAGGAAATGTGTTCTCCTAAATGAAACGTTTAATTTATGTTCAATTCAATCTGTGTTCTCATTTGATATTTTCGTAATACTTTTGTTTGCCATCTTCCCGATGTGATGAACATTTACTATTTATGTTTTTAAAAAAATTATTTTGCTTTTAATATATATTTCTTTAATTCCACTGTTTAAATTAATAAAGTTAAAAAAGGGTTTTAATGAGAATATTTGAACATCCTATATATATATATATATATATATATATATATATATATATATATATATATTATATGACATTATTTTAATCATATACCATTTATTGCCATTATTTCCCACCCATCCCTCACCTTCTAACAGTTATTACAGTAAAAGTGTATTTGGCATTGTATTGAGAACGCTTAACTCAGGTTTGTCATTAAGTGGCTAATTTTGTTATGAATTTTGTGTTTACATTTTTATACAGGCAAGAAGTATTTACACTAAACTGTTGTTTGAAAGTTACGTAAAGTGGAACTGTCCTACCCACCTACTCATGATGCCACTGACCCACCCACACATACAGGTACAGTGGTAATAATTCACCCGTCCATCCCTATACATGCGTTGGTGTAACCCACCCGCCTATACTTACACCTACCCACTTTTAGGTGTACCATGCTGATTTTTACCCATGTATTTTTACCATGCTGATTTAGGTTAGCATTGGATTGCTTATTATTGGTAGACAATATTAGGAGACTTCCAATGCTTAAAGTGTTTAACAAAACAAACACAACGTTTCGACAGGCATAACCAAACTTCTGTCGTCTTCAGGTTTAACATACATAAACATACATTTGAAACTTGTTTTCCCCCATTTCCTTAATCCGTACTAATTTTAGGAAATCACTAAAAAACTACATGCTGAAAAAATATGGTTGACTGTCCAAATATTGTCTACCAATCAAAAACTTACATAAAACTAACTTGAATCATCTTAGTTCCATAAAATAAATAAAATAAAATTGGAAATTACAATACTAACCTTAAAAAGGAAAGTCTTAACATTTATTTCTGATTTTCAACACACTTTTTTCAATCCAAGCCGTAATAGCAATATTAGTAAGCCAAGTTTAAAATTGCAGTCTAGACAGAGTCTATTCTCCAATTCATATTCTATAACTATTGTGTTCATAGTTTAACACATACAGTGAAAGATCAACTAATTATTAGGTATATTTTCCGGATAGCCAGTGACCGAGCGGTCTAAGGCGTCAGCACTTTGAGACTGTGAGACATAGCGCAGGATCAAGTCGTGACCATGACTTTTATTTCGGTAATATTCACCTTGTACTGTACTGATTCACCCCCTCTGTCTTAATACATCAATAGTCTATGAGGAATAGGCAGAGTAAGGTTAAAAGGGAGATCAGCCTCTCCTAAAAAATATTAATTTATTGTAAGACTGCCTGCGTGGCAGCTCAGTGGTTAATATTGAAACCCCCAACTGAGTTGACATTCGGTATTTTACTGCTGAATAAAGTTAACACACAAGTCTGTGGCCCGTGTAAACTTGCGAGTGAAGTTTATGTTTTATTGCACGGTGGATAAAGTATTGTGAGTGTGAGTCATATACAACGCATTTGTATGGGTGGGTGGGTCATCACCACTGCATGTGTAGGGATGGATGGTTGGCTAATCACCAACGCATGTGTAAGTATGGGTGGGTGGGTCATTACCACCGCATGTGTGGGGATGGATGGTTGGCTAATCACCAACGCATGTGTAAGTATGGGTGGGTGGGTCATTACCACCGCATGTGTGGGGATGGATGGTTGGCTAATCACCAACGCATGTGTAAGTATGGGTGAGTGGGTCATCACCACCATATGTGTAGGGATGGGCGGGAGGGTCATCACCACCACATGTGTAGGTACGGGCGGGAGGGTCATCACCAACGTATGTGTAGGGATGGGAGGGTGGGTCATCATCAACGCATGTATAGAGATGGACAGGTGGGTCATCACCAACGCATGTGTAGGGATGGGTGGGAGGGTCATCACCACGATATGTGTAGAGATGGGCGGGTGGGTAATCATCAACGTGTGTATAGGGATGGATTGGTGAGTCATCACAACCGTATGTATAGGTATGGGTTAGTGGGTTATCATCAACGCATATATAGGGATGGACTGGTGGGTCATCACCACCGCATGTGTAGGGATAGGTTGTAGGGTCATCACCACCGCATGTGTGCCACGGGTGGGAGGGTCAGTGACATCATATATATGTGTGTTTGGTTGTGTGGGTCAGTTCCACAGTGCGTGTATGAGTGGGTGGGTGGGTCAATTCCACAGCACTTTGTGGGTGAGTGGGTGGCTTTTTACTGGTGAGGTGGTACATTTTTATCAATTATATTAGCTTTAAAAAACAAATAAAAAAGAAATAGTTACAAAAATGATTTTGAGCCTATAACCTACTATTTAGAAAATTTACTAATTTTTTGCGCTCCATTTATATGCAATCATTTTCAACAATTTATTTTCTTAAATAAAAATCCCGTAGGGTTAAATTTTAATAGCATTATCAGCACTTAAGTTTGAGGCAACAGGGCAGACGGATGCTACTCTCCAGTTTGTTTTCCCATACATATTGTTTGGGAAATCCAGGTAATTATTAATCCAACCGGTACATACTAGTAGGTGGCGTGGGTCAGGTCCCCCCTCAACATGGTCCAGACACGTGGCACCCCCAGTCTCACGCGCCACCCCCTGCTGCTCAATCGCAACTGTGACGTCACACAGTGGACTCGGTGAATGTTTGTATCGTTGCTCCTTATACAAAAAGGATTTAACTTTTCTTAGGGCACATTTTTAGGTTTTTACTGAAACATTCTTTGAACAGCCATTGGTTTTATGTACAGGGTGGAAAAACTATAGAAACGCTTTAAAAACCAGTTTTTATCTATAGATAATTTTTTTTTTTTTTTAATATTGTGTTTCATAAAGTATAATGTTTTAACAGAATAAGTTAATTAAAATCGTTAAATAGCGGAGAAATAATATTGTTAAAATTAGTTACTTTGAAATTAAAATTACAGCTACTCTGGAGGGGTTAAGGTTTCGAAGTCCGGTTTGCGGAAGTTAATTTCTCTTGAATAGACCTTTCATTTGATATCAAACTCGACCTAGGCTTACATTGAAGATTTTCATTCAACTCATTGTGGGCATCCCCATTAAAAGAGCAGATGTCGCTAATGGTGTCAAAAAGTGTATTCTTAGTGGTTACTAGTGTATTCTTAGTAACCATGATGATGTACAAGATTTCACTTTTACAAGTGAAGTCATACAAAGGTTGTGGAAGCGTTTCCATATGTTTTCCACGCTGTATATTTTGAGACGAAAAGTGCTAGAGGTTGTAATTTGGTACCTCTTTATCCTTCTTTTTAACGTGGTCTTTTTCACTAAGAAGTTTCAAAAATAGGACATTTACAGCTCTGATAACTTTAAAAAATATAATTTTTAAAGGATATGAAAATTTAGTCCACTAATCAGATCAACATAAATATAGGAACTTATGGTAGATTATAGTTTCCTGTACGAATGTAGTTTCCTTCATTTCCATTTTGGATTCTTAATATGATATTATAATTGGCCTTATGTAGAATTTATCCAAAATTCTCGCAGGCATAGCACTCTACATTATCCCACCCATACACGTGCGGTGGTGATGGCCCTCCCTCCCACCCATACACGTACGGTGGTGATGGCCCTCCCTCTCACCCATACCCTCCCACCTATACACATACGGGTGTAATGGCCCTCCCTCCCACCCAAACACGTACGGTGGTGATGGCCCTCCCTCCCACCCATACACGTACGGTGGTGATGGCCCTCTCTCTCACCCATACCCTCCCACCCATACAAATACGGGTGTAATGGCTCTCCCTCCCACCCAAACCGTACGTGATGGCCCTCCCTTCCACCCATATACGTACGCTGGTGATGGCCCTCCCACTCACCCATACACGTACGTTGGTGATATCCCTCCCTCCCGCCCATACCCTCCCAACCATACACATACGGGTGCAATGGCCCTCCCTCCCGCCCATACACGTACGGTGGTGATGGCTACGTATCAATTATAAGGCAATTTTTTAAAATTTATTTATTTTTCCTTTTTTTAAAGGCTTCAAAATATTTTATAGCTTCAAAATACTATAAAAAACATTACAATTTTGCTTCTCCATTTTGTTGCCTAGAAGATGATTAGTACTGCAAAATATACTCGGCTATTATTTTGTATTATTTTATAAATAGATTGACTACTATATGCTGTACTAGTAGTTACGGCCATGGACAGATGGTTTATGAATTGTTTATGGGTGTGTTTTTAGCTGCATATATAGGGTTTCGGTTACACCTTGGTTATTCTTTCAGCCGCAGTTTTTCTTTATTTTTTTACTTTAAAATTTATATCCCAAAAACAAAAAGGTTAATTACGCTGAAATGTTTTATGCTTCTTTATAACATATAGTAAACATCCATTTTTAGAAAAATTATTGTGTTTCCTGTATTAACCATTTAAAACTTTAAATCCTAAGTTGTGTACTTGTGTGGGTGTTCGGGATACATAGTTATGCATATGTGTATGTAGTTGATCTTGATGGTTTGGAAATAGTTATCGAGTTATTTTATAAAATATTGTGCTTTTAATTTAAAATATATTGAAAGTAAATCTAAAACAAAATGTAAAAGGCAACGAACATTTCAAAACGAATGAAATAATCAACCTGATTATTTTGACTGTTGTACATCAAGTTATTATATAATATAATGAACTGACTAATCAATAAAATCACTTTTGTGTGACTGGAGAGTTATTTACCAACAAATAGTGATGGCAACGATATATCGGAAATAGCGATATATATGTTTCAATGTATTATTATGGATATTTTCAATCCATAATATCGAAATATCAGGTATATCGATATTTTGGTCATATATGTTATATCACTAAATATTGCCGTCATTGACGCTCAACAAAACCATCATGATTAAACATTTCTTTTTAGATTGCCTCTTACGCTTACAAAACATGCATTGAAATAATAAAGTGAATTTTTTTTACGTGAGGTTAACACACCAAAATGTAGTTTACTATAGACCAGTGGGTAGAACGGTTGGAGATCCTATACCAGAGTTATTACACTATTCTTTTATAATTGACATAATAATTAATTGTATAATTATTCTTATTTTGATTTTTTTCACTCAATTCCACAGACCACAACTATTTTTTTATAGATAAATGTATATTATTTTTATATTTAGTAGGCTATTCTAAATAGTGAAAGCAAAACATGAGTGTATTTTTCGTCATGATATAAGAGTTGGTGCATAATTTTATACAGAAAAATCATTTACGATTCGATAAATAGGTTACTCGATATATCGATATTTTTCTTTCGATATTATCGTTAGATCGATATTTGGTTTACGATATAACGAAAAAGCGACTTAGTTTAAGAGGTTTTAAAATATTCCTAATGACAAAATTAACAAATTGTCAGCCAGTAAATTGGCAAATAATATTCTTGTGATTAATCGTAAAAAATTTGTTTACAGTTAATCGTTATTAACTTTAACTATCTAAACAGTTTACTAACGATTAAAGTAACTCAGGTTTCGAAAATAAATAAAAAATCTGGATTGTTCCATGGACTGTGGAAAACACTTCTAAGCACGGAGAATAGAAACATCGGGTGTTCTTAGGGTCGAAGACCGGTTGATTTTCTCATCCTCCAGTCGTCACCGGCAAGCAAGTTACGCGCCACTCAAGTCACAACTTACTAACCCTAACAATGACATAAACAAACGGTACCATTGTTGCCCTCTCTCCGTATTGATTATTGTTCGTCATTAAGGCTACGATTACAGATAGATTTGTAAGTCTATTATTTTCGTTTCACGATACCTGTATTGCAATTTTAGCGTTAGAGTGGTTTTATTTGTTATTTTTGGATTTTAAATGTGTTTTTTTTTTGTGGCCGAAGATGATGAATTTATTTAGAACAAAAATCAAGAACGATTATTTAAAAATGTGTCTTTTATTATTTGTTGTTTCTGCCTGAGATTAGGTTTATTAAATCATCAGAATTATCAGCTTCAAATTTAAGAACTCACGTCAAAGTTAGTAATTTTTCGTTTATTTTTCAACTAATTGTATAATTGTATTTTTTTCTTGTTTATTAATTTGATGATTATGAAAATTACTTGTATTTCGATTTTTAATGGCATGGTGGCTCAGTGGATAAGGCTGCGGACTGATCTACCCACCCACCCATACACGTACAGTGGATTTTTCTTAATTACTTTTATTAGCTCCTGATAGTATTTTTCATTATTAAAATATATTCTAATTAATAACTATGTCAAACTCCTAATGTACGTTATTGGATTTCAAATAAAAATCTTTTGTACTATAAAGCTCTGAAATGCTCATCTCCTAGTTATCTTAGTTAAAAATGTGTTAATTTTACAAAGTGCCCGGTCACAAATTACATCATGGAAGGAGGAAGACCGAAACACAAACAAGAGAACTTGAGCGGGCACGTACGACCGCTTGATGACTAACATGAGTTATTGTGATGCGTTCCTTGTCTGGACTTCGTAGATTTATCAATTATTTGAGTGCCTCAATTGTAAATTTGAAAGTGTCTAGTTGCAAAGCTCTCCCTAAGGGAAACTTTTGTTAGAAAAGTTGGATTCGAATTTCCTTTCAATTTAGCTAAAGACATTCCCTGCGTTTGTACTACTGCATTGTTGCACCGTATTCGGACAGTAAGTTTGATTGTTATGCTAGGTTAATTTTAACTAAATATTGGATTGTTATATTTACATAACATGAATCTTTGTTGTTAAGGAATTTGAAACTATAGTAAACACTTGTGTTTAATGTTTACTATTTACTATTTCAACGTGAGTTATGATTTTAATTTATTTTTTAAATAACACATGTTTTTCTGAATCTGTTAAAATGTAAACAACCAATTATTATTGTAATTTTGTTACCTATGTCTAATACACACAATTCAGTTCTTTTCATACTTTATTTAATTTTTATTATAATTTCAACGCACCGCAACGCTTACACAACGCATATTTAACTTGTATCTATATCTAGCCCATCTCCCAGCTGCGCAATTTTATAAAATTATTTTTAATATTCTTATGCCCTAAATATTTCTAATAGTTTCGTTTTTATTTCAAAATTTTAAACGTTAACTATCCTTTAATAACTGAATAAATGAAGTTATTTCCATATTTCAAAAAAATAAAACAAACAAATTGCAATCTAGGAAATTGGCTGACCACAATAACAAGTTGCGTGGATAGTTATAATGATATACAAATTAAGCATAAAACAAAATCAAACTATCATTACCTATTATTTTCAGATTAATTGTTGCTATATGCAATGTTTGCAAAACAAAATAAATGGTACCAGGTAACTGGCACAAACTTTCTCCCTTTCCCTTTGTTGTATCAGATTGTTTAAAAAAATTAAAATTAAAAATACTCCTAAATAAAAACAGATATTCAAGTAATTACATTTTTAAGGAATGTACAAAAGAATCACTTATTTTATTTAGATAAAATTACGGGGAAAATAATCTTCAAAAAGAGCTGTTCAACTAATCTTATAACCAGATTATACGAGTATGTAAACAACCTCCAACAACTTGAGTTGTGGCTTCCGGCCTTCGGCCTCCAGCCCCAACTTAGTACGGTAGTAAGTATAATATTTAATCAAATTGTAATTAAATGATAAACATTACATTTTTTTATGTCTGCCCGCAAAAAGAATGTTAAAACTCAAAAACTAGTCAAGTTAGAGACATACGGTTTTTACTCAAATAATTTGAATTTTATTTCATATCTTTCCTGGAAGTTTAGGCTAATCAAAATCGTTAGAACCATTTTTGAGAAAATTCCATTTTTGTATGTTTTTTGCCCATAAAAAACTAAAATTTCAAAAAGTTAAAAAATTGTCTGCAGATTTGGCTAAATACATCTATATGCCAAATTTATTAAAAATTGATCCATCCGTTTGGTCTCTAGAGAACTGCACGTACTCATAGACAGACATGAAAACCCACAGACACCGAACTGTTTTTTTTTTTTTTTTTTAAAAATAATCACTTTTTAGGGTTTAGGGGGTCCTAAAGTGGATTTTTACACCAACTTGTAAAAACATTTTTTGGAAGATCGCAATATTTTCTCTATGCTAAGGCATATTTTTTCAAAGTAAAAATGAAAAACTTAATAAGTTGGCACGGAAAGATAATTGTTAATAACCCGAAAATCCGTTATTTGCCAATTGTCTGTAATTATGTAGTTCAAAATTGTTATAATTTTTTTAAGTGCTAAAATTAATAACCTCATTATGTTTAAATCATTTATTAACCATTAATTAAAAATCCAAATAATTAATTGATTGAAAAATATTTTCGTATTTTGCTTCATAAGACTTAGTATTATTTCATGTCATTAAACCTGGTAGAAAATAAACCAGTTTCCCAATATTAAATTTTTGTCGAAAGACTTAAGATGATTGCGTTCTTTTATACATTTATCTTCTTTTTATTTACATTAGATTTAATATCACTACTATCAAATCACTGTACACAAAGTCCCTAGACCGCCATATATTTGGGAGGGTTAATTTAGGGGGGGGGGTATTATTTAGGGTATTACGTTAATTTTCTTTACGCTGTATTATAAAATATTAGGAATAGTTTTTAATTAGTATAATACGTGTTGGTATATGTACAGAATCTTTTGTGAATCCCTCTGGTTTGAGAAAGGTGAGCGTGGTTCACCGAAATCGATCTCCATAATTTTGTGTATTTTGTACTTGTATTGTAATATATTTGTGCATTTTGTGCTTATATTGTAATAAATTTGTGTTTTGTGACGTTTACTTGTACTGAAAATATTACGAGCAATTTCGTTAAACATTTCAAATTATTTATGCCAAATTTTATTGATCGGCAACAATGCATTGCTCACTTTTGTATTTATAAATATAACAATCCAGGTACTATACAAACTTCGCAGGTTTGTGCTCAGTATTGTTTTAGAAAAAAACAAATACAAAATACAAATGCTATACTGTTTTTTTTTTCAATCTTGAATCTCGTATAGTGTTAATTTGTATACTTATATTCAAAACTCGCTCTTTATCATAAGCATATTGTATTACGATTGTATTCAAAACACGACTAGACAACACTCAACAAGTGTAAAATAAAATTATATGCATAAATTATAATACAGTACAAGTAAACGTCGCACAACACAAATGTATTACAATATATGCACAACCTGCACAAATATATTTAATACAAGTACAAAATGCACGAATTATCGATTTCGGTGGACCACGCTTACCTCCCTCATACCAGAGGGATTCACAATTTATAAATCGAGTTGTTGAACACCATTTCCATTCTTTTGTGAATCCCTCTGGTCTGAGAAAAGTGAGCGTGGTTCGCCGAAATCGATCACCATAATATTTGTGCATTTTATGCTTATATTGTAATAAATTTGTGTTTTGTGACGTTTACTTGTACTTTATATGTACCAACACGTATTATACTAATTAAAAAACAATTTATAAATTATAATATAATGTTAGAAAAGTTTATTTAGGTGATAATACAATTTTGGTGTACATATAACATTATTTGTCGTTTAGTTTTCGCTTTAAATTATTGGTAAGGAATAACTTTATATGTTTAATAATTTACTCTGCACTTTAGTACATAACAGAGGTCATCTGTATACGGGTGATCAACTCAAGGGGGCTACCGTTGTTATCTCAAAAAGGTACTAATTTTACAGCAAACTTTAATTGGGGAATTTATCTTATTTTTTATGTTCATTAAAATCACGTAGTTCAGATTTTAAAATTCGGTTGCCATTTTCCAATATGGCGATGAGCTTTGAAATTTCTTATGGAAACCCCTATATTTTATTATGAATTTAGGTTTAACTAGTGATTCTAAGAATCTTTTACTCGTAGTATTATTTTGATATACTTAATCGTTTCGCCACTAGGAGTGCTGAAAGTTTCAGAAATTTTAATTTCAACAATCTATTAAAGAGGCGTGTTCTGCCATTACAAATAATAAAGCTTAACTCATAATGCACTATTTTTATTCAATTGAATGTTGAAAAGCACTTTTAGTTTCACAAACAAACATTTTAAACAAAAATATTACAATCACTTAGTTCAAATTTAAAAATTCGGTCCCATTTTACAAGTAGTGGGCAACTTTGAAATGACTTAGGGATAGTATAACCCGTATTTGTAATGATGGATTTAGATTTTAATGGTTATTCTAAGACTTTTTACTCTTGGTATTAATTTAATATACTTAACCGTTTTCCGATAGGAGCGCTGAAAGTTTCAGAAATTCTTATATCGAAATAAACTTCTGAAACTTACAGCGCTCCTAGTGGCGAAACATTTAAGAATGTCAAAATAATACCTAGAGTCAAAGATTCTTAGAATCACTATTCAAACCTAAATCCATCATAAGAAATAGGAGTGGCAATTAGAAATTTCAAAGTTGACCGCCATATTGAAAAACGGCGAACGAATTTTCAAATTTATACGTGATTTTTATAAACATAAAAATAAGGTAAATTCACCATTTAAAGTTTTCTGTAAAATTAGTGCTTTTTGAAATACCAATGGTGGCCACCTGGAGTTGATCACCCTGTAAATAAAATCATTTACCACTCATCACTATTTATAGAACACTGTACATGCAATTGACTTGACATTTTGTACATAGGTTTTGTCTTGGCTCCTAGAGGCTCACTAAGAAAGGATTTTACTCTTCAGCCTTGGGACTACGTCCCACTAGCCTACGAAATTCCCATGGTATTCTTATGGAGATATATTAATTGATTGATTTTTTAGTAACAGATGTTAAATAAAAACAAAGTAAACAAAATTGTGGTAGGCTAAACTTTTAAAATAATTGAGTACAGTAGTAAATTATACATAACATCAGCTGTTCTAAATTGGATATTAGATTAAATAATTATTTTTAGAAATCAAAGTAGTTATTTTGATTTACTTTAAGTAATTTTTCAATGTTCTTGAATTATTTGGAACTTTTATCTATATTTTTATTGCAAGTCTTTAGACTGAAAGCTTGTTGCACATTTCGATTATACTGTATAATGAAACTCAATATTATGATCGGTGAAGCGGGCGTGTACAGCTAGTTGGATATAATTTTAATGCTGTTAAAAAGCATTAGTCATTTTTAATCACAGTAAAAAAGTCTAAGAAAAACTGTCTAATCCAATAAAATATGATTCACGCACTCTTTTATAGAAACCTAAGAAATCTATGTATGTTTACATAGGCTAAAGGAGTGAAAGATATACTTCATAGTTAATTCATCAAGAATATAACAAATTCACTATGAATTGGTTTATTAATTAATACATTTAAAATTAATAACTTTTTAATTAATAAAAATGTATCGTATACAGTAATTACACGATTTCCAACATATTGTAGAAATAATTAATTGAAAATCTAAATTGATAGATTAGGGGTTTTCATTATATAATTGATGTTCGTAGATTCCGTAAATCGACAAATGGACGAGGCGCAAAGCAGTGAATCGGATCAAGTCGAATCAAGAGTTGACGTAGCCTTTTAGGGGCCACAAACCTGAAGAGTATAAGTCCTCCTGAGAGATTTTTTCCTTAAGATTAATGTAAATAATTATTTCACTAATAGCACAACATTTGTGTATTGATTCAATTTATTAATTGAATTAATTAACTTTCACACATAGTCATATTTACTAAGCCATTAGTGTTCATTGCATTCATGCCTTCAGGGGTGAATATAAACTTTATAAACAGCTATATTTTTTCATGAAAATAAATACCCTCTTTAATTTTTTATAGGTAGAATTTTCGATATTAATTGTCAATAAAATATTTGTTTTATGTACAGATTGATATTTTATTTTTTTATTGGTAGACCTTATAATCATTGACGTAATTGTTTTCTGGTAAATAAAAACACGTAATGGTGAATTTGTTTTGTTTCTGCCTACCATGCTCTATGACTAGGGATGGCAACGATATATCGATAGATCGGAAATTTTGATAAATATGTTTCGATATATTAGTATATATTTTCTTTCGATAATATCTGGCATTTCAATATTTTGGTCCAGTATATCATATCACTAAACATTTACGTTATTGACGCTCCACAAAGTCATCATGGTTAAATTTTTTTTAGATTGCCTCTTAATGCTTACATAACATGCATTGAAATAATAAAGTGACTTTATTTATTTTTTTACGTGTTAACGAATTAAAATGTAGTCTATGATAGACCAGTGGGTGGAACGGGTTGCGATCCTATACCAATTTGATTACATTATTCTTTTATAACTAACATAATAATTAAAGTGATAATTATTCTTATTTTGAATTGTTTTCACTAATCCCACAGACCACACATTTTTTCTTATGGATAAATGTATTGTTTTTTTTTGTTTTTTTTTTTTACATTTAGTAGGCTATTCTAAATAGTGAGAGCAAAACATGAGTGTATTTTTTGTCATGACATAAGATTTAGTACACAATTTTACATAGATAAATCATTTACAATTCTATATATCAGTTACCCGATAAATCGGTATTTTTCTTTCGATATTATAGTTGGATCGATATTTGGTTTACGATATATCGATATGTTGAAAATAGTTGCCTTTCCTATCCATGCCACAAACCCAAAATGCTACATTGACAATCTGTTTTGTGATAGTGTTCTTATTACTCTTCTGGATTGAATAAGACCTGAAGACGCTAGAGTTTTCATACCTTTAGAATCGTTGTGTTTGTTTTTAAACACTAGAAGCGTTGGAAATCTCCAACAAATTAACTAACAATCATGAATATTCAATGTCAACAAATTATATTCAAGCAGGAGTAGCTACATTTTGTTTGAATTTGATTTAATTCTGTCCCCAGTCATTAATCTAACACTGTTTGTCTTTGTACATTTGAAATCTTACATGAACAATTAATTTTCGTCCCATTTATAAAAAAAATCAATTTAATGCCAATTCAATATTGGAAGCTTTAATTTAAAAATCTTCAACTTTGCTTTCCATTAAGGGTGTTCGTCTGGGCGCCCAGTTTTGCCCTGTAAGGGATTTTGTTCTAGACTGTATCGCAACTGCCGCTAAGAGTAGTAAAGATCCTGACTCACTAACGAACAAGCAATGTATTCCTCTCCCCTCATAGCCCCTCACCTGTCCCGCCAAGCAAATTTGATATAAGGACACAACTCCCACATTTATAGTAAACTCTAGCAATTAATTTTATATCAATGAATCTACTTTTTTAGCCAAAGACGACTGTACAAATTTCAGCTCAAATTTGAACAAATATCATTTATAGAAAAATAATTGGTAACACTTTAAAAAAATATTTTTTTAGATTGACTATATACTAAGTTAATTAGTTCCTGTTGTCCACTATATTCTCAAAACGTTAATAAATTATATCACACTGTTTGTTCATGAGTTATGCACCAAAAAGGCCAAATTAGTCACTTTGGGCAGCCATATCTCTATAAAGAACTTTTTCCCGTAACACATTTATTCATTACATGGATACTGATAATTTTATTCAAAAAAATTTCAAAAATAATTGTCGATCGAACACCCTTGAAAATGCCTCTTGAATCGTTTATAACGTCAAGCAGGTATGGCAACTATGAACACTTGAACAAACTTAAATAGGACTTAAAGTGTAAACTGTGTTCAAGGTTTAATTACCTGTCTCAATAGCTTAAAAACTGGGTCAGAGTTTAAACCAAGTTTAGTGATTTGGTAAAGTTGTTCTTAAGCTAAACTAAAGAAAACTTCACCTCAACACGAATGGTATTTGCTACTGCTTTTTTCAAAATAATTAAAGATTTAAAAAAGTGAACTAAATATTTAATACACATCCTAAGATATAAAGATAAGAAAAAGTAATTTTTAAATACAAAATTAATGTCACTCACAAACACAAATAATATTTTATTCTGTGTTTTCTTAATTTGTTCGAAATGTTTAAGAAAGAGGAGTTTAAACGTCTAAGAAATTTACGTACCTCAAACCCGTAATATAGGATTATCATACTAAATGATAGTTCGCACTTGAAAATATTGCATTTTAAGTGTTTTTGACTGAAAAAAAAAATATATATATAAAACTCAAAAACTATTAAAGCTCTTCCAACACGACATTTGTCATTGTAGTTGTCAACACGACGCGTTAAAAAAAAAAAAAAAAATGGATTGCGTTAAATTCATAAAAATCTCATAACCTCAAAACCATGTAGGATTATAAAATTAAAGCATTTTTACACTCTATACAATACACATAAGTTCAAACTTTTGATCAAGGTCTAAGACCTCAATAGTGGTCTTACACGCGAATTACATGGCTGTACAAATGAATATCCACAAGAGTTTTACCAAAGCGCCTGTAATAAAACATACACTGACATTCAGTGAAAATATCATATGGCTAATATTTGTTTGTTAACTTCGTCAAGCAAATATTTCTTAAGTAAATAAAGAACAGCTAGTGGTATTTAATTTATTTTACATAAACAAAATCACTTGTAACAGCTGATAATAATAAAGTAATTTGTGATAATATTAAATCAACTGACTAGTGCAACAATAAAGTTTATATAAACATGTGATTTAAGATTGACAATTATTTTGAAATAAAAACACAATGAGATTTGATGGTAGAAATACTGTCAGACAAAAAATTAACAAATGTGCGTTTACATAAAATCTGTTAAGAATCAATTAATTAATACCGATCTTTTACTATATTATAAATATTGTATATAATATATAGGTTTTTATAAATATTATACACGTTAGACTGATATTGTTAAACTATAAAATCACCTAAATTAATGTTACTTTAACTTAATATTTGAATTCAATTTGCCTTTGTACGATAATGCCATTTATGAGTTTTCGTTAATAGTAAATGATTATACGATATTCACATTTGTCGAATTCTTAGAGAGTAATACTGCCAATGGTTTTATAACCAATTAAGGTAATAAAGGTGTTATAACCTATTTATAATAATACTCATTGGAAAGTTGATATGGTATATAAATATTATCTACGGCCAACTTCTATAGTTAACTGCATCGTTAATATTATGGGCAGACAATTCCTTTATAGCAACTAATAAAGTAACAAACATAAAATGATTACATTAACCTAATGTTCAACATAAGTGTCATTATAAATGGATGAACGGGTGTTGTGCAAAAACGTAATCGACCTAATAAAAAATTTTTATCGATTAACGTCAACTCGCTATTTTAAACTTTAAAAACATTACGTAATCGCTGTTTTATATAATTTCTAGAAAACCTAACCTACAAATAACAAAGTACAACTAAAATCAACAGACATTTAAAATTTTTTACATTTAAGGATATATTTTGTTTTTATATCATTATTTGATCTATATTAGTTAACTAAGATGTATTATATTACTAAAACATATAATATTACCATTGGCAAGGGAAGCCACGTGATCCGCTATCAGCTGATGGGTTGGGAATCAATGTCCGGGCCGGTGATCGATAGAAGGTTGCGTGGCGGGCGGTGACGGAGCGCACTCTACATACAGCCTCCCCCGACTGCCCACACCGTCCCCGTGCCGCCCCCGCTGTAGGTGCCACCCACTCATCTTCCATGGGATCAAGCAGGAATCCTGTTCCCCGTCAATTCAAAAAAATTTACGTGTTCATACTGCACGCACGTAATTTAAACAATGAAAGCAACGCGTTTGTGTGTTTATACAGGGTGGAAAAAATATGGAAACCATTTCACAACTTTTGTATGATTTCTCTTGTAAAAGTGAAATCATGTACATCATCATTATTACTAAGAACACACTTTTTGACGCCATTAACCATATTTCATCTTGTCAGGGGGACGGCCCACGAGGAGTTGAACGAAAATCTTTAACGTAAGCCTAGGTCGAGTTTGGTATCAAATGAAAGGACTATTTAATATAAATTAATGGCCGCAAACGGGACTTCGAGAGGTTTATCCTTTCCAGAGTAGCGGTCATTTGAATTTCAAAGTAACTAATTTGAACAATATTATTTCTCCGTTATTTAACGATTTCAAGACAATTATTCTGATAAAAAATTATACTTTATGGAACACAATAACTAAAAAAAATAGATTATCAAATTATCTATGGAAAAAATAAAGTTGTTGTGAAAGCGTATAAAATACGAAAGAAAGAAAGAAAATCAATTTATTTCCCTTTTAAGTTTACATAGGTTCAAGTTAACAATTTAATATAGTGGAAAAAAAGTTTACATGGGCGTTTTGCCTGTGCGTAAAACTAATCAAATAAACATTACATTACAATTTAATCAGACAAAGGTACTTACATATAAATGTGTGAAATAATTAATTGTTAGAATAAAAAATAACAAAAATGTTTATCCTATACTACAAAAAATAGTTCGTTAGATACTGGCTATTACATAGAAAAGCTTGTTGTGAACCTTTAATGATAGTTTCCAATTACTAGAGACACAACAGTTCTCCACGTTTCTTCCCTCCGCTGTAATTGGATCAGTGCTCCTCTATCACCAGCGAAACGCTCACACGCGGTGAACACCTTCCTCGTCCTCCGGGCACTGAGGTCACCTGACCTTCCGCGTCAGGTGCAGACATTTCCTGAAATAGCTGTGCACTTACAAGTAGAATCTATTTCTCCGTGAGCCCACCCGATCCAGGTTATGAGATCACTGATGACAATAAAGTCTCCAAGAAGAACACACATCATGGAGTATAGTTAATAAAAAAGTCGACCTAGTTGGGCATTAAGACGCTAGGCAGCGATGGTGGTCTTCTTTCCTCAACCCTTGAGCAAGTGGGAAGGCTGGAGTATCTCCATCCCTTTCTTTTCTCCCTTAACTCCGACCCTCTCCGGGGAAACTTACTTTCTAACTATGAAAGTAGAACATTTATTTTCTTTCTTTCTTTTTCTTTTCTCTCTTCTTCCTATCGTTCCTCTATCATTTTTATGCCTAACTAAAGATCTAAGTTGACGCTTTTGGCTGACATTTTTAACCGGTTTTTATACTTATTGTATTCATTGCTGATGAAGAGGTAAATCCAACGTCCACAAATGTCCTCTTCCCACTTGCTCCACCAAGCTCACCTCTAATGGCGCTTCTTCCCTTATATACTTGGGTGCCCAAAAATGGTTACGTGTAAGATAGGACTTTTCAGTCCCAACTTCAACAATTGTTGTATCAATAAAGTATCTTATTTCATTCCAATAAAATAGAATCTGTCTCTCAACGGTAAGCAGATCAAGGCGAATGACTCTCACCACAACAATCCCTACCGCAGCGGCAACCGGTAGGTGCAGGCTATCCTGAGTGCTGCTCGTCACTGCAGCGGCAACACTCGCTTGATCTACTCGTTCTCTTCGCACTTGCCCTCCACCCCCCCGCGATTTCTCTACCATACAGAGGAGAACAGCATTAACCCATCCCCATCAACCTCCTGAGTGACATGACAACTTTTGCTGAATATTTACACTCTTTTCGATTTGCTCACAGTAACGGAGTAGAGTATCATGATCAGGTACTTAATTAGTTCCTCTCTTGGTATGGATCTCAATGGACCCCCATAGAGACAGTAAAAACAGAGATAGGGAGGGAGGGAGGGAGGGAGGGAGGGAGGGAGGGAGGGAGGGAGGGAGGGAGGGAGGGAGGGAGGGAGGGAGGGAGGGAGGGAGGGAGAGAGAGAGAGAGAGAGAGAGAGAGAGAGAGAGAGAGAGAGAGAGAGAGAGAGAGAGAGAGAGAGAGAGAGAGAGAGAGAGAGAGAGAGAGAGAGAGAGAGAGAGAGAGAGAGAGAGAGAGAGAGAGAGAGAGAGAGAGAGAGAGAGAGAGAGAGAGAGAGAGAGAGAGAGAGAGAGAGAGAGAGAGAGGGGAAGAGGAGGCAGGATAAGAGGGATGAAAGAAGAAGAGTCGAATATGAAGTCCAGGTAGTTTACTCTCCTTCTGTAGTATCATATTGCACATTGGGTTTGCTTTTGATATTTTGAATAAATACGCCTAGTTTAGAAAAATAGGTTAAAATAACACCTTCAAACTAAAATTTTGTTAATTGTTTTCTATAATTGTGCAAAGCAATTCTAGTGTGCATTTTAATTTTTCATCTAATAAAATTTGTTTGGAAAAACTCCGTTTAAAAATAACTGTTTAGTTCGGATAAGCGTGATCGTATGTCCGGTTCGAAAATAACATTGTTCTTATGGGATTAAAACCAACATGGCCGACAGCCTCTGCAGACTTATACGCTTAAAATAAAATATAGTATGATGAATGTCTTAAAAGTGAATCAAGTCAACATAAAGAGAAGTAGGTGGGTGACCTTGCAGTTTAAAGGCACGCTTTTCACATATTCACGTTCCTTTAATGGCACAATCAATCTAGAGTCCAAACTTCAAGTTCATTGCCTATCTCAGTGGTACGTCACTGGCCACATGTTGCGCTGACAACAGTCGAGTATCTGACCCTGCCAACCAATATTGTTCTCTCTCCATCCACATAATTCTGACAGGTGGATGGAGAATTATTTTTTTTTATTTTTCAAACAATACCAGTCATTTAAATGTTAGACATTTCTTTTAAACGTTCATGAATCAGTCGGGTGGCTTGTAAGGCGTAATGGAGTATCCTTCCTTATACATATAATACGTGAAGCAGTTTTTTGTCAACGCAACCCCTCCCTTATTTCTTGACCAATTTAAACGGTTGTGGTGTCAACAAATGTCCCTCTGTTCGTATGTATGCAATTAGGTCTTAATTCTGCAATATTTTCACCCTGAAGGGCATGAGAAGCACTCAAGGTACGTTTTTCGGCCATAAGAATAACATGGAGAGAGAATTAAATGAATTTACAGCTGTTCAAATGTAAATATTGATGTTTACAAAATTTTACCAGCTGTAAGAAGTAAATAATGATGTTTATAATATTGATAAGGGTTAAAAATTTCTTATCACAGTAAGTAATAACATTGGGTGTTTACATTTAAACTGTAAGTAGGTTGAAATTCCAGTGCAATGAGTGAGGTACTAGAAATAAATGTATATATTATGATTTTACTTAATACAGTTGAACCACTAATTTTGAATGACTAAAGTCACATGCCAAGACCGGAGGCCGAGGTTTCATGAGCGCAGCGAGTGTCGGGGTTGGCATGCGAAGCGTGCTGGGGTGTCCCCTAGTACACGTAAGATTAATTATGACGGATATATTCAGGTTTTTATCACATTTCCATCCCATTCAGTTAATTTTTCAATATATAAGCAATGGTAAGCAGACGTACTGATATCATTGATTGTGGAAAATTGATTATGTATGCCTTTATAACAGTATGTTAGATTATGCCTAGTGAGATCTCAAATGCCTGGGGTAGAAAGGGTGAGAGAGAAAAGGGAAGAAAATGGAGTGAAATGGAGGAAGAGGGAGAAAGAGTCAAGGAGAGATGGAGATAGAGATAGGAAGAGAGATAAAGAGGAATAGGCGAGTGAGGTGGAAAGGGTGTATGAGAGAGAGAGGGAGAGAGAGAGAGAGAGAGAGAGAGAGAGAGAGAGAGAGAGAGAGAGAGAGAGAGAGAGAGAGAGAGAGAGAGAGAGAGAGAGAGAGAGAGAGAGAGAGAGAGAGAGAGAGAGAGAGAGAGAGAGAGAGAGAGAGAGAGAGAGAGAGAGAGAGAGAGAGAGAGAGAGAGAGAGAGAGAGAGAGAGAGAGAGAGAGAGAGAGAGAGAGAGAGAGAGAGAGAGAGAGAGAGAGAGAGAGAGAGAGAGAGAGAGAGAGAGAGAGAGAGAGAGAGAGAGAGAGAGAGAGAGAGAGAGAGAGAGAGAGAGAGAGAGAGAGAGAGAGAGAGAGAGAGAGAGAGAGAGAGAGAGAGAGAGAGAGAGAGAGAGAGAGAGAGAGAGAGAGAGAGAGAGAGAGAGAGAGAGAGAGAGAGAGAGAGAGAGAGAGAGAGAGAGAGAGAGAGAGAGAGAGAGAGAGAGAGAGAGAGAGAGAGAGAGAGAGAGAGAGAGAGAGAGAGAGAGAGAGAGAGAGAGAGAGAGAGAGAGAGAGAGAGAGAGAGAGAGAGAGAGAGAGAGAGAGAGAGAGAGAGAGAGAGAGAGAGAGAGAGAGAGAGAGAGAGAGAGAGAGAGAGAGAGAGAGAGAGAGAGAGAGAGAGAGAGAGAGAGAGAGAGAGAGAGAGAGAGAGAGAGAGAGAGAGAGAGAGAGAGAGAGAGAGAGAGAGAGAGAGAGAGAGAGAGAGAGAGAGAGAGAGAGAGAGAGAGAGAGAGAGAGAGAGAGAGAGAGAGAGAGAGAGAGAGAGAGAGAGAGAGAGAGAGAGAGAGAGAGAGAGAGAGAGAGAGAGAGAGAGAGAGAGAGAGAGAGAGAGAGAGAGAGAGAGAGAGAGAGAGAGAGAGAGAGAGAGAGAGAGAGAGAGAGAGAGAGAGAGAGAGAGAGAGAGAGAGAGAGAGAGAGAGAGAGAGAGAGAGAGAGAGAGAGAGAAGGGATTAAAAAAGGAGGGAGAGGGAGAACGAGTCAAGGAGAGATGGAGGTAGAGGAGAAGAAGAGGTAGAGAGGGGGTAGACTTGTTACAGACTTTAAGTCCTCGGATCAACATTAAATTTCCTCGGTGGGTCAGAGGAGTATGCCAACATTTGAAAACCTGTTAAATCGTTTGTACCACGCTAAAGAAAGTCTTTCACAAAATGTTAAAAATAAATCACTAAAGAACAGGCTTCATCCACATAATTTGTACTACATAAATAATGTGTAAAAATTAAAGTAGTTATGAAGTTGAAAGTTAAGTCTTTCACAGTGTGTTAAAAGGTGTAAATGTTTGTGCCCTTCAATTAGAGGCTTTGAACAATTTACCACTTAAAAAGTGATCGCCATTGAACAATTTAACTAACAGCAGAACTTCCAACGCACAGCCAAACGTGGGAGTGTCATTGGGACAGGAAATCTAACATTAAATCTAGATCGTTCCAACAAATCTAAAGGAAATGTCACAAAGCACGTAAAATTGCATTAACATTTTGTTACATTACCATGCAAATGACAAAAGGTACGTGAGTGTATTTTAAAGTGTTGGAACTCAAACAGAGCCACTAACAATAACATTAAATTATATAAACAATATTGTGTATTATAACACAACAGCAAGGTAATATGTAGGGCGTATATTATATAACGACAGTATACAGGGTGGAAAGAAAATATGGAAACGCTTTCACAATATTTGTAAGACGTCACTTGTAAAAGTAAAATCTTGTACATGATCATGGTTACAAAGAACATACTTTTTGAAGCCATTATAAACATTTCATCTTTTCAGAGGGACGGCCCACGAAGAGTTGAACGAAAATCTTCAACGTAAGCCTAGATTGAGTTTGGTATCAAATGAAAGTCTATTCAAGAGAAATTAATTGCTGCAAATCTTTACAGATTAATCGCTGGTTTATCCTTTACAGAGTAGCAGCCATTTGAATTTCAGAGTAACTAATTTGAACAATATTATTTCTCCACTACTTAACGGTTTTTAGTAAATTATTCTGATCAAAAATTATACTTTATGGAACACAATTAAAGATAAAAATAAATCACCTATGGAAAAAATGTCGTGAAAGCGTTCCCATATTGTTTTCCACCGTGTTTATCGTATAGCTGTCGTGCTTAGGCCAGCTACCAAACCAATAAAGGTTTAAAACATTAGACAAATTCTAAATAAAATAAATTCTAAAGTATAAAGTACTAAGCACTTGTGTCTTAGTACATTGATTTGCTGTCCCAAAGCTAAATCCAGATTTCTTAACTATTCAACATCTACTTCTCTGATTGAATGAAGACCAACTAATCCCCCCTGAAATGAACGCAATGGGCAATAATTAACTTTGTGATCACTGTTTAAACTCCGCAAGTACATAACTTATCATTTGCCATCCCCACGTAAACTTTCTAGTACTTGCATCTTCCCATCACCGTGCGAAAACGGCTCAACACCTATGACGGTCTTTGGGTCTGATACAAGGAACTTGCTTCGATCGTCTAAAGACGAATCTGAAGTTAACGCCAAGTTGATTTTTGGCGAAAATTCGTGTGACAATAACTGGGAAACTAGTCGAAGAGGTGGTTTTCTATATTTAGATCGCCCTGCACGTTGTAGGATATCTTCCAAAATGGAGAGATTCAAAGTAGATGTGATCTTTTTAACACTTAAAGGTGCCTCTTTGCGTCTTATATCTATAAAAATAATTTCACGCACCACTGGAAGCCATGGTAGAGTAATTGCAATGAGGAAGCCGCTGATAGTATGAATGTAATTCATTGGAACTAAACTACTCACATTGATGGTCAATGGAATAGGAGTGTGTGTGACAGTTTAAATACAAGAGTAATCAATGACAATACTGACCAATACAATGTATCATTGTGTATGTAATACATTAGTATACAAGCTGACCTACTCACATTAATGATCAAGGCAATATATGGAGTGTGTGTGACAGTTTAAATACAAGAGTAATTAATGACAATACCGACAAAGATAATGTATCATTGTGTATTTAATATATTAGTATACAAGCTGAACTACTCACATTAATTAATGGTCATGGAATATATGGAGTGTGTGTGACAGTTTAAATACAAGAGTAATCAATGACAATACTGACCAAACAATGTATCATTGTGTATGTAATACATTAGTATACAAGCTGACCTACTCACATTAATGGTCATGGAATATATGGAGTGTGTGTGACAGTTTAAATACAAGAGTAATCAATGACAATACTGACCAAACAATGTATCATTGTGTATGTAATACATTAGTATACAAGCTGACCTACTCACATTAATGGTCAAGGCAATATATGGAGTGTGTGTGACAGTTTAAATACAAGAGTAATCAATGACAATACTGACCAAACAATGTATCATTGTGTATGTAATACATTAGTATACAAGCTGACCTACTCACATTAATGGTCAAGGCAATATATGGAGTGTGTGTGACAGTTTAAATACAAGAGTAATCAATGACAATACTGACCAAACAATGTATCATTGTGTATGTAATACATTAGTATACAAGCTGACCTACTCACATTAATGGTCAAGGCAATATATGGAGTGTGTGTGACAGTTTAAATACAAGAGTAATCAATGACAATACTGACCAAACAATGTATCATTGTGTATGTAATACATTAGTATACAAGCTGACCTACTCACATTAATGGTCATGGAATATATGGAGTGTGTGTGACAGTTTAAATACAAGAGTATACATTACAGTTTAAATACATTAATGACAATACCGACAAAGATAATGTATCATTGTGTATTTAATATATTAGTATACAAGCTGAACTACTCACATTAATGGTCATGGAATATATGGAGTGTGTGTGACAGTTTTAATACAAGAGTAATCAATGACAATACTGACCAAACAATGTATCATTGTGTATGTAATACATTAGTATACAAGCTGACCTACTCACATTAATGGTCATGGAATATATGGAGTGTGTGTGACAGTTTAAATACAAGAGTAATCAATGACAATACTGACCAAACAATGTATCATTGTGTATGTAATACATTAGTATACAAGCTGACCTACTCACATTAATGGTCAAGGCAATATATGGAGTGTGTGTGACAGTTTAAATACAAGAGTAATCAATGACAATACTGACCAAACAATGTATCATTGTGTATGTAATACATTAGTATACAAGCTGACCTACTCACATTAATGGTCATGGAATATATGGAGTGTGTGTGACAGTTTAAATACAAGAGTAATCAATGACAATACTGACCAAACAATGTATCATTGTGTATGTAATACATTAGTATACAAGCTGACCTACTCACATTAATGGTCAAGGCAATATATGGAGTGTGTGTGACAGTTTAAATACAAAAGTAATCAATGACAATACTGACCAAACAATGTATCATTGTGTATGTAATACATTAGTATACAAGCTGACCTACTCACATTAATGGTCAAGGCAATATATGGAGTGTGTGTGACAGTTTAAATACAAGAGTAATCAATGACAATACTGACCAAACAATGTATCATTGTGTATGTAATACATTAGTATACAAGCTGACCTACTCACATTAATGGTCAAGGCAATATATGGAGTGTGTGTGACAGTTTAAATACAAGAGTAATCAATGACAATACTGACCAAACAATGTATCATTGTGTATGTAATACATTAGTATACAAGCTGACCTACTCACATTAATGGTCATGGAATATATGGAGTGTGTGTGACAGTTTAAATACAAGAGTAATTAATGACAATACCGACAAAGATAATGTATCATTGTGTATTTAATATATTAGTATACAAGCTGAACTACTCACATTAATGGTCATGGAATATATGGAGTGTGTATGACAGTTTAAATACAAGAGTAATCAATGACAATACTGACCAAACAATGTATCATTGTGTATGTAATACATTAGTATACAAGCTGACCTACTCACATTAATGGTCAAGGCAATATATGGAGTGGGTGTGACAGTTTAAATACAAGAGTAATCAATGACAATACTGACCAAACAATGTATCATTGTGTATGTAATACATTAGTATACAAGCTGACCTACTCACATTAATTGTCATGGAATATATGGAGTGTGTGTGACAGTTTAAATACAAGAGTAATCAATGACAATACTGACCAAACAATGTATCATTGTGTATGTAATACATTAGTATACAAGCTGACCTACTCACATTAATGGTCAAGGCAATATATGGAGTGTGTGTGACAGTTTAAATACAAGAGTAATCAATGACAATACTGACCAAACAATGTATCATTGTGTATGTAATACATTAGTATACAAGCTGACCTACTCACATTAATGGTCATGGAATATATGGAGTGTGTGTGACAGTTTAAATACAAGAGTAATCAATGACAATACTGACCAAACAATGTATCATTGTGTATGTAATACATTAGTATACAAGCTGACCTACTCACATTAATGGTCAAGGCAATATATGGAGTGGGTGTGACAGTTTAAATACAAGAGTAATCAATGACAATACCGACAAAGATAATGTATCATTGTGTATGTAATATATTAGTATACAAGCTGAAATACTCACATTAATGGTCATGGCAATATATGGAGTGTGTGTGACAGTTTAAATACAAGAGTAATCAATGACAATACTGACCAAGACAATGTTTTATTGTGTATGTAATACATTAGTATACAAGCTGAACTACTAACATTAATGGTCAAGGCAATATATGGAGTGTGTGTGACAGTTTAAATACAAGAGTAATCAATGACAATACTGACCAAGACAATGTATTATTGTGTTTTTAATAAATGTGTAAAGAAGCCGAACTACTCACATAAGATGTTAAGGAAATATATATCATGTACGTGTAAACAAATTTAAAAAAATCACGTCAAGTCATTATTGAAAAAGAATATGACAAAGATGAGTATACTCAAACTCTAAACATCCTTCATTTCGACATAAATCTATGCATAACAGCGTCATATTTACAAAGGTAACTTATTTGATGTTCCAACTTAATGTCAGTCAATGTCAAACATATAAAGGATAAGAATATTTAGAAATCGCAAGTAATTCAAATAAAATTATGTGGACTAAAAGAGAAATCCCGGATGCTATATGGGCACTGGGAAAACAATATCTGCTTGAATGATCTCCCAAAACGTTTGAAATTGTGTTCCAGTTTAAGTTTAATCGGCATTGAATTGAATATCTTAAAGCCAGTATATTGTTTTTTTTTTTTTTTTTTTTTTTTAGGAATTACACAATTATTGCTTGATACATCATGTTTTGGGGTGATTGCAGTTTAAATACTCAGTTTGGAAACCCTCTTTGCGGCCATGGCAATATAATGGGTTTATGTAATAAAACAACTTAAAGCAGGATATCACTAACTTACACTAAAAAAATAATAGTTGTCATTTGTTGCAACTATTAAATGTCCTCTTTGAAATAGTTACGAGAAATGTGTTGATGTTTATAAACAGAATACGGCACTTACTGATTGAAGAAATCTATTACATAGGCCTACGAATAAATATAATAAAAATAGAGAAACACCAATAACATTAACGTTGAGTATAAGGAAAAGCCACTCACCTTAATGGCTAGTTGATTGAATGTGATGCAAAATAGAATAAACGCCATTCACAATAACGTTAGGTGGGAGAGTGGACACTTTTTTGTAGAAGTGTTCGTTAGAGGGGAGCCTTCAAAGGCTCCGTCACACTTATCCCTAGGTAGGAGAGTTGACAAAGGACGAACGTAGTATTACTCGGGTAGGATAGTGGATAACCATTATTTGTGGTATTCGTTTGGTTAGGATAGTGGATAAATATCAGTCGCACGGTTCGGGATAGTGGATAACTATCACTCGCAGTGTTCATTGGTTATGATAGTGGATAACCATCAGTCGTAGTGTTCAGGATAGTGGAAAACCATCACTCGCAGTGTTCATTGGTTATGATAGTGGATAACCATCAGTCGTAGTGTTCAGGATAGTGGATAACTATCAGTCGTAGTGTTCAGGATAGTGGATAACTATCAGTCGCAGTGTTCATTGGTAATGATAATGGATAACCATCAGTCGTAGTTTTCAGGATAGTGGATAACCATCAGTCGTAGTGTTCAGGATAGTGGATAACCATCAGTGGTAGTGTTCAGGATAGTGGATAACTATCAGTCGCAGTGTTCAGGATAGTGGATAACTATCAGTCGTAGTGTTCAGGATAGTGGATAACTATCAGTCGCAGTGTTCATTGGTTATGATAATGGATAACCATCAGTCGTAGTGTTCAGGATAGTGGATAACCATCAGTGGTAGTGTTCAGGATAGTGGATAACTATCAGTCGCAGTGCTCATTGGTTATGATAATGGATAACCATCAGTCGTAGTGTTCAGGATAGTGGATTACCATCAGTCGCAGTGTTCATTGGTTATGATAGTGGATAACCATCAGTCGCAGTGTTCATTGGTTATGATAATGGATAACCATCAGTCGTAGTGTTCAGGATAGTGGATAAATATTAGTCGCACGGATCGGGATAGTGAATAAATATTAGTCGTAGTGTTCGTGATAGTGAATATCCATCTGTCGCAGTGTTCATTGGTTACGATAGTGGATAACCATCAGTCGCAGTGTTCATTGGTTATGATAGTGGATAACTATCAGTCGCAGTGTTCATTAGTTATGATAGTGGATAACTATCAGTCGTAGTGTTCAGGATAGTGGATAAGTATTAGTCGCACGGTTCAGGATAGTGGATAAATATTAGTCGTAGTGTTCGTGATAGTGAATATCCATCTGTCGCAGTGTTCATTGGTTACGATAGTGGATAACCATCAGTCGCAGTGTTCATTGGTTATGAAAGTGGATAACTACCAGTCGTAGTGTTCAGGATAGTGGATAAATATCAGTCGCATGGATCAGGATGGTGGATAAATATTAGTCGTAGTGTTCGTGATAGTGAATAACCATCTGTCACAGTGTTCATTGGTTATGATAGTGGATAACCATCAGTCGCAGTGTTCATTGGTTAGGATAGTGGATAACCATCTGTCGTTGTGTTCAGGATAGTGGATAACCACTAGTCGTAGTGTTCAGGATAGTGGATAACCATCAGTCGCAGTGCTCATTGGTTATGATAATGGATAACCATCAGTCGTAGTGTTCAGGATAGTGGATTACCATCAGTCGCAGTGTTCATTGGTTATGATAGTGAATTACCATCAGTCGTAGTGTTCAGGATAGTGGATAACCATCAGTCCCAGTGTTCATTGGTTATGATAGTGGATAACCATCAGTCGCGGTGTTCATTGGTTATGATAATGGATAACCATCAGTCGTAGTGTTCAGGATAGTGGATTACCATCAGTCGCAGTGTTCATTGGTTATGATAGTGAATTACCATCAGTCGCAGTGTTCATTGGTTATGATAGTGGATAACCATCAGTCGTAGTGTTCAGGATAGTGGATGACCATCAGTCGCAGTGTTCATTGGTTATGATAGTGGATAACCATCAGTCGTAGTGTTCAGGATAGTGGATAACCATCAGTCCCAGTGTTCATTGGTTATGATAGTGGATAACCATCAGTCGCGGTGTTCATTGGTTATGATAATGGATAACCATCAGTCGTAGTGTTCAGGATAGTGGATAAATATTAGTCGCACGGATCAGGATAGTGAATAAATATTAGTCGTAGTGTTCGTGATAGTGAATATCCATCTGTCGCAGTGTTCGTTGGTTACGATAGTGGATAACCATCAGTCGCAGTGTTCATTGGTTATGATAGTGGATAACTATCAGTCCCAGTGTTCATTAGTTATGATAGTGGATAACTATCAGTCGTAGTGTTCAGGATAGTGGATAAGTATTAGTCGCACGGTTCAGGATAGTGGATAAATATTAGTCGTAGTGTTCGTGATAGTGAATATCCATCTGTCGCAGTGTTCAATGGTTACGATAGTGGATAACCATCAGTCGCAGTGTTCATTGGTTATGATAGTGGATAACTATCAGTCGTAGTGTTCAGGATAGTGGATAAATATCAGTCGCATGGATCAGGATAGTGGATAAATATTAGTCGTAGTGTTCGTGATAGTGAATAACCATCTGTCACAGTGTTCATTGGTTATGATAGTGGATAACCATCAGTCGCAGAGTTCATTGGTTATGATAGTGGATAACCATCAGTCGCAGTGTTCATTGGTTAGGATAGTGGATAACTATCAGTCGTAGTGTTCAGGATAGTGGATAACCATCTGTCGTTGTGTTCAGGATAGTGGATAATCACCAGTCGTAGTGTTCAGGATAGTGGATAACAATCAGTCGTTGTGTTCAGGATAGTGGATAACTACCAATCGTAATGTTCATGATAGTGAACAACCATCAAACGCATTGTTCATTAGTTAGGATAGTAGATAACTATCAGTCGTAGCGTTCATTGGTTAGGATAGTAGATAACCATCAGTCGTAGTGTTCATGATAATGGATAGCCATGAGTCGCAGAGTACATTGGTGGATAACCATCAGTCTTAGTGTTCATTGGTTAGGATAGTGGATAACCATCAGTCGTGGTGTTCAGGATAGTAAATAACCATCAGTTGTAGTGTTTAGGAAAGCGGATAACCATCAGTCGTGGTGTTCATTGGTTTGGATGGTGGATAACCAACAGTCATGGTGTTCGTTAGAGGGGAGCCACCAAGGGCCTCCGTGACTCTTAGTATTCCTAAGTAGGAAAGTTGACAAGCGACAGACACAGAATTACTCGGTTAGGATAGTGGATAAACATCAGTCACAGGGTTTATTGATTAGGGTGGTGCATAACCATCAGTAGCAGTTCTCAGGATAGTGAAAAACCATCAGTCGCAGTGTTCTGGATAGTGGATAGCTATCAGTCGTAGTGTTCATTGGTTAGGATAGTGGATAACTATCAGTCGTAGTGTTTAGGAAAGTGGATAACCATCAGTAGTAATGTTTAGGATAGTGGATAACTATCAGTCGTAGTGTTCAGGATAGTGTATAACCATCAGTAGTACGGTAATGTTTAGGATAGTGGATAACTATCAGTCGTAGTGTTCAGGATAGTGGATAACCATCAGTCGTAGTTTTAATTATATTGGATAACCATCAGTCGTAGTGTTCAGGATAGTGGATAACCATCAGTCGTAGTGTTCAGGATCGTGTATAACCATCAGTAGTAGTGTTCAGGATAATGGATAACCATCAGTCGTAGTGTTAATGATATTGGATAACCATCAGTTGTGGTGTTCGTTGGTTAGGATAATGTATAAATATCAGTCGTAGTGTTCAGGATAATGTATAACCATCAGTAGTAGTGTTCAGGATAATGGATAACCATCATTCGTAGTGTTAATGATATTGGATAACCATCAGTTGTGGTGTTCGTTGGTTAGGATAATGTATAAATATCAGTCGTAGTGTTCAGGATAATGTATAACCATCAGTAGTAGTGTTCAGGATAATGGATAACCATCAGTCGTAGTGTTCAGGATAATGGATAACCATCAGTCGTAGTGTTAATGATATTGGATAACCATCAGTTGTGGTGTTCGTTGGTTAGGATAATGTATAAATATCAGTCGTAGTGTTCAGGATAATGTATAACCATCAGTAGTAGTGTTCAGGATAATGGATAACCATCAGTCGTAGTGTTAATGATATTGGATAACCATCAGTTGTGGTGTTCGTTGGTTAGGATAATGTATAAATATCAGTCGTAGTGTTCAGGATAATGTATAACCATCAGTAGTAATGTTTAGGATAGTGGATAACCATCAGTCGTAGTGTTCAGGATAGTGGATAACCATCAGTCGTAGTGTTAATGATATTGGATAACCATCAGTTGTGGTGTTCGTTGGTTAGGATAATGTATAAATATCAGTCGTAGTGTTCAGGATAATGTATAACCATCAGTAGTAGTGTTCAGGATAATGGATAACCATCAGTCGTAGTGTTCAGGATAATGGATAACCATCAGTCGTAGTGTTAATGATATTGGATAACCATCAGTTGTGGTGTTCGTTGGTTAGGATAATGTATAAATATCAGTCGTAGTGTGCAGGATAATGTATAACCATCAGTAGTAGTGTTCAGGATAATGGATAACCATCAGTCGTAGTGTTAATGATATTGGATAACCATCAGTTGTGGTGTTCGTTGGTTAGGATAATGTATAAATATCAGTCGTAGTGTTCAGGATAATGTATAACCATCAGTAGTAATGTTTAGGATAGTGGATAACCATCAGTCGTAGTGTTAATGATATTGGATAACCATCAGTTGTGGTGTTCGTTGGTTAGGATAATGTATAAATATCAGTCGTAGTGTTCAGGATAGTGTATAACCATCAGTCGTAGTGTTCAGGATAGTGGATAACCATCAGTTGTGGTGTTCGTTGATAGTGTATAAACATCAGTCTTAGTGTTCAGGAAAGTGTATAATCGTCAGTCGTGGTGTTCGTTGGTTAGGACTTGTTGTGTATGAGAGTGACTAAGAACAATCCGTCCATACTGGAGATAAGCGAAGAAGTCGTGCAGGGATATGTTGCGCTTTAAGGAAACTCGAGGTCTAGGTTATCAGCAGAATCCAAGCTTATAGTTTAATTAATGTACAGAGTATTTAAAGGTTTTTAATTTATCATAAATATTTGTTTGTTACAATTAAATATATTTGTTTATAAAAAACAGTACAGTTGTAGAACAAAATTTGTGGTTCTAGAATATGACCTTTTGTGTGAGGTTTAATCCAGTGAGTAATGGATGGAGAAGGAAATTATTTATTTACAAAGGCCTTAAGTCAAATTTCTACACAATTTCCACATAAAACTGAGAGTAGACAATTATAAACTGTACAAAATTAAAACAGTAATTTTAAAAATATCTATCAAAACTCAGTCCAAAATTCTGCATTACCATAGTTAAAAAGAATAAATTAGAATCTCCAGACAGTATACGAAACAAGATAATTTCTTATTCTTATTGCAAGTCGTCAATTCGCAATGACAATAATTCAACACGCGAAGTCTAACTGAACCCTTCTAGTGGTAGTAAGTAGTAGAACTGAACCCTTCTACTGGTAGTAAGTAGTAGAACTGAACCCTTCTACTGGTAGTAAGTAGTAGAACTGAACCCTTCTACTGGTAGTAAGTAGTAGAACTGAACCCTTCTAGTGGTAGTAAGTAGTAGAACTGAACCCTTCTACTGGTAGTAAGTAGTAGAACTGAACCCTTCTACTGGTAGTAAGTAGTAGAACTGAACCCTTCTACTGGTGGTAAGTAGTAGAACTGAACCCTTCTACTGGTAGTAAGTAGTAGAACTGAACCCTTCTACTGGTAGTAAGTAGTAGAACTGAACCCTTCTACTGGTGGTAAGTAGTAGAACTGAACCCTTCTACTGGTAGTAAGTAGTAGAACTGAATCATTCTACTGGTGGTAAGTAGTAGAACTGAACCCTTCTACTGGTGATAAGTAGTAGAACTGAACCCTTCTACTGGTGGTAAGTAGTAGAACTGAACCCTTCTACTGGTGGTAAGTAGTAGAACTGAACCCTTCTACTGGTAGTAAGTAGTAAAACTGAACCCTTCTACTGGTAGTAAGTAGTAGAACTGAATCCTTCTACTGGTGGTAAGTAGTAGAACTGAACCCTTCTACTGGTGATAAGTAGTAGAACTGAACCCTTCTACTGGTGGTAAGTAGTAGAACTGAACCCTTCTACTGGTGATAAGTAGTAGAACTTGTACTGACCTTTCGGCTACGGCCTGAAGAAGGCCCTCGAAGGCCATGTTCCGCTGGCGTACGAACCTCCGGAATGCTCTAGAGTACCCAACCCTCATTAAACCTCACTGACTTCATATTTGTCTTCTTCTGTTCACACCACGATTCCATGACACACTGACTGCTGAGCTAAGCTTTCTCTCTCGTGAGACAAGTCATAGATAAGTGAGAGGTTATCATTACCAAGTTACCGATAACGGTATGCACGACGAGGGACTATTGTGAATAGTTATTCTTTGTCTCTCATTCTTACTCATCACCAAATTCTAATTATTTTTTATGGATCTTTGACTAGCATACTTCGATTTATCATATGATACTGGGCGAGTTTTATTTAATGAACGTGTAAAAAAGGTCTTAGTACTAAGATTTTGGAAGCGAAGAGGAATTTTTTATAAAAATCAACATAAATGTAGAGCAAATACTGGACTTATAACATTTACAGCATATCGAAGTGATATTACATTCATTTTTCATCCTTTTATTTACAAGAAAGAAATTAGTTATATTATTTATTTATTCTCAAGACGCCGATCGTCAAGATATAGGCGAATATGAATTTCGAATGAGAGTGATGAGTGTAGATGAGCGAATGTAGTCATTGTTACAAACTAAGGCCGAATATTCCTTAGAAAGTGTCATTAATTAATAGCCTAATGACAAATGAATAGCCGGTGGTTATCAGCTGATCTCTTTCAAAATATGTTACGACTCTGATTGGGATCGAACTGAGAACCTTTAGCACATGAAGCTGGAATTTAACCATAATTTTACTGTTAATTAGTAATATGTGTTTAAGTAACAGTAATATACTAAGCTGTATATAATATACTAAGCTGGTAATATAAATTTAAGAAAATATGACCTGGCTATGAGTAGAATAATATATATAAATTAAGTTAAACAATAATTTAAAAGAGACACATCCTCTTGAGAGAATAACCAGGCGTTCAATTTATTTAAAAAGTAATTAATGTTTTGACAAGATTAGTAGTAAATTGCATAATTTAACTAAAACATATATTAGTTAGCGTTTTCATGTTTGATTGGTACATGATAAATTGGAGACAAGGATCATCAGTCCTGACCTGAGGTTGTCTGTGCAATATATGTTAATAAAACATATAGTAAAAGAAAAAGTAATGGAATGTGTTTTTTGCAAATCACTAATTGCACCATAATACTTTCTGTCAACGCCTGGTGTATTAAGTGCATATAAAAGGCGATTCATTAACTTCTCCCTCACTCCTATAGAACATTCTACTTGTAAAAACAATGAAAAAATGTTATATAATACGTTTTTATACATACGTGAGAAAACGCTTCCATAACGAGTTACAGCTAGCGAAAGATTTCCTTATGATTCCTAGGCTAAGAGTGATATAAAGCCATGCCGAACTTCTGAAAAAGTAAAATAAGTGGCGAATTTCGTTGTATCTTATATATCTGACCTAGAAAAGGTACTGAAATCAATTCTAGAACTGTACCTGTAATAGTGTTGAGAAATTCAGTGTTAAATGAAAAAAAAATGAGGCATGAAATCAAGATTTTCACTTTTTTGATGGACAAAAACTTAATTAATTGGGTACACAAAATATGCTGAGTACACAATTTATTTTTGAGCAAATTGATGGAAGTTAAGTAAAATATAAAACAAAATTAAGTATACAAATTTAAATTTTACTTATTATAAATACATGTCCAATTTAAAACAAATTTATTGGGTTGGGCCAACATTACACATTTCATGTAATATAGATGTTTCAAAATAAGGCTATAATCCTTATATACAGTACGTGAAGCCGTTTTTTGTCAACGCAACTCCTCCCTTATTTCTTGACGGAATCGAAAAAAATAAAAAAAACACTATTTTTATTTTTTAATATTATAGATTGTTCAATTCTGAATACAATGATATCAAATATATATATATATGTTTGTAGTTTATGTCCCTGAAAAAAATCTTTTACTTTCACCTGTCCTCAGCGTTTATTGAATTTTGCTTGGTGTGTCTACTAGCCTACACTTTGTTACATACACATTACATTATTGTTGTGCTATTTTATGTTCATTGGTTGGTATTGCTCACTGAACACTGGTTATTGGCCACTAGTTTGTGCTGACTGAACATTTCAGCCAGACAGCTGGCTTTGTTTATGTGAAGCTGAAATAAACAAACTCTTTTCACGCTTAGTTATTATTGTTTTTAGTGATTGTGTTTTACTTATTAGTGTTTTTTTATTAGTTTATCATGCTGAGGTTCACTAATAGGATTGTAAAGAAGAGGAAAAATGTTGGTGGTAGGCCTAGCACGAAAATAATTATTTTAGATACTGATCCTAGGCCAAGTGAACAGACTCCTTCATGTAGGCCTAAAAAGAGAGAACCAAGTAGTTCATTTAAAAAAATTGATTTTCATAGGTATGATAACTTTCAGTCTGATTCTTCTTATAAAACTGAAGTAATTGATATAGGCCTACTTTCAGAACATTTGATGAGCTCTTCTCTTTGTAAATACTGCAGGAAAAATGGATTGCAAATTCAATCGACGACTCATTTTGAACTTGCGGCAAAAATTTAAACTTTATTCTCTCACTATAAATATATTGATTTTTTTTTTTAGCTCTAAGAAAGTGTATATAGAAGAAAATAATGTAGATTTGTTTGATGTAAATATTAGGCTAGTCTATGGTTTGAGATGTATTGGAAAGGGCATTCAAGCTAGGAAAATTCTCTGTGGAATTATGAATCTTCCACAGCAACCCACCAAGTTTCAAAACTACATAGATATACTTCAAAACAAAACTGAGCAAGTTATAATGGAATCAATGAAGTCTGCTGTAGAAGAGGCTTTGAACGAAAACAAACCCTCATTGAAAATGATGAGGAACTATCAATCCAAGGTCTATCTGAACGTGATCTGAAAGGTGGTTTTGATGGTACGTGGCAACACCGCGGCTTCAAGTCACTGAATGGGGTAGTGACATGTACAAGTATCGACACCGGGAAGGTGATGTATGTACAAGTACTTTCCAAGTAATGTGTGTGCTTGGATAAAAAGAATCATAATCAAAGTTGTACTGCAAATTACCAGGGTTCAAGCGGTGGAATGGAGAGTAGTGGTATACTACAGATATTTAATCGATCGGTAGATCGTTACAACATCAGGTACACTCAATACCTTGGAGATGGTGACACCAACAGCTTCAAAAACATTGAGCATAATAGTCCCTATGATGTAGAGGTTAAAAAACTTGAATGTATAACCACGTTCAAAAACGAATGGGAGCAAGGCTTCGAAAACTGAATCAAGAACTAAAACATGTGAAACTAGAAGACGGTCGTGGGATCGGGGACAAAACCAACTTACAGATGAAGAAATTGGCCTATTGCAATCTTACTATGGAAATGCTATCAGGGAAAACACCCATAGCTTGGAGAAAATGAGAGAAGCAGTTTGGGCAATCTACTGGCACAAGTATTCTACAGGTGAAGATCCTCTTCACGGGCTTTGCCCAAAAGGACCGGAAAGTTGGTGCAGTTTTGTAAAATGGCAGCTAAAAATAGAAACTTACAAGCACAGCATACCAGGTGCTGTAATGAAGGCTATCAAACCCACATTTGAAGCTCTGGCTAAAACCGATCTTTAAAATAAGTTCCTACACAGGAAAACACAAAATGTAAATGAAAGCGTAAACAATGTTATATGGACCAGGATTCCAAAAAAACTCTTTTGTAAGTATTAGGACCCTCAAACTTGGTGTATTTGATGCGATTTCAACGTTTAATGATGGAAACATAACTAGAATCAAAGTTTTGAATTCTATGGGCCTTCAACCAAGTGAAAGGACAGTTATCGCAATGAAAAAGAGTGACGAAGAATGTATTCGAAGAGCTGAAAAATCAATAAATGAGTATCAGAGACAAGCTAGGAGAAAAGCCAAACTAGCCAAGATGAGGATAGAAGAAGCTTAAGTAGAAAATGCTGCATATGAACCTGGAATGTATTGATTGTAAGTAAAAACAAACGTTAAACGTATTTTCCCACAACTTTGAATTTTTATTATTTTGAGATACTTGGGGAACATTTTCTCAAAATCTACGTGAGAAATTGACTTGAAAATGTCAGAATATCTTCTTCATATACTTCTACATAAGCTGAGTTTTTGTTGTAACAAACTAATAAATGGAAGTATTTTAAAAAACTTTAGTGGTTTTCATTCAAAATTTTAAACGTACCATGTACAAAAATTATTTCCAAAAACTTAGCTTATTGAGAAAAACTTAGCTTATACAAAACTGCTTTTTAAATATATACACATTTTAAAGAAGGTTGGACAAGGTGTTACTGAAAAAAATGTTCCCTACATTAACATTACCAGCATAGGGATTCCGCCTCCCCTACGGTTTACAAAAAACTTCCCTCTGTTCGTAGTTGTGCAATAAGGTCTTAATTCTTCAATATGTTCACCCTGAAGGGTATGGGTAGCCCTCAAAGTACATTTTTTGGCCATAAGAATAACATGTGGATGAGATTTAAATGAACCGAACAGCTATTCATATATAAATAATGATTTTAAAAAGGTTTTAGCAGCTGTTGGAATGTAAACAATGGTGTTTGTAATATCGAGGAGGTTAGATATGTCATAATTATAAACCATGGAAGGACGTAAGCATGGTTGAAGGTTTCAATTTTGTAATCTAACGCAGTTATAGAAATTAATCTTAAGCTGTTACACGAAATCAAATGAAATTAACACGTTTAAAATAGGCTAAGTAATATCTTTGTGTGTTTATACAAATAAATAGGTAGCAGCGGAAGTAATGTGAGTGAGATACTGTAAATAAATGGAGTATTGTGATTTTACGTTATACAGTTAACCTATTATTACGTAGTCAAAATTCACAGCCGAGGTGTAACGAGCGCAGCGAGTTTCGGGGTTGGCACGCGAAGCGTGCTGGGGTGTCCCATAGTTATTAATAATGTTTGTGTACTACTTTTTTGCTTTTCTTTTCCTTTCAGAACTTCCCTTCTGCTAATCCGAATCCATAATACAATTAATTTTTCACAAGATTTTGTTCTTGTCTCCTAGAAAACATTGATAACCAACCCGTCTCCAGACGTAACAATTCAATGGATAAATCTGATACTTTTAGAGGGAAAGCGAGGCCTTCCATCGCCAATTCTCTGTTCAGTAAATGTGCAAAGCTTACGTCCACACATAAACCATTCAATTGCAATATGCGGGGGCTGAGTCATCTAGAACCAGTTATGTTTTTCGATTGCAAAAAGTTCAATTAGAATAATCCTTGTTATGAAAAAGACTGGTCCGTACCGAGGTGTCGTTTCTAGACATAGCCTACTAAATTATTTTAGTTTTTATGTTTATGAATGCCTTCCATTGTTTATCAAAAGGAAAAATACCGTTCAACATCGGAACTATAGGATGTATAACTTTAGAACTATTTACAGACTAATCATACCACACCACAATACCACATTTATTAAAACGCTCACGTACTTTTCTACTTTACAAACTTTTTAATAAACTTCGTAAAAATATCAAAGCAGAATTTAACGTCAGAATTAACATCTAAATTAATGTCATTTGTAATATTAAGAGAATTATAGTGTCCAAGAATGCCTTTGCAATATAAATTAAGAATTTATTCCACATACAAAAACACAAAATGCATAAATCTGTTTGGAATATAAGTAAGCCGCATTTACCGGTATAGGCGGCTTACTTTAACTTAACAAAATATTATAATATAAATACAAAAAAATATATTACGAGTCCAGCCAGGTCCTTCAACAACATAAAGCTCTCCGTGGCGTCTGCAATAATGTAAATCTAATTGGATAAAGCAATAAAATAAATTACTACATAAACATTGAATTGATGTAATACAAAATTTACTAAATTAAAATAATATATATTAAATCAATATATATACAAGTATTAAATATATATATATAAGTTTGCAAGAGAGTATATACTACATACAACCAAGTTGATGATAAATTTAAGAAGATATGACCGGGCTATGACTAGAATAATATATAAATATAAATTACGTTAAACAATCATTTAAAAAGACACATCCTCTTGATAGAATAGCCAGGTGTTCAATTTATTTAAAAGTAATTAACGTTTTGACAAGATTTTATATCATTTGATAATTGGTTGAAATAATTGGGCCATTATACTGGAAAGATTGCATGAAAAATATTTTGTTGACCTTTAGTAATCTGAAAACTCTTTGGTAAGTATTTCTTGTTCGATGCAATAGGTCACTGGCACCAGTGTTACCACATCTAATGAAACAAATGTTTAGCACTTTATTAACATATAAATGTTGAATTGGCGTTATTTTCAGATGGTAAAATAAAGGAAAAGAACTGTCTCTTTTGTTACGATTCATAATTAGTCGAATAAAACTATTTTGAGCTATTCTCAGTTTCCCTATGTAGGCTCCTCCCCAGCAGTGAATACCATACTGCAATCTAGAATTACCTAAAACGTAATGTAATGTTGGCAACAAACTGCATCACAGAAACTCTTAAGGAAACAGAAGAGTCTAATTGTAGAGTTCACCTTTTTATGTAGCAAATAGATGTGTTTATCCCGTATCAAATTTTCATCCAAAATAACCCCCAAATACTTAAAACCGTTTACCTTTATGATTTTTTCACAGTTACAATTTACCATTATGCAGTTTGAGTTGTGATATATTATGTCTGTTGTGAAATTGAAACTATTCACCAAACTAAAGTTGACATATTGAGTTTTATTGCCATTTACTTTCATTCTATTATTTGAGCACCAATGACTTAATAATGTTAAATCAGAATTTATTTTAGTAAAATGTCATTTATGTTTTGATTGGGATAAAAAAAAGGCGATATCGTCAGCAAAAGTGGTTAGAATAGAATAGAAATATTTTTTTTATTACATTCCGAAGAATGGCATTTCTAGCAAGTCATTTATAAAAACCAGGAATAACGTTGATAACACTGACCCTTGCGGGACATCTGCCTTCACAAGGAGGGGTGTGCTTAGCTGATTGCAAACCTTTACTCTTTGATATCTCTCACTAAAAAAAATAGATACGTACATTGTTTGGTTGGGAACGTCTTTACTTGCCCTTTTATTGCATTGTTTGGTTGGGAACGTCTTTACTTGCCCTTTTATTGCATTGTTTGGTTGGGAACGTGTTTACTTGGCCTTTTATTGCATTGTTTGGTTAGGAGCGTCTTTACTTGCCCTTTTATTGCATTGTTTTGTTGGGAACGTGTTTACTTGGCCTTTTATTGCATTGTTTGGTTAGGAGCGTCTTTACTTGCCCTTTTATTGCATTGTTTGGTTAGGAGCGTCTTTACTTGCCCTTTTATTGCATTGTTTGGTTAGGAGCGTCTTTACTTGCCCTTTTTGACATTGTTTGGTTAGGAGCGTCTTTACTTGCCCTTTTATTGCATTGTTTGGTTAGGAGCGTCTTTACTTGCCCTTTTATTGCATTGTTTGGTTAGGAGCGTCTTTACTTGCCCTTTTATTGCATTGTTTGGTTAGGAGCGTCTTCACTTGCCCTTTTATTGCATTGTTTGGTTAGGAGCGTCTTCACTTGCCCTTTTATTGCATTGTTTGGTTAGGAGCGTCTTCACTTGCCCTTTTATTGCATTGTTTGGTTAGGAGCGTCTTCACTTGCTCTTTTATTGCATTGTTTGGTTAGGAGCGTCTTTACTTGCCCTTTTATTGCATTGTTTGGTTAGGAGCGTCTTTACTTGCCCTTTTATTGCATTGTTTGGTTAGGAGCGTCTTTACTTGCCCTTTTATTGCATTGTTTAGTTATGAGCGTCTTTACTTGCCCTTTTATTGCAATGTTTGGTTAGGAGCGTCTTTACTTGCCCTTTTATTGCGTTGTTTGGTTAGGAGCGTCTTTACTTGCCCTTTTATTGCATTGTTTGGTTAGGAGCGTCTTTACTTGCCCTTTTATTGTTGTTATTTTTTTTCACTTATTGTTTATGTGACATGGCCATTGTCAATGCTATTTAAATAGTGATAGACCCCCACACTCCCTACAAAATAACTTTGACAGGTCGACCAACCTTCTTACACAAGACTACTAATAACCCCCCCAACTTCTTACAAAAACCCTTTGACAGATCAACCACACTTCCAACACAAGATCCTTGACATGTCACCACCAATCCTACAAAAGATATTTAACAGCCCTTGACTTAACACACTTTATAAACAAGGCCCTTGACAGGCCACAACTAATCCTACACAATATATTAAAATACCCCTTCACTTTCTACAAAAAAAACCCCTTGACATGTCACCACCAATCCTACACAAGACTATTTAAAGCCCAACTAACTTCCTACAAAAACACCTGACACATCGACTACACTTCCAACACAAGACCCTTGACAGGCCACCAACAAAAGACTTTTAATGGCACTCTACACATTCAACTCAAGATCAATCCTACACAAGCATCTTGACTTCCCTTCACTATTCTACAAACCACTACGTATGAATTCCCTTCACTCCTTTTACGTACAACTACGTATGACTTCCCTTCACTCCTTCTACGTACCACTACGTATGACTTCCCTTCACTCCTTCTACGTACCACTACATATGACTTCCCTTCACTCCTTCTACGTTCAACTACGTATGACTTCCCTTTACTCGTTCTACGTACTACTACGTATGACTTCCCTTCACTCCTTCTTCATACCACTACGTATGACATCCTTTCACACCTTCTACATACCACTACGTATGACATCCCTTCACTCCTTATACGTACCACTACGTATGACTTCCCCTCACTCCTTCAACGTACATCTACGTATGATTTCCCGTCACTCCTTCTACCTAAAATTACGTATGACTTCCCTTCACTCCTTGTACGTACCACAACGTAATATTTCCCTTAATTCCTTCTATGTACAACCACGTATGACTGCTCTTCATTCCTTCTACAAACCACTACGTATGACTTTCCTTCACTCCTTCTACATACCACTACGTATGACATCCCTTCACTCCTTCTACATACCACTACGTATGACATCCCTTCAGTCCTTCTACATACCACTACGTATGACATCCCTTCACTCCTTCTACATACCACTACGAATGACATCCCTTCACTCCTTCTACATACCACTACGTATGACTTCCCTTCACTCCTTCTACATACCACTACGTATGACATCCCTTCTTACCTTCTACATACCACTACGTATGACATCCCTTCACTCATTCTACATACCACTACGTATGACTTCCCTTCACTCCTTCTACATACCACTACGTATGACATCCCTTCACTCCTTCTACATACCACTACGTATGACTTCCGTTCACTCCTTCGACGTACCATTGCGTTTGACTTCCCCTCACTCCTTCTACGTACAACTACGTATGATTTCCCATCACTCTTTATACGTAACATTAAGTAAGACTTCCCTTCCCTCCTTCTACGTACAACTAAGTAAGACTTCCCTTCCCTCCTTCTACGTACAACTACGTATGACTTCCCTTCACTCCTTGTACGTACCACTACGTTTGACTTCCCCTCACTCCTTCTACGTACAACTACGTATGATTTCCCATCACTCTTTATACGTACCACTAAGTAAGACTTCCCTTCCCCCCTTCTACGTACCACTAAGTAAGACTTCCCTTCCCTCCTTCTACGTACAACTACGTATGACTTCCCTTCCCTCCTTGTACGTACCACTACGTTTGACTTCCCCTCACTCCTTCTACGTACAACTACGTATGATTTCCCATCACTCTTTATACGTACCACTAAGTAAGACTTCCCTTACCCCCTTCTACGTACCACTAAGTAAGACTTCCCTTCCCTCCTTCTACGTACAACTAAGTAAGACTTCCCTTCCCTCTTTCTACGTACAACTACGTATGACTTCCCTTCACTCCTTCTACGTACCACTACGTTTGACTTCCCCTCACTCCTTCTACGTACAACTACGTATGATTTCCCATCACTCTTTATACGTACCACTAAGTAAGACTTCCCTTCCCCCCTTCTACATACCACTAAGTAAGACTTCCCTTCCCTCCTTCCACGTACAACTACGTATGATTTCCCATCACTCTATATACGTACCACTACGTAAGACTTCCCTTCACTCCTTCTACGTACCACTAAGTAAGACTTCCCTTCCCTCCTTCTACGTACAACTACGTTTGACTTCCCCTCACTCTTTCTACGTACAACTACGTATGATTTCCCATCACTCTATATACGTACCACTACGTAAGACTTCCCTTCACTCCTTCTACGTACCACTACGTATGACTTCCCTTCCCTCCTTCCACGTACAACTACGTATGATTTCCCATCACTCTTTATACGTACCACTAAGTAAGACTTCCCTTCCCCCCTTCTACGTACCACTAAGTATGACTTCCCTTCCCTCCTTCCACATACAACTAAGTAAGACTTCCCTTCCCTCCTTCTACGTACAACTAAGAAAGACTTCCCTTCCCTCCTTCCACGTACAACTAAGTAAGACTTCCCTTCCCTCCTTCTACGTACAACTAAGTAAGACTTCCCTTCCCTCCTTCTACGTACAACTAAGTAAGACTTCCCTTCCCTCCTTCTACGTACAACTAAGTAAGACTTCCCTTCCCTCCTTCCACGTACAACTAAGTAAGACTTCCCTTCCCTCCTTCTACGTACAACTAAGTAAGACTTCCCTTCCCTCCTTCTACGTACAACTAAGTAAGACTTCCCTTCCCTCCTTCTACGTACAACTAAGTAAGACTTCCCTTCCCTCCTTCTACGTACAACTAAGTAAGACTTCCCTTCCCTCCTTCCACGTACAACTAAGTAAGACTTCCCTTCCCTCCTTCTACGTACAACTAAGTAAGACTTCCCTTCCCTCCTTCCACGTACAACTAAGTAAGACTTCCCTTCCCTCCTTCTACGTACAACTAAGTAAGACTTCCCTTCCCTCCTTCCACGTACTACTAAGTAAGACTTCCCTTCCCTCCTTCTACGTATAACTAAGTAAGACTTCCCTTCCCTCCTTCTACGTACAACTAAGTAAGAATTCCCTTCCCTCCTTCTACGTACAACTAAGTAAGACTTCCCTTCCCTCCTTCTACGTACAACTAAGTAAGACTTCCCTTCCCTCCTTCCACGTACAACTAAGTAAGACTTCCCTTCCCTCCTTCTACGTACAACTAAGTAAGACTTCCCTTCCCCCCTTCTACGTACAACTAAGTATGACTTCCCTTCCCTCCTTCCACGTACAACTAAGTAAGACTTCCCTTCCCTCCTTCCACGTACAACTAAATAAGACTTCCCTTCACTCCTTCTACGTACAACTACGTTTGACTTCCCCTCACTCCTTCTACGGACAACTACGTATGATTTCCCATCACTCTATATACGTACCACTACGTAAGACTTCCCTTCCCTCCTTCCACGTACAACTAAGTAAGACTTCCCTTCACTCCTTCTACGTACAACTACGTTTGACTTCCCCTCACTCCTTCTACGTACAACTAAGTATGACTTCCCTTCCCTCCTTCCACGTACAACTAAGTAAGACTTCCCTTCCCTCCTTCTACGTACAACTAAGAAAGACTTCCCTTCCCTCCTTCCACGTACAACTACGTAAGACTTCCCTTCCCTCCTTCTACGTACAACTAAGTAAGACTTTCCTTCCCACCTTCTACGTACAACTAAGTAAGACGTCCCTTCCCTCCTTCCACGTACAACTAAGTAAGACTTCCCTTCACTCCTTCTACGTACAACTACGTTTGACTTCCCCTCACTCCTTCTACGTACAACTACGTATGATTTCCCATCACTCTTTATACGTACCACTAAGTAAGACTTCCCTTCCCCCCTTCTACGTACCACTAAGTAAGACTTCCCTTCCCTCCTTCTACGTACAACTAAGTAAGACTTCCCTTCCCTCCTTCTACGTACAACTACGTATGACTTCCCTTCACTCCTTGTACGTACCACTACGTTTGACTTCCCCTCACTCCTTCTACGTACAACTACGTATGATTTCCCATCACTCTTTATACGTACCACTAAGTAAGACTTCCCTTCCCCCCTTCTACGTACCACTAAGTAAGACTTCCCTTCCCTCCTTCCACGTACAACTACGTATGATTTCCCATCACTCTATATACGTACCACTACGTAAGACTTCCCTTCACTCCTTCTACGTACCACTAAGTAAGACTTCCCTTCCCTCCTTCTACGTACAACTAAGTAAGACTTCCCTTCCCTCCTTCCACTTACAACTAAGTAAGACTTCCCTTCCCTCCTTCTACGTACAACTAAGTAAGACTTCCCTTCCCTCCTTCCACGTACAACTAAGTAAGACTTCCCTTCCCTCCTTCTACGTACAACTAAGTAAGACTTCCCTTCCCTCCTTCCACGTACAACTAAGTAAGACTTCCCTTCCCTCCTTCTACGTACAACTAAGTAAGACTTCCCTTCCCTCCTTCTACGTACAACTAAGTAAGACTTCCCTTCCCTCCTTCCACGTACAACTAAGTAAGACTTCCCTTCCCTCCTTCTACGTACAACTAAGTTAGACTTCCCTTCCCTCCTTCCACGTACAACTAAGTAAGACTTCCCTTCACTCCTTCTACGTACAACTACGTTTGACTTCCCCTCACTCCTTCTACGTACAACTAAGTATGACTTCCCTTCACTCCTTCTACGTACAACTACGTTTGACTTCCCCTCACTCCTTCTACGTACAACTACGTATGATTTCCCATCACTCTATATACGTACCACTACGTAAGACTTCCCTTCCCTCCTTCCACGTACAACTAAGTAAGACTTCCCTTCCCTCCTTCCACGTACAACTAAGTAAGACTTCCCTTCCCTCCTTCTACGTACAACTAAGAAAGACTTCCCTTCCCTCCTTCCACGTACAACTAAGTAAGACTTCCCTTCCCTCCTTCTACGTACAACTAAGAAAGACTTCCCTTCCCTCCTTCCACGTACTACTAAGTAAGACTTCCCTTCTCTCCTTCTACGTACAACTAAGTAAGACTTCCCTTCCCTCCTTCTACGTACAACTAAGTAAGACTTCCCTTCCCTCCTTCCACGTACAACTAAGTAAGACTTCCCTTCACTCCTTCTACGTACAACTACGTTTGACTTCCCCTCACTCCTTCTACGTACAACTACGTATGATTTCCCATCACTCTTTATACGTACCACTAAGTAAGACTTCCCTTCCCCCCTTCTATGTACCACTAAGTATGACTTCCCTTCCCTCCTTCCACGTACAACTAAGTATGACTTCCCTTTACTCCTTCTACGTACAACTAAGTATGACTCCCCTTCACTCCTTCTACGTACAACTACGTTTGACTTCCCCTCACTCCTTCTACGTACAACTACGTATGACTTCCCTTCCCTCCTTCTACGTACAACTAAGTATGACTTCCCTTCACTCCTTCTACGTACAACTACGTATGACTTCCCTTCCTTCCTTCTACGTACAACTAAGTATGACGTCCCTTCACTCCTTCTACGTACAACTACGTATGACTTCCCTTCCCTCCTTCTACGTACAACTAAGTATGACTTCCCTTCCCTCCTTCTACGTACAACTAAGTATGACTTCCCTTCCCTCCTTCTACGTACAACTACGTATGACTTCCCTTCCCTCCTTCCACGTACAACTAAGTATGACTTCCCTTCACTCCTTCTACGTACAACTAAGTATGACTTCCCTTCACTCCTACGTACAACTACGTTTGACTTCCCCTCACTCCTTCTACGTACAACTACGTATGACTTCCCTTCACTCCTTCTACGTACAACTACGTATGACTTCCCTTCCCTCCTTCTACGTACAACTAAGTATGATTTCCCTTCACTCCTTCTACGTACAACTACGTTTGACTTCCCCTCACTCCTTCTACGTACAACTACGTATGACTTCCCTTCCCTCCTTCTACGTACAACTAAGTATGACTTCCCTTCACTCCTTCTACGTACAACTAAGTATGACTTCCCTTCCCTCCTTCTACGTACAACTACGTTTGACTTCCCCTCACTACTTCTACGTACAACTAAGTATGACTTCCCTTCCCTCCTTCCACGTACAACTAAGTAAGACTTCCCTTCACTACGTACAACTAAGTATGACTTCGCTTCACTCCTTCTACGTACAACTACGTTTGACTTCCCCTCACTCCTTCTACGTACAACTACGTATGATTTCCCATCACTCTATATACGTACCACTACGTAAGACTTCCCTTCACTCCTTCTACGTACCACTAAGTAAGACTTCCCTTTTCTCCTTCTACGTACAACTACGTATGACTTCCCTTCACTCCTTGTACGTACCACTACGTATGACTTGTTCTTCCTATGCACGATTCCTGACCACCCACCTTTTCCAACACACAACTTTCGGGGTATCAGAGAACCTTCGTAAATACACTATTCTGGGCAGCCCACCACTCTTCCTGTATATTTGTTCACAAGTAAAATTGCAATTTGTAATGTAAACGTAACTCTAAAACCAACAGAGTAAACTCATGATATGCATTTTAAATAAATAAATTAAATTTAAATTATTGTTCTATACTGAATGTGAAGCTTTTCTACACAAGGCGTCAATAATCATCACTGAATACAATAATAATATTATAACCATCTGAGTACAAAATATGATATTTTCAACTTATTTCCAGTTCAAATAACAAACTTATTGTGTTGTGCTCAAGATAATGCAGTGTCTTGCCGGATGAGAATTCAAATCCAGATCATCTTTATTCATTTGACGCATTTGGTATAATAAGATGTTGCAGGTAGTGAATAAATGATGAATATTTTAATTATGACATCGACGCTTGCTCAGTCCTGAAAATCTGTTACAAATAAGTTCCATTACGTTAGAAAATTACCAACTCTTTAATTTACCTAGTGTAAGTTTTCAAATCTTCAATCACTGTGCATACAATAATTTTTCTCTGGGTAGAATATGCCAAATTAAAAGAAAACTTTTAGTATACCTACAAATTAAGTTGACTAATAGGTATAATTTGTAGGTAAAATATTTATAAGGTTAATCAAATTATTTATATAAATATAAATTGTTGAAATAATAATAATAATACACTTACCATAAAACTAAAGAAGAATAACAAGCGGAGGCTTGTGTCCATGTAGAAGGGAGAAGAATGTAATGGACAGGTGAAAAGATGGGGTTACCTAGCATCACCACTCCCCACATTTTGTGTCTAGAACAGGGTGCGTAAAACTGGATTGGGACAAGATCTAGAAGAGTTCAATGAACCTATGCTGTCAAAAGGGCAAGTGAGAATCATTTACAGAAATCTGCCAGGATCAGCTTGTGGTTTTGCCAATCGGGAGACACAGGCAGATTGGCTGGATTGGAATATTTTTTGACATTTATGTAAGGTAAGTTGGAAAATACAGTGATTTCAAAAGAAATATTATAGAAAGTGGATGGTGGTCATATTGTTGAGACAGGTAAAAAACAAACATTGGCAACATAACGAACTTATGCGGTAACAAATAGCGAAAATATATATAAATCATTCAAGGCCGTAGAAAAGGGGCTAAGGCACTGGCTTGCCACTCTGCCGGTCCGGGTTCGATCCCCGATGTGCACCCTGATTGATTTTGCCCTGCCACACCCGTGGTTCGGAAGTCACGTAAAGCCGTTGGTCCCCAGGTTAAGTGTTAGAGAGGGCTCCTTAGCCCTAACTTCACCTGGTAAAGCAAGACAATCTTTAACTTTAACTTTTTAAGGCCGAATTGACTTAGCCTGGAATGGTTCCCACTACTACAGTAGTTGTCTCAATGGACAGTATACAGAGAGAAAATATCCTAACCCACCCTTCACCATATGTAACATATATCACTGAATAAATATTCTACAACATTCTGCCAGTGTTTTATGTACACTATACGTTATTTACCGGACTTGACCTACTATTTGGGGTATTATTTCTAAACAAATAAATTAATAATAAACAAACAAACAAACAATGGAACGGAGGTCTCATACAAAGAGCTTCATCAGCTATCCATTCAGCCAAGAGCCGACTTTACGGGCCAACCATCATTCCGTCGTACCACAGGACATGGTTGTGGCAATGATCTACAGCCATCCATCCAAGGGATGACTTGAAGTGCCCACTCATCATTCCGTCGTACACACAGTACATGGTTGTGGCCTCGATCTACTGCCATCCTTCCAAGGAACGTCTTGACGAGCCCACCTATCATTCCGTCGTACACACAGTACATGGTTGTGGCAATGATCTGCTGCCATCCTTCCAAGGGACGTCTTGACGAGCCCACCGTACACAACATTCCGTCGTACACACTGTACATGGTTGTGGCTATAATCTACTGCCATCCAAGGGACGTCTTGGTGGACCCACCCATCATTCCGTCGTACACACAGTACATGGTTGTGGCCACGTTTTACTGCCATCCTTCCAAGGGACGTCTTGACGGGCCCACCTATCATTCCGTCGCACACACAGTACATGATTGTGGCCATGATCTGCTACTATCCTTCCAAGGGACGTCTTGACGGGCCCATTCACCTTCCCATCGTACACACTGTACATGGTTGTGGCCATGATCTTCTGCCATCCTTCCAAGGGACGTCTTGACGGGCCCATTCACCTTCCCATCGTACACACTGTACATGGTTGTGGCCATGATCTTCTGCCATCCTTCCAAGGGACGTCTTGACGGGCCCATTCACCTTCCCATCGTACACACTGTACATGGTTGTGGCCATGATCTTCTGCCATCCTTCCAAGGGACGTCTTGACAGGCCCAACCATCATTCCGTCTTACACACAGTACATGGTTGTGGCACGATCTGCTGCCATCCAACCAAGGGACGACTTGAAGAGCCCACCTATCATTTTTTTTTTTTTTTTTTTTTTTTTTTTTTTTTTTTTTTTTTTTTTGTACACACAGTACATTAAAAAAAAGAAATCACTGAAATTTAAGATCAAGTACAGTTAATGATAAACATGATGGATTATCGATGTGGATAACTCAATGTGTGGCAGTGCGTAGTACGAAGGGACGTTCGTAAGAAATCAATGAAATTTAAGACCAAGTACAGTTAATGATAAACATGATGGATTATCGATGTGGATAACTCAATGTGTGACAGTGCGTAGTACGAAGGGACGTTCGTAAGAAATCAATGAAATTTAAGACCAAGTACAGTTTAACGATAAACATGATGGATTATGGATGGGAATAACTCAATATGTGACAGTGCGTAGTACGAATGGACGTTCATAAGGAGTCAATGACATTTAAGACCATAAATTACCAAACCTGTTAAACTAAATATATATACTAGATAAACACGTTGCGGGTTGTTGAAGATAGTTTATATTTATAATAAGAAAATGCGTTGCTTTAGCACGAAATTAAAAAAATTAGAAAAACAGCTGGGTTTTTTCCGTTAATTTACTATCGTAACTTAGATTAACCTAACATAACATAACCTAACCAAACATAACCAATACAAACCTAACCAAAGTAGTAGTAGTAGTGAATTAACGGAAAAGGTCCAAACAGCTAATTAAACACATTACATTTCGTCCCTTTACCGCTATTCATCTTAGTTTAAATTTCACGTGAAAGGATTAAAGGCTAATAAATATTTATTCATACGGATTTTAATAACGTATGACATATATAGCGATGTAACTATACAAAGCATACAATTGAATTCAATTTTAATTGTTCGAACTAACATAAATCGAAACTGATAGGACATTTATAACAGTATCAGTTTTTATTACCAAACAATTATTTGTTTAATATATTTTTAATGAGCAACACGGAGATTAGACAGTTTTTTTTTTCAATTTTTGGCAATGAATTTTCAAATATAAAATAAATAAATTCGGGTTATAATATACAAATGTTTGTTTTATAATCCACAATTGTTGCCCAGGGATACGTGGTTTGTTTCGTGTTTATAGTTCCTAATCAATTAATTGACGTAGTTTAATTTTCGTATGTAATTGCCAATTGCCAAGTGCAACTGATAAGGCGCACGCACGCAGAGATGTGATTCGATAGAGCTTGTGTTGGTGTTCACTGATGTCTTGCCACATCCGTTGGTTCACATCTCTCAGTCACAATGCAGCTGCAGGCAAACCTTGAAACGGAACTGAGGAGCCGCGTTCACAGCTGACTGCGCGAGCCATGTTACGAAAACAATAACAAAGTATTGCGTATGAAAATCAGAGATTCAAGTTACTTAAAGCGTGCAATAACAATTTGTCTCAAATTCGATCCAGCCTAACAACTTTTTTTACTGAGTAAATCTTCAATTTACTTTCATTACTATAGAAAACTAACCTAAAAATGTATAACTGTCATTGCTAAATAAATCAATTCTAATGAAAGAAAAACATACCCAGCGTCAGAGTTCGCATCATCGTGTTTCTTGCCGATTGCAACGTTGTCACTTCTCCAAAAGCCCCACCGCATGATTAACACTTATTCAATTCAACGTCAGAGTAACTATTTCACCTAGTAAATAGCGCCATGTCGACAAAAACAGCATCGCCAACTGCCTGGCCCGGCCGCCGGTTTGGTGCCAACGGACAGCTCTCGAGCTGGGACACAATGCTATTGCCATGCTTCATCACTTTCATCTCACGGTTTATCGTTCTTTCAATTCGGTACAGTAATTTCTACATACTCTTATTCTGCTATCGATGTATTTGCGAGTATGTAAACGTGGTAATATGAAAAATGATACTGGCTATATGACTACTTTTGATGTGTTTGATAGATTTTTCAAAGATAATTGTTGATTAGGAATAATCGTGATAGAAAATATCTATTTTTAAGTGTAATGTTCTCTATTGTTTATTTTGTGACTTGAGAATCTTTCCTTAATATTCCATGAGTTGTGTTTTCCCATCAGAATCTGTTATTTCTCTTCACAGATTATTATCTCACACAGTTCTTCTCCAGTGGCCTATTCTAATTTTTGTTTTAATAATAATCTTTGTTTCTTTAATTACAATAAATGATATTCTAGCCACTCAATGATTCCATAAATAATTTAATCCAAACAAACGTCAGTTGACCCTTACTATAGTTTTTTATTCAGCATCTACATTAATTCAATAAAATTAAACATCATTTTGGGAAACACCAAATGAAAAAGATATAGTACGAATTGATGTTAGTATGATGGATTATGAATGGGTATAACTCAATGTGTGACAGTGTGTACAAATACGGTGCGAATGATGGATTATCGATGAGAATAACTCATGTGTGACAGGGCGTACAATATGGTACGAATGGACGTTCGTAAGAAGTAAATAAAATGTATATCAGTGACATCCAAATTCACATACCCTGGCCAAACAGGAGTATTTAAAGCTGGCCACACCCACCGAGCCGAGCACTGATTGACAGCTCGTCCGTTCTGTTCGGTGTTACGGGCAAATGTTGTCACGACTTTTTCATCCCGAGCCGAGCGGCGAACCGTAACATCCCTTTGAGGCGTGGGGGAAAACCCGATAACTGATGGTTCGAGGCTCAGTTCGCCCAGATGCTCGCCACGATGCTCGGTTTGGAGCTCAGATCTACCACACACTACCGTAACATGTCAAAATCTGTTACGGTTCGGCGCTCAGCACGGTAGTGTGTGGCGGGCTTAAAAGTCTACAGAGGCTTTCAGAGGTTGTCGGCCATGTTGATTTTAATCCCACAAGAAAAATGTTATTTTCGAATCGGACATACGATCGGACATACGACCACGCGTATCCAAACTAAGAACAACTGGCCAAGAGGTCAAAGTCCATAATATATGACAACTTGCTAAGAGAAATCAGGTCGACTTTGAAAGTGGCCTACATAATGCAGTTGCAGAGATCATCTAACTCCAACTTGGTAAGTATTCCTGGAGATATTTTAAGTTGCAAGGAGTTATTTAAATACATTGTACATCCTTACGAACTATTCAAAAACGATTATACTTTCTTCCATCGATTATGTAAAACCCCTTGATTATATTATTACTTACAAATAGATATATCATGTAATGGGAATATTTGTGCCTGTAATTTTGTTAGTTAGTGAGGCCCGCAACCACCGCTGATTTAAACTGCATTACATTTTCATGGGCCTACACTAGCGCTCCACAGTGGACCATAAAAATAGCTGATAATTTGAGAATATAAATTACATTGGATGAGAAAACTCTCGGTGTGCTTATGAAATCAATGGTAAAGGCGGGCCCTCTTAAAATTCAAATATAGCTATAGTTATTTTTATTAATACTTTTACAATCAACTTAGTTTCGTTTTAGCCTACATTACATTTTCTATGACGTACATATAGCAGAATTTTTCAAAAAAAGTAATTCTTAAAATTACCTTGTGTGCTATCATGGATGTCATTATTAATCGTTAACATCAACAAAAAATGTTAAAATTTGAACAAACACTTTGTTTTCCAATTATTTAGACAGTATGCTTAATGGATGTATGTAACGGGTGGCCTATAAAAACCTAACACTTTTTTAACAGCTGTTTATAAATGGTTCATTTGTTTACAGGTGTCATTGTTGTATCATATTGTAATATAGTAATATAGGTTATGCCATTTTAGTAAACATGGATCAGTGGACGGTTCAACATCGTGTCTTTGCCATTGAAGTGTGTGTTTTTATATATATATATATATATATATATATATATATATATATATATATATATATATATATAATGAGTCTGTTATTGTTACACAACGACTTTTTCGCAACAATTTTCATGTTCCACGTCATGGCCGTGTTCCCTGTAGGATCATCATTAATAAGTGGGTTTGTAAATTTAGTAACACTGCATTCGCACTAAAAAAGAAACCAACGGGTAGGCCTAGATCTGTTCGTACCCATGAGAATGTAGAAAGAATTTGTGAAGCCCAAAACGATCAGCCAGGAGGCAGTCCGTTGCATTAGCAAATTTCAAAAGCAATTTTATATTCAGTTTTAGGTCATATTAAACTGTTATGCTATGTATTTCACCTTGATATTCTGCATATGAAGGTTGTCCCACTAGACCTTGGTAAACATTTTTAAATAGAAGCATGATTCGACTTCTACATCAAATTAAAGACCCCTTTCATTGAAATATTTTAGTGGAAATCCAACCTCAAAAGGTTAATCCATTACACAATAGCGGACATCCAAAGTTTAAAAAATGACCAATTTGTTTAACAATAATAAGCCGACGAGAATCGCAAATTTAATATTGAAACTTAAATTAATCTAACAACAGTTTTAACTGCCGCTACTGGAGCTATACTAACCCACATTGGACACATTGGATGGTTGGAAAACATACCAAGCATCCAGAAAAAAGTAATGTTTGGGCAGGTATTTTGGGGAGGCGTGTGTTGGGGCCAATATTTCTAGGGGGTAATTTAAACTTTGCAGGTTATTTAGCATTGCTGCAGAACCAGAAATCCAACAGGTTCTCGGAGATAACTTCGAAAATATCTGGTTTCAACCAGATGGAGCCGCTCCACATTATGGTCTAAATGCAAGGCAGATTTTGGACAATGCCTTTCCAAAAATTGAATTGCTAGAAGGGGAAGAATTGAATGGCCTGCACATTCTCCAGTCTGCATATTCTCTAGACTATTTCTTCTGGGGTTACCTCAAAGAAAAAGTTTTTAAAAAAGAACCTCAAAACTTGGAAGAGTTGAGAGCCCGTCTTGTCAGAGAAGCTGAGAGCGTTCCTTTTGAAGCTTTAAACAATTCGACATCAGCGTTCTACCACAGATTGGGACATTGTCAGGAAGCTGAATGTTAACAATTCGAAAAATTGTTATAACAGTTTTTGTAAGTGTTTGATGTCACAAGTAAAATAAAAACAGATAAAATACGTTGCTTGTTTATTCAAACTACCAACAAATACTTTTCCATTAGACATATTGGGCATTTTTAAACTTTGGGTGTCCGCCATTTTGTAATGTATTAACCTTTTGAATTCGGATTTCCACCAAAATATTTCAATTAAAAGGGTCTTTAATTTGATGTACAAGTCGAACAATGCTTCTTTTTTAAAAATGATTACTAACGTCTAGTGGGACGTCCCCCATAAGCAGAATATCAAGGTGAAATTCATAAAATAACAGTTTAATATGGCCTAAAATTGAATAAAAATTTTGGTTCTTCTATTGTAATTCGTTATAAATATATCGGACCGTCTCCAGACTTTTCAGAACCCCTGTATATTTTTACAAAGTCTACTTACTACGTTCTTGTGTCATCTAGTAGCAGTGCTATAGCATCATAAGTATGTTGCTACCAATAAAACCTTACACCATTTTGTATTCTATAACAGCAATAAACTAATGTATTTTAAAAGTGGGTATTGGTAATAAAGTGATTTAATGTTTTTAGATACAGAAAAATACAAAAGCATGACCTCTCAAGAGCGTACAAAAATACCAAGAATGACAACGCAGATAATTGTCAAAAGTCAGGGACACCAAGGACCGTTTTTGGTCTCCCACATTTGTTTGGTAGAAGTAGGCGAAGTGATTGAAGAAGATCTGATGCCCGACCTAAATGACAGCGGATTCATTAAATTTGCCGACTATCTAGTAGAATATTACCTACTAGTAGAAGATGGAATATTGTTCCCGTCAAACATCTGCGCATCATTACGCGCAACATCCGTGACGTTCAACCCATTATATTTACGTTTACAAATGAACTCGCAAATACTGAAACGTTTAAATAGATCAAAGTGAATTCAGTTTTAGATAAACCAAGAGTGAATAGCACAAATAAAGGAAAGGGAGAGTTTAAAATTGCTAAAGAAAAATATTTAGCAGGAATGATTTTCAGGAAAGAACATGTTAAAGTTGCCAACAAACTGTTTATGAAATTAAATTCACACACAAGAAGTAAGGTTCGTGCAACATATTTGTAATGTATATTTTCTGTAACATTGACTTTTTAGTTTTTTATAGCAATGATTACTAACAATTTTAAATCGACCGATTCTGTGTATCCTGTTTTGAAGCAAATTTTTAGAAAAATTATATTTGTGTTGATTCTGCAAGAACAATTTGGTCGTGTTTTTTAAATTATCATCGTATAATGAATTTAAACATAGATCTGTGATTTAAAGCATAAAATTATTTAGCACGTTTTGGCACGAACTTAAGAGTCTGCAGAGACTTTCGGCCATTTTGGTTTTAATCCCATAAGAATAATGTTATTTGCGAACCGGACATCGATCACGCGTATCTAAATTAAACAGTTATTTTCTAACGGATTTCCCCCTAAAAAATTTCATTTGATCAAGAATGAGTTTACGCGTTAGAATTGCATTGCACATTTTTAATTAGTTTTGTAGAAAAAATATAAACAAATTTGAGTTTGAAGTTTCAAAACTAGGAGTATATTTTCAAATTATAAAAAAAACCCAATGCGCAATATGATAAGTTTAACACGACACCTCATACACAACTTTTGGTCAATAAATAACGAAATATGGATTCGCAAATAAAATTTTTCTTGTGGGATTAAAACCAAGATGTCCGACCGCCTCTGCAGGAAATTTATATTATATTCAAGTTAAATGAACGAATTTAAATGCCTTCTTAGAAGTGAAAGTATAATGTTACGGTTATATAAACCATTTTGACGTATAATAATCATTTTCAATAAGAAATAAATTTAATATTCCCTTCAATAATAATTACTATAATTTTATAAATATTTGTATTTTAAAACACTCTTATTTATTTACATAACATTCTCGAAACTTGATATCCTTGAGACTTTGTTTCATGGATTAACTTTCAAACACTATAAATTATAGAAAAAAATGTCCTCTGTTTGTTGAATAAAATAAATATGAAGGCTACAGTATATAATTCTAACTTTAGAAAACAGTACATACATTATATGTAATTCAGTAGGCAACTGTTTTTGCAATTTACAAAAATAATAATAATAATAATAAAATAATGTTACATTTGTTTAACCCTATAAGAAATTATATAATTTATGGTAAAATATGATCGATTTCGGTAAAACACGTTTACAACGAGAAAAAAAGTTCTTATCAATTTCCTAAAATAAAGTTTTCTTGGCTTTTAGAGGTCGTAAAATTAATTAATTGATCACGCTGTGGTTATTATTAATCAATTAAAATTGATCAAATTATTTAGATTAAATCTATTTAAAATCACTATAATTATTTACGCTTATGAAAATAAATAACGCAAATATACATTTCATAAGGATGATTACAACAAGACCATATAATTATTTTTACGAAAAGCCAAGAAAGCGTTGTTTCAGAAAATGTATAAGAACTTTTTTTATTGAAAAGTTAAAATTCTGAAATTTCTACAAATTATAGAAAACATTCCTGTCAAATACTTACTAAATGAAAATGTGATACATTAAAGGTTTTTTTAGTTATAAAACTATAAAATTAATCCGCAGTGAAAACAACTATCGGCACAGAGAATATGTACCCGAATTTGAAGGTTGTTTTCTAAGTAATTAAGGGCCTACAAACATTTTTTGTATGAGATTTACAATTTATAATTTGTAAATTTCGATACAAAAAGTTCTAATCAATTCCCTGAAACACTGTTTTCTTGGCTTCTTGAGTTTGTACAATTAGTTACTTGGTTACGTTGTAATCCTTGTGACATGTTTGGTTACGATACACCTTCATATGTGTAAATAAATGGAGTGGTTTTATATTGATTTAAATTAATTTAAAATTACTTTTAATTGATTTAAATCGATTTAAAACAACTGCATTTACTTACAAGAATAAAATTAATGTATCGTAACTATAACAAAACCAAGTAATTAATTTTAGGTCCTCTAGAAGCCAAGTAATTAATTAGGTCCTCTAGAAGCCAAGAAAATTGTTTTAGGGAATTGATATAAACTTTTTTCTCGAAAAGTTAAAATTTTAAAAACCATAAAACTTATAGAAAACATTCCTATCAACGAGATATTAAGATATACATTTGATGTACACTGAAAATTAGTTAAAATTGTGGTACTTTTTTTGTTCCAACTAGGACAAAAATTACTAAAACTTGTAATATAATTTTAAATGCATATGTCATAACGTACAAAAAAAACGAGCAAAACAATGGCGTGATTAGATTTTTCGTAGGCCTCTTAGTTCCTTAGTAAACACTTTGCAAATAATTTCTGCACCGACAGTAGTGCACCAACCTGGTCGGTAAACATTTTTGTTTTGTTTTTTTATTTGTCGGTCTGTTCCCAAAGTTTTGCCTCTATTTTTTTTTTTTTTTTTGCCAGTACTATAAATAAATTAACATATTTCAGAAGTACTGGTTTAGTGAACTGTAAACTCGTGTTATGCACATGCAGTTAGTCTCAGATTTAACTTTGAAATGGTTGAAGTGTTTCAAATGTCAACTGATAATTTGTTACATAAATTAAGGAATTATCCAAAATCATACTGTGTAGGAAATCGTTCTTTTCCTTCACTAATAAAGAGATATTCTATAATTGCATTTTTCATTGCAATTCCATTATGAGATAAACATTTTTAGGTTAGAAAGTTGGCAAATAGGAACAACCGAGCAAGCGAACGTCTTAAGATCCAAAAGCATCGATATATAAGTTCGAAATATCTCGAATGTTTTCCACATATTATATACTAGCTGAACGTTTTATATATATACATATATTTTACAGCGGCGTTGACTTCTTCTAAAAACCTCCTGCATTTTAAATTTAACAAATTGTTAAATGTTTTTGCTAAATTGTATGAAAGCTTTATTTATGAAATGACTATTGAAAACGTCAGTAAAATTTCCATAACTTTCCCTAAAAAATATGAAATAGTATAAAGTTGATTTTAAAAATAGGTTATGTTTTGTAGATGATTAATTAAATCCCTAATCTACTTTTATTTTAAATTGATGTATACAAAATGTCACTTCTCTCAAATATAAAAAAATATTGAATTTTTCCTTGCACATAATTTATGTAGATTTGTTTTATTTTTATTTTAATAATTCAATAGTGATATACAACAGTATTTTAATGTAATTAATTTAATATGGGAGCCCAAGCACACTTGCCATGTAACGCCTGCAAGATGTTGTGATACACCCTTTATACTTGTAAGTGTGGAATTTGGTACCAATATTTAACAGGCGGTCACGTTTTTAGAAATAATTTGGACCAAACTCAACACAAGTAAATCTCATAAATAAAATATTAATATTTTTAACTAAATAATTGAATCTACTCATTATCATTAATCTCGTCTGACCGGAAACTAGCATTTTATTGGAACTTAAAGCTTCTACATTTATTTTTTCTATACATGTTTAATAACAAAAAAATAGTTAAAAATGTAGTATTATAGTTGACAATTTAGCTCTTATAGATGCCATAATATCTATTCAACGATCAATTGTTCCCTGAACGAAAAGTTTCTAATTAAGCTACAAATGTTGTTCGGTGAATAAAGTAAAATAAACAAAAGTTAAAAAAACTAATTTTCAATTTGATTAGCTTATAGTGTGTCAGATTGATTTACTTATTGTTTAAATATTGCTAGTGGCATTAATTTATAAATAGTTTGCTCATTGATTGATAACATTGTTTGAGGCATAAATTTACTTATTGTTTGATACACTGACACATTTCAGTGAGTCTGAAATTATTGCAGGAGAGTTGGTAGGTCTGATAATAGGTATGCAGAATAGTCAACACCACTGCCAAATATACAAGTATAGGCCTATGTATGAATATTGTTGTCTAAATTTAACTCATCTGTTTTTTTTTTTTTTTTTTTTTAATCCTTATCTCAGTGGACTTTTTGACTTGAGATGTGATCTCTTTGTTGTGCTCAGATAAGAGAGGAGAATATATTTCAGGTATTACTGTCATAAAAAAATTAATAAATAAATTCAACACAACTATTTTCTTTATGCACAGTCATATTTTCTTGATTTTTTTTCTAAAATTGTCTGAAAGCAGTTTTATCTTGGATTCATAAGGAAAGTGGCCAGCTCTTGTTTTTGAAGCGCTTTTATTTTCTTGGTCAAGATTCTGCTTTATTTAATCTACATTTTTGAAAGTCAGCCTACTTCAAGAAAAAAAATAATAATGAAAGGATTCCTTCCTCTATTTTTCTTGAAAATATATAAAACAAAATTGATTTATCATTAACATTTTTATACTACAAGTGAACGTCACACAATACAAATATATTACTATATATTTGTGTTGTGTGACGTTCACATGTACTGGATATGTACAAACACATTATACTTATTAAAAAAATATTTTTAACATTTTTTTTAATTATATTTAGAACCAAATAAAACTATACAAAAACTGTAACAAATCATTCCGCCGAGTATGTTAATTATATAGTTTTGTCATTAGAAAGGTACCATAAATTGCACTAAAATCACAGAATATAGACGTCTATATTCTGTGCTAAAATGTTATTGACTCCTAGTGCTACAAAATGTTACAATAACCATATTGAATGCTGTTTATGTACCAGATAAATCAACCAGTTAAATGCTAAATGAATATTAACTATAAAATTTCTCAAAAGTAATGAAACTAAAGATAATAAAAGACTAGACATTTGCTAAAAAATATGATGAATTTTCTTACAAATTTAATTTTCATTTTCTGTTTATTGCTGTTTAGAACTATGTTGATTATTGTTATGCACAGTTTTAATTTGTTTAATGCCAGGAGTATTATTGCTGTTATTACTGGTTCTGCTTGTCCTAAAACACCATTATTTTTTGTATGCACAGTACATATAGGGTGGAAAAAAATATGGAAACTCTTTCAACACAACTTTATTTTTTTCTATAGATAATTTGATCATTTATTTATTTTTTTTTTTTTTTAATAATTATGTTTTTTGATCAGAATAATTTACTTTAAACCATTAAATAGCAAAGAAATAATATTTTTTAAATTAGTTATTTTTAAATTAAAATTACCGCTACTCTAGAAAGGATAAACCTTTCAAAGTCCCGTTTGCAGCAATTAATTTCTCTTGAATAGATCTTTCATTTGATACCAAACTCGACCTAGGCTTTTGTTGAAAATTTTTCGTTCAACTCCTCGTGGGCCATCCCTCTGAAAAGATGAAATGTCACTAATGGTGTCAAAAAGTATGTTCTTTGTAACAATGATGATGTACAATATTTCACTTTTACAAGTGAAGTCATAAAAAAGTCGTTAAATCGGTTCAATTTTTTTTACCTTGTATATGTATGGTCCTAATAAATCTTTTACTTTTTAAATTATGTTTTTGAATGTTAATTAGTAATCTTCCAAGGTCTTATACTTGTTATTGGCTTTTTTTAAGTAGTATATAAATTCAAATTTTATTTTCTATAACTTATATACACAATATATATACATAGATCTCCTAATGTATGTATTTTGCACTGCATTTATTGGAAAATATATGTTTTAAAAATAAAAAATTTAAATACAAACACATTAATCATCATTATCATCAAGGGTGTTCTACCCTCAGGCAGGTCCTGCTGCAGCCTTCCTCCAAACAATCAAGGGTGTTCTACCCTCAGGCAGGTCCTGCTGCAGCCTTCCTCCAAACCATCAAGTGTGTTCTACCCTCAGGCAGGTCCTGCTGCAGCCTTACTCCAAACCATCAAGTGTGTTCTACCCTCAGGCAGGTCCTGCTGCAGCCTTCCTCCAAACCATCAAGTGTGTTCTACCCTCAGCCAGGTCCTGCTGCAGCCTTCCTCCAAACCATCAAGTGTGTTCTACCCTCAGGCAGGTCCTGCTGCAGCCTTCCTCCAAACCATCAAGGGTGTTCTACCCTCAGGCAGGTCCTGCTGCAGCCTTCCTCCAAACCATCAAGTGTGTTCTACCCTCAGGCAGGTCCTGCTGCAGCCTTCCTCCAAACCATCAAGTGTGTTCTACCCTGAGGCAGGTCCTGCTGCAGCCTTCCTCCAAACCATCCAGTCATCAAGTGTGTTCTACCCTCAGGCAGGTCCTGCTGCAGCCTTCCTCCAAACCATCAAGTGTGTTCTACCCTCAGGCAGGTCCTGCTGCAGCCTTCCTCCAAACCATCAAGTGTGTTCTATCCTCAGCCAGGTCCTGCTGCAGCCTTCCTCCAAACCATCAAGTGTGTTCTACCCTCAGGCAGGTCCTGCTGCAGCCTTCCTCCAAACCATCAAGTGTGTTCTACCCTCAGCCAGGTCCTGCTGCAGCCTTCCTCCAAACCATCAAGTGTGTTCTACCCTCAGGCAGGTCCTGCTGCAGCCTTCCTCCAAACCATCAAGGGTGTTCTACCCTCAGGCAGGTCCTGCTGCAGCCTTCCTCCAAACCATCAAGTGTGTTCTACCCTCAGGCAGGTCCTGCTGCAGCCTTCCTCCAAACCATCAAGTGTGTTCTACCCTCAGGCAGGTCCTGCTGCAGCCTTCCTCCAAACCATCAAGGGTGTTCTACCCTCAGGCAGGTCCTGCTGCAGCCTTCCTCCAAACCATCAAGGGTGTTCTACCCTCAGGCAGGTCCTGCTGCAGCCTTCCTCCAAACCATCAAGGGTGTTCTACCCTCAGGCAGGTCCTGCTGCAGCCTTCCTCCAAACCATCAAGGGTGTTCTACCCTCAGGCAGGTCCTGCTGCAGCCTTCCTCCAAACCATCAAGGGTGTTCTACCCTCAGGCAGGTCCTGCTGCAGCCTTCCTCCAAACCATCAAGGGTGTTCTACCCTCAGGCAGGTCCTGCTGCAGCCTTCCTCCAAACCATCAAGTGTGTTCTACCCTCAGGCAGGTCCTGCTACAGCCTTCCTCCAAACCATCAAGTGTGTTCTACCCTCAGGCAGGTCCTGCTACAGCCTTCCTCCAAACCATCAAGGGTGTTCTACCCTCAGGCAGGTCCTGCTGCAGCCTTCCTCCAAACCATCAAGGGTGTTCTACCCTCAGGCAGGTCCTGCTGCAGCCTTCTTCCAAACAATCAAGGGTGTTCTACCCTCAGGCAGGTCCTGCTGCAGCCTTCCTCCAAACCATCAAGTGTGTTCTACCCTCAGGCAGGTCCTGCTGCAGCCTTCCTCCAAACCATCAAGTGTGTTCTACCCTCAGGCAGGTCCTGCTGCAGCCTTCCTCCAAACCATCAAGTGTGTTCTACCCTCAGGCAGGTCCTGCTGCAGCCTTCCTCCAAACCATCAAGTGTGTTCTACCCTCAGGCAGGTCCTGCTGCAGCCTTCCTCCAAACCATCAAGGGTGTTCTACCCTCAGGCAGGTCCTGCTGCAGCCTTCCTCCAAACCATCAAGTGTGTTCTACCCTCAGGCAGGTCCTGCTGCAGCCTTCCTCCAAACCATCAAGGGTGTTCTACCCTCAGGCAGGTCCTGCTGCAGCCTTCCTCCAAACCATCAAGGGTGTTCTACCCTCAGGCAGGTCCTGCTGCAGCCTTCCTCCAAACCATCAAGTGTGTTCTACCCTCAGGCAGGTCCTGCTACAGCCTTCCTCCAAACCATCAAGTGTGTTCTACCCTCAGGCAGGTCCTGCTGCAGCCTTCCTCCAAACCATCAAGGGTGTTCTACCCTCAGGCAGGTCCTGCTGCAGCCTTCCTCCAAACCATCAAGGGTGTTCTACCCTCAGGCAGGTCCTGCTGCAGCCTTCTTCCAAACCATCAAGGGTGTTGTACCCTCAGGCAGGTCCTGCTGCAGCCTTCCTCCAAATAATCAAGGGTGTTCTACCCTCAGGCAGGTCCTGCTGCAGCCTTCTTCCAAACCATCAAGGGTGTTCTACCCTCAGGCAGGTCCTGCTGCAGCCTTCCTCCAAACCATCAAGGGTGTTCTACCCTCAGGCAGGTCCTGCTGCAGCCTTCCTCCCAACCTCTCTGTTTTGAGCAAGTCTTTTTGTTGTCTCGTACTTCCCTCCGATCCTTAGTCTGTCCACCATTTTATATCTCCTTCTTCCCTTTTCTCTCTTTACTCTAACTTATCCTTCTATAGTTGTTCTCAAAAAGCTCTTTTCTCTCATCATATGTCCTAACCAATTCATTTTTCTTCTTCTTATGGTTTTCAGTATGTCCCTTTCTTCGCCCCCTCTCTCCATTACTTCTTTATTTTACACTATCTTGCCGTCCCATTTTCTCCATTGCTTCTATCTTCTTCTTTTCTTTCATAAGTGTCCATGTTTCCTCTTGATAAAATAAAACACTCCAAATGAAACATTTCATAAATCTTTTCCTCAGCTTCACATTCAACAGTCAGGTCAACAAACTCATTAATAATTTTTTTTTAATTAATGAAGAATAATATTAAATTATATTATAGAATTTAATTCTTACTGTTGACAAATTCTTAAAGAAATAATAATAATAAATATTTATATGTCATACAAATACAAAACGTAGCGTTAACATCATCAGAAAGCAGTTTAACTACAAAGTCAAAACATTTTTTTACAGTAAAGTAATCACTAAAATACATTAGAAAATTTTCAGATATCACTAAAAAGTGTTCAAATATTTAAATTTAAAAATATTTCTATTAAACTGTCTGGATTTCCTATATTATGAAGAGTGGTTTACAGTGTTCTTTTGAATCTGATCTGCTTATTGTTCTTAACACCTTTTTTGTAATTTTAATATATCTTTAATTTGACTACAAATAAGCGGTCCGGATATAGTTTTTGGGTTTAGATCTCTGAGGCGTCTTAAAACTAAAATAATACATGATAATAGTGCATATATTCTTTGTTGTGATTGTCTTAAGGATAAATAATTTAGATTTAATGTTAATGATGTGGGTGTTTAGCTTCTGTAAAAATTACAAATTCTGTAAAAATTAAACTTCTGTATAAACTACATAAATATAACACTTGAATGCACAGTTCTTGGTAACTGTATCTAGTGTACATATTTATAATTCTTAGGGAAACATATGCAAGGCTTTTTAGATCCTTATTATTCCACCACCATAGTAAAAAAATTAATAAAAATGATGCCACAAGTAAAGAGATAATTTCATATTACTATGTACCATTGTTAAATAAACAAATTTGGTAAAAAATCAAGCGGTACCTATATGAATTTTTTAAATCGTTATACAAGATGGAAAAGTGGGAAAAATGCTTTAGTGCTGGTAAAACCAGTCAGGTATTTAAAGAAAATAATGTTGCTAAATAAGTTCTCTATGGAGGGGAAAAGTGGTGTAGTATAATACTTATCAATGGATTAGATATGTCAAGGTGATGACAGGTTAAAGGTGAGGATAGAGATCCATTCGAACACGTCCAAGAATAGATTGGCATCTATGAGAGTTCCTCACTAACTCTGGGGTTATTTTAACTTCTAGATGTCATACTTCTTTACATGATTTAAAAAGATATTTTTTTCACTAATATAGTTAGTTTTTTGCTAATATAATACATGGAGCAGAAACAATTTAAGTGAAATAATATCTAATACCATAGAACATATTTTAAATGAAATATAAATTTTTTTATATATTTTTTCAGTTGTAAAGTAACACAAATATTTAAAATTAAGAAAAAAAAGTAATTTTATTGTTAGCGGCATATATACTGCTATCAACCAATTATAACAATTACACTAAAAATATGTTTTTAACTGTTAATGTTTAAAAGACAAAGGCCACCGTAATTACACAGAGAGCCAAGAAAAACCCATTTGATTGACACATACTTTAATTGAGTTTAAATAATTTTAATTTCAGTAAACAGTGCTTAATGGCAAAAATAAAGCTTCAATAACTTGTAAAAATGTTGATACTAAAATATAAATACAAAGATATTTACTCGATACTTACTGCACTTGTGACACCTCAGCATGTGGCTGTTGACACCGAATAATAGTGTGTTATGTCGTGAGAATAATTATTAGTTTGATGGTCAGATTGCAAGTAAACTGTGTATTTAAATATGTTAAAGGATGAAACAATTATACTATTACACTACTCTGATTGATTAAAAACTAACTTATATACACAGAACCTAATAGAAAAATTATACACTCATGACTTTCCTTTAAAGGCTTGAGTACAGAAGATCTGGAAGTCGGAGTTGGGGACCCCCTATCCAGTAGGACTGAAGTTGGTTGATGTAGACACTGCCTGGAAGCTGGATCAATGCAGGACACCTCTTGCGTGGGTTCATGTACGCGGATGGCATGTCCACAAGCGGCTAGTGGTACGAAACTACTATGCATTAATGCTCGTTTAATGTTCAGCACATATTGGTGGGTTGTGATGACGGTAAGACCGGTGGGAGCAGATTGGGATGAGTATTGATAAAGCTTGAACTGGTCATTTGACCTCAGTATGACCAACAATGGGAAATGTAAAGTGTATTTTGTTTAAATTGGAAAGCCATAATGGGCACAAAGATTAAATGTCTTTTAAAAAGTTTGTTATTTACACAACATATTGGCCCTCCTGAACTGGTTGGTTCAATATAACTAAAAAATATCGGCTCGAAAAATATCAGAAGTAAACCTCTTTCTTTGGATAAATAACAAATAAAATTCTCTTAAAGAAAAAGGAGTTTTTAATTTAAGAGAAACTCAATGGTTATAGAATAGTTCTTCAATTGAAGGGTAGTGGTGAAAGCTTGACAACAGCACGTTGGAAGTTACCGCAAGCAGTCTTCACTTCAGCAACTCTGATGTGCTGAAGGTCTTTGCCGGGGAAGTCATATTGGTCCATTCCATCAAAGTTGGTGGTTAATCAGCATTGAAGGGGGAGTCCTTTTGAGCCACAATCCGCAGGGTTATGTTCCAATGTGATGTGAGATCAAGTAATAGGTGTCACTATGTCTTGAATCTGTGCTACCCTTTTGGAGACAGTCGTCTTTAAGCGTGGTGTATTAATCCAGTTCAACGTAATGGTGGCTGAGTCATACCAAGCAAAAACTTTGTCAATGGTTGTGTAGTGTTTCAGATGATTGACACAGTAGTGGATCAATTTAGATAGCATATGTGCTCCACACAACTCTAACCGTGGAGACGTCACACGCTTTAATCGAGCAACTCAAGATTTTGTAATTATCAAAATTTGAATAGTTGTTATGCTTTTTTCATGAGTTTGAACTCTGAGAATAACTAAAGCACAATATCCTGAATCGCTTGTGTCACAGAAGCTGTGTAACTGCACGCTCTATGCTCGATAGATGTCCACAAGTCGTAGTATTTTGATTGGCCCACAAAGCCCACTGATTGTCTAAGTCGACTGACAGTGAGGCACCCCATTTTAGAGATTTGGTCCATAAGATCTGTAAAAACGATTTTGCCCAGAAAACGACGGGAGTAATCAAGCCATACTTTCAATCAGGATCAAACAAGCAAGCAGTGGCTGAAAGAACCATCCTTTTGGTGAAAGGCAGACTAGGAGTTGAAACTGTGTATGTAAAGGCGTCAATATCAGGAAGCGATTTTATGCCTAAAACAAGATCGTTCGAACCAAACTGAAGAGGAATGCCATGATCTTCTGAAGGTACGGCTTATAAAATGTTCTGGTTATTTGAAGCCTATTTGCTGAGTGAGAATCCACCTTTCTTCATTAGAGCTATAACATCTTTCTGAAGGGTAAGAGCCTCCTCTTCTGTGTTGGCTCCTAGTAAGGACGTACAGTTGTCCACGAAGAGCTAAAGCAGCCAGTGGATGGTGTGAGCTTTCATCCTCTATTAGTTGTTGTACAACTCGGTTGGCTAAATATGGTGATAAAGTCATTCCATAAGTGACAGCAGTAGTTAAGCTTAAATATTTTTATAGGTAGTGAGGGGTCACATCTCCAGTAGATAAGCTGTAAAGCACAATCTTCAGAATGTAACCATATGTTTCTGAACATCTGGCGACTATCGCATGTAAAGACCATACAATGCCATCGGAATCCCATAATGATGGCAGGTATGTCGTTGTGAAGTTTTGGCCCTAAGTGCAGAATGCTGATTAGAGAGAGACCTGAAGATGAAACTGAAGAGGCGTTAAATACTACTCGTATATTATCTCGAAGTACCTCATGATAAGGTAGAAAGAAGTGTGATTCTGCAGGTGAGAGAGCAGATGTAAGGCTGACCATGTGTCAGGCATCATCGTAATCTTCCATCAATTTGATGTACTTCTTCAGAGTTGGGTTTCGATGAAGGCAATTCTCCAAAGCTTTAAAAATACAGAAAGCAGTTTTAGAAGATTCGCCAAGAACGGCAGGAGACTGCCTCAATGGAACAATACTTTGTATTTGCCGTCCTCACAACAACAATGTATTTTTTAAAAATAGTTCTCACATTGTTGTTCAGCAGGGGAAAGAGTTGAAGCATCTGGCACATTTTCCATGCAACAAAACTTTTGCATAGCATTGTGAAGCTCAAAGTTTGTAATTGTAAGAAGATTAACTAAAACTGAGTTTTTGACAGATTGAGCAGCTGTAGTCCCAATTAACACATATCCAAACACCGTATATAAAGATGTGTGTAGATTTTCATACAAACAAAGATTTGCCTCTTAATGTATCTGCAAACAGATCAGCACCTATCAGTAAATCTACAGAAGTGGACCATCCCCCCCCCCTCCCAGATACATAGTGGTCAACAGAATACGTATTAAAATAGTTTGTGATGTCCGTTAACAACATGTAAAGTTTTGTAGCTCAATTCTTAGCGGTTAAAATAATATTAAGCCTTCCTGGGACTTAATTGACACCCTGTGTATTAAATAAACTTAGTCGGACATCTAGGGTGGAAGTTAGCGGGATCAGTGTTTCTATTATAGTTGAATGGAACAACACATGTTCTCCTATTTTATACTTATGATACCAGGAGGAGGACAACTTTTACTTGACACCCTGTGTATTAAATAGACTTAGTCCGACATCTAGGGTGGAAGTTAGCAGGATCAATGTTTCTATTATAGTTGAATGGAACAACACATGTTCTCCTATTTTATACTTATGATACCAGGAGGAGGACAACTTTTACTTGACACCCTGTGTATTAAATAAACTTAGTCCGACATCTAGGGTGGAAGTTAGCGGGATCAGTGTTTCTATTATAGTTGAATGGAACAACACATGTTCTCCTATTTTATACTTATGATACCAGGAGGAGGACAACTTTTACTTGACACCCTGTGTATTGTGACATTCAGAGTGGTCTCCATCCTGGGAACCGGTGATGCGGAAGTAATGGATGGGTCGCTGACCACCTGCCCTGCTTGTTTACAACCTTTGGGGCACAATGGCTTACGCATGAACGCCCCTTTACCTCTTCACTGGACTTCTAGAATCTTCTGGGTTGACGAGCCAGCTCTGTCATGGTACTTCGGACGCAGGGGAATTCAAGAAGCTTCTAGATGGAGACCTGCAGGTGATATATACGGCCCTGATACCAGCGCTAGTCAGTCAGTCAGTCAGCGAGTCTACAGCCTACAGCCCAGGTGTTTGCGGCGACAGTGAGACAGTTCTACAGTGCGAGTGAAGTGTCCGTGTATAGAGAAGTGGTCTACGGAGAAGTTACCGGTGAGTGGTTCGTTGTGGGGATCAACGAAGGAGCATTGCGGTACTTGTGGACGACTTCTGAAGGGACACTGAAGAAACTGTGAGTGAACTGTTAGCATTGGACTGTAGGTAGTAGGGAAGCTAGTAGAGTCACTTTATAGTTAGTCATTGTAAATATTAGTAGATAATCTAGGAAAGCCACTTTATAGAGCTAGGAATTGTAATTAAAAGAAGGGAATTTAGTAAAGTCACTTTGCAATTAGTAGTTGTAATTATTGATGCCATCGAAGATTGTAATTATAGATTAGTTTAACTGTAACAGTAGGCCTAATAGTAAATTGTACTTTTCTCAATAGTTTAAAGTTAAGGAAATAATACATTTAATTATAATAAGTTAATTTTATATTCAATAAATTTAGTAATTGTTTAGTATATCGTGTTGCTTATTTGTAAAACCCACATAGCGATTAATTATTTATAAATTAGGACGTAAAAAAAACGTCACACTGGTGTCAGAAGTGGGATAGATTTGTTAGAGCAACACGTTTAATATTTGTATTTATTGATAGTTATTATTAAGCTGTTTATTGAATTCATTTACTGTAATTCTATATTGTTCAGACGTAGTTTAGCAAAAGAACGATGGCATCTAGTGGAGTTAAGTTAGTAGACTTAAAAGTGGCTGATTTAAAGCGGGAGTTAGAAGAAAGGGACCTAGATCATACTGGAACAAAATCAGTTTTAGTAAGTAGACTTAAGCAGGCAATGCTAGAAGCAGGGGATGATCCAGAAACATTCCTTTTTGAAACTGAAGCTAGTTCACTTAAGTCTATGATTACCAGAAATGTTGAGAAATTACAAAATGACTTAAAAGGAAATGTCGAGAAATTACAAAATGACTTAAAAGGTGACTTAAAAGAAGTGAAAGATGACTTAACCGAAAAAACTAAATAGTAATTGTAAAACCTTGAAGGAAGAGTTAGCTACAGAATTTAATTATAAAATTTGCCAAGTTGAAGACGAATTTAAAAAACAATTAGATGACTGTTCGAACGAATTTAAAAAACAATTAGATGACTATTCGAGCGAATTTAAAACACAATTAGATGACTGTTCGAAGCAATTAGGTGATAGGATTAGGTTTTTAGAAGAAATGGTTCAGGGGAGGAAGGAGTCAATGACCTACAATGAACCACCTGGGATCTCAGGAAGTGGACAGCGACCGCCCAGCCTGGAACCTCGGCCCAGTGTGTGTCCACCCGTAAATAACGCAAGTTTGCCAACCTTCGACGGAAAGATGTCCTGGGAAGATTTCATTACTTTGTTTGAGACTGCCGCTGCTGTCTACAATTGGCCATCATCAGCGAAGGCGTCCATGTTGTGCCTTTCACTTCGTGGAGAAGCTTTGAGCGTACTGCAAACCGTTCCACCTGCTGAGCGACAGAATTACGAAGATTTGATTAGACGGTTCGAAATGCGGTTTGGACATAAACACATGGAACTGGTCTACAGATCTCAGCTCAGGAGTCGTCACCAGAAGTCCAATGAGAGTCTTCAAGAATTCGAAGCTGACATCGCACGATTAGTGAGGGGCGCTTATCCCACAGTGGACGAAACTGTCTACGAGAGCCTATCCATTGAAAGGTTCCTCGATGGACTGCGGGATGCTGAGACGCAGCAGGCTGTAAAATTGGCCCGGCCTAACACGTTAAACGAGGCCCTGACGCAAGCCTAAGAGTTTGAGGCCGTAAAGCAATCCGTCCGGGGCCAGGCACGTCTGCGAGGAGTCTACGCAGAGGAAGAAGAACCTATGAAGATAGAAGACATCGTAAGAAAAGTGCTTGATGCCCTGAGGGACCGGAAGAAGGAGATTCGCTGTTGGGGGTGTGGAGAGTTAGGCCATCTTCGAAGTAAATGCTCGAGTAAAGCCTCTCGGGGGCAGAGGCAGGAAAACTAAAAAGGGTTGATGGGAAGGGGCAACTGTCAACCCAGCAACTTGAGGCCCCAGCTAAGAGCATCATCGTAGCATCTTTGTCAGGTCAGACCAACAGCCTTTACATAGACGGATTGGTAAACGGGGAGCCCAGAAGCCTTTTGCTGGACACTGGTGCAACGATGACGATATTGAATGAAGATATTTGTCCTTCCTCAATGAAAATAACTCCGACGACCTGGACAGTGAAGACTGCGACTGGGGACTTTGCCAGCGTCCGCGGGGAGACAGTTTCCACCTTCTGCATCGGGGGTGCATGTCTTGAGCATCGCGCTCTTGTAGCTGACATTGAGGAGGACGTCATACTCGGCATGGACATGATGACGAAACTTGGCTTACAGTTAGACCTCAGGAAAGGAGTGACGACCATTGGGGGAGAGGAAGTTGCTCTTCAGCATAGGAAGAATTTATCTTCTTGGATGCGCTTGTTGAAGGACGCCACTCTGCCACCTCGAACTCAGAAGATCGTCAGAGCAGAAATGGACAAGACTATTCCGGAAGGCCAGAACTTAATGCTGGAACCAGTTATAAACGACGAGGAACTTGGACGTGGGGTACTTGTAGCGAAAACACTGTTCAAATCTTCTAAGGAAGTTCCAGTCCGTATAATGAATTTGAATGACCATCCTGTTGCATTGAAACAAGGTAGGCTCCTAGGTAAATGTTCTTCGGTTTCTTCTGTTTCACGAGCTGATAGGAATATCTCTTCAGACCATAAAAACCTTCCAGAAGACATAGCGGAGTTTGTAAGAGATGCATGCAGGGGAATGACATTGGATCAAACGAAGCAAGTCGCTAGGCTAATAACAGAGTATCAAGCTGTGTTTGAAACTGCTACGGGGCCAAAAGGTAGGACAACTGTGGTTCAACATAAAATTGATGTTGGAGACGCTAGACCAATCCGTCAAATACCTAGGAGACTACCCTGGGCGAAGAGAGAAGAGGCAGAGCGAAAAATAAAAGAAATGGAGCAAGATGGAGTGATTGAGCCCTCCAGCAGCCCATGGACTTCGCCGGTAGTACTAGTAAAGAAGAAGGATGGGACTTCCAGGTTCTGCGTGGATTACCGACTACTGAACAATGCTACGAAGAAAGACAGTTATCCCTTGCCCCGGATTGACGACACTCTGGATGCTCTCGGAGGCTGTAAGTTCTTCTCGACCCTGGACTTGAAGAGCGGATACTGGCAGGTGGAGATAGCTCCGGAGGACAAAGAGAAAACAGCGTTTTCTATAGGAAATGGAAACGGACTTTGGCAGTTCACGGTGATGCCCTTTGGACTCTGCAATGCTCCAGCTACCTTCGAGAGACTCATGGAAAATGTGCTACGGGGACTGACTTGGGATACTTGTCTAGTGTATCTGGACGACATCATAGTCCTAGGGAAGACGCTTAACGACCAACTTCAGAATCTGGAGAAAGTTTTTAAGAGGCTTCGTTCTTCCAACCTGAAGTTAAACCTAAAAAAATGTAATCTTTTCAAGAATAAGGTTAACTATCTTGGACACGTAGTGTCATCTGAAGGAGTGACTGTGGACCCGGAGAAGATTAGCACCGTGAAGGAGTGGCCTGTCCCACGTAACAAACATGAGGTGAGGAGTTTTCTTGGACTTTGCACCTACTACCGCCGCTTCGTGAAGGGCTATGCTGATATTGCTAAGCCACTGACCAAGCTCACCGAAGAACAGCGTAAGTTTGAGTGGACTCCGGAGGCTAGTGAGGCTTTTGAGACACTTAAAACTTCCCTTTGCAGCGCTCCAATCTTAGGGTTCCCACGGTTTGGAGAGAAATTCATTGTGGACACGGACGCCAGCGATGTGGGTATAGGGGCAGTTCTCTCCCAAGTTCAGGACGACCATGAAGCTGTAATAGCTTACTTCAGCAGAACGCTATCCAAAGCAGAGAGGAATTATTGCGTCACCAGAAGAGAGCTACTTGCAGTCGTAAAGTCATTAGAGCACTTTCACAAGTACCTCTATGGACAGCTTTTCCATTTAAGGACCGACCATTCTGCCCTGACTTGGCTAATGAACTTCAAGAACCTGGAGGGACAGACAGCTCGATGGGTGCAGCGTCTTCAAGAATACAACTTCACCTCTGAACACCGACGAGGGAGAAACCATTCCAATGCCGACGCCCTGTCTCGCCGACCTTGCCCAGAGGGTTGTAAGCACTGCTCCAAGGTAGAAGAAAGGAATCCGTCCGTGGAAGTGCGTTGTGTCTCTTTGGAGCCAGCTAGTGGATGGGAGCCGGAGGAACTCCGTAAAGAGCAGCTTGAGGATAGTGAGGTTGGACCACTGCTGCGGGAGAAGGAATCGGGGGCTCGTCCTAGCTGGGAGGACATTGCAGCTAGGAACCATGTGTATAAGAGCTACTGGGCACAGTGGGACTCAATGAAGGTTAAGAACGGAGTGCTTATAAGAATCTGGGAGGCCCCTAATGGTAGGAAGCAGATTGAACAGGTTGTGCTCCCCAGAAGTAAAAGAAAGGAAGTGCTGGAGGACATCCACAATGGAGCATCTGGCGGGCACTTAGGTGTCAACAGAACGGTGGACAAGCTACGTCAGCGGTTCTACTGGTTGAACTTGAGGGCTGATGTAGAGAAGTGGTGCCGCCAATGTGATGTCTGTACTGGAAGCCGAGGGCCACAAACAAGAAGTCGAGGCAGAATGCAACAGTACAACGTTGGGGCACCCTTCGAGAGGATCGCCATCGACATCGCCGGTCCATTTCCCATGTCAGATGCAGGAAATAAATATCTCCTGGTGGCCATGGACTACTTTACGAAATGGCCAGAAGTATACGCCATACCAAATCAAGAAGCCGCAACAGTGGCTGGGTGCTTGGTGAACGAATTCATCTGTCGGTATGGAGTGCCACGTGAGCTGCACAGCGACCAAGGGACGAACTTCGGATCCTTGTTGATGAAGGAGGTGCTTCAGCGTCTCGGAGTGCACAAGACACGGACTACTGCGCTTCATCCGCAATCTGATGGGATGGTCGAGAGATACATAAAGACACTCGTTGGACACCTCAGGAAAGTTGTGTCCACCAATCAGCGGGATTGGGATCGGAAGGTGCCCATTTTCCTCCTGGCGTACAGATCTTCGGTCCACGATACTACGGGTTTCACCCCAGCGAGGATGATCTTCGGAAGGGAGCTGCGGCTGCCTAGTGACCTCATGTTCGGCCTGCCACCTGACGCAAAGCAGCCCGCAACGGACTACGCCTGCGAGCTCGTCGACCACCTACACGACACTCACGAGTTCGCTCGTCAGCACCTAAAAATGGCCAGTGACAAAATGAAAGCTCGCTACGACCGGCAAGCCAATTCCACTGGATTCCAGGTGAACGACCTGGTGTGGCTCTACAGTCCCATCCGGAAGAAGGGGAGATGCCCGAAATTTCAACAGGATTGGCAAGGACCTTATCGGGTAGTGACACGAATCAACGATGTGGTCTACAGGATTCAAAGACACCCAAGAGGCAAGATGCTTGTGGTCCACCTTGATCGCCTAGCACCGTACCATGGAGCGGAAGCTGATCGGGACGATCAGCCTTAAGGAGGGGGCAGTGTGACATTCAGAGTGGTCTCCATCCTGGGAACCGGTGATGCGGAAGTAATGGATGGGTCGCTGACCACCTGCCCTGCTTGTTTACAACCTTTGGGGCACAATGGCTTACGCATGAACGCCCCTTTACCTCTTCACTGGACTTCTAGAATCTTCTGGGTTGACGAGCCAGCTCTGTCATGGTACTTCGGACGCAGGGGAATTCAAGAAGCTTCTAGATGGAGACCTGCAGGTGATATATACGGCCCTGATACCAGCGCTAGTCAGTCAGTCAGTCAGCGAGTCTACAGCCTACAGCCCAGGTGTTTGCGGCGACAGTGAGACAGTTCTACAGTGCGAGTGAAGTGTCCGTGTATAGAGAAGTGGTCTACGGAGAAGTTACCGGTGAGTGGTTCGTTGTGGGGATCAACGAAGGAGCATTGCGGTACTTGTGGACGACTTCTGAAGGGACACTGAAGAAACTGTGAGTGAACTGTTAGCATTGGACTGTAGGTAGTAGGGAAGCTAGTAGAGTCACTTTATAGTTAGTCATTGTAAATATTAGTAGATAATCTAGGAAAGCCACTTTATAGAGCTAGGAATTGTAATTAAAAGAAGGGAATTTAGTAAAGTCACTTTGCAATTAGTAGTTGTAATTATTGATGCCATCGAAGATTGTAATTATAGATTAGTTTAACTGTAACAGTAGGCCTAATAGTAAATTGTACTTTTCTCAATAGTTTAAAGTTAAGGAAATAATACATTTAATTATAATAAGTTAATTTTATATTCAATAAATTTAGTAATTGTTTAGTATATCGTGTTGCTTATTTGTAAAACCCACATAGCAATTAATTATTTATAAATTAGGACGTAAAAACGTCACAGTATTAAATAAACTTAGTCGGACATCTAGGGTGGAAGTTAGCGGGATCAGTGTTTCTATTATAGTTGAATGGAACAACACATGTTCTCCTATTTTATAGTTATGATACCAGGAGGAGGACAACTTTTACTTATTAATTTAAAATTGGCTATATTTATCTATTTATTTAGAATTATCAATATGTAAAGCACATTTAAATAACTAGGGATAAAAAAGTTGACATTAAAATAACTGGAAATATAACAAATCATTTTTATGAAAATAAAAATTAATATTTAATCAATAAAAATTAGGACATATTAAAAAAATCTCACATTAAACAGTTAATACGGAGTTAAAAATCATGTTTATATCAGTAACAATATTTGCATTATTTTGAGAATAAATACACCATAGGAAAGACAAACACATAGAGAGCTGAATAACAACTTAACTTGAGATAAGGATCTACCAGGACATCAAGAAACCTGAATAACAACTTAACTTGAGATAAGGATCTACCAGGACATCAAGAAACCTGAATAACAACTTAACTTGAGATAAGGATCTACCAGGACATCAAGAAACCTGAATAACAACTTAACTTGAGATAAGGATCTACCAGGACATCAAGAAACCTGAATACTCAGCTGTAACAAGAAATATCACTACAGCCTTCTTTTGACTCATCAGCTTGAAAACTATTTTTAATTTCTATTTATTTCACATCATTTTACAAAAGACAATATACATTTTTAGTGACATTATCTGCCTAGCTGATAGCTGATTGGGAGACCTTTTTATGTTACTTATTCATGTTCGTACTGTGTTAATAACATTCTTATTCTTCTTATATATGAGACGCCGACACAACGTTGTTGGTATTTTAAGGCGAATATGAATGGTTAGATGAGTGTAGGATGAGTGTGGATGAGTGTAGTCTGGTTACTATCTGAGTTCGACTGTTCCTCAGAAAGGGCAATTTATTAATAGCCCAACAGCCAGGGCTTTTTTCCAATTCAATTCAAATATTCTGTATTCAAAGTTTGCATAGTATACTAAGAATAGTGTCATATGATATTATGATAATATAAATTTTACCTTAAAAACTATTAAACCTTATTAAACTATTAAACCTTAGAACTAGAATATGTTCTTCTAAAGGTCTACATTTTTGTAATACTATATAACAATGTTATGTTTTTCAAAATTACAACATTATTACTATCCACAATTATACTATTATTTAGCTGTCTCAAATACCTCATCTGTTGTATATGGAGCGATATTGATTAAGTACTTTTTTAATTCTTTCTTAAATACTTTATTTGATTGGATGTTTTTTAATTTACAAGGAAGCATTTGCAGAAATTTTTGACCAGAGTAGCTTGTCATTTTTTTATAAAATTCTAGATTGTGTCGTTGTGTGATGAGACCCTTACCCCTGGGATTGTGTCCTGAGGTGTTTAAACTATCACAATATATGAATATATAGCACTACATAATATAGAAAATACATCAGACAACAGCATCTCATTACATTATTTACTATCACAATATATGGTCGGTCACATGGTGAGAAAACATCTCTCTAAAATAGTGGTTAGATTAGAAACTTTTTTAATAGTAGACCTACAACATTAACCTTGCAGGAATGCATTTTCTAATCCTAATCACATGTTTTGTAAACAGTAGTGGTGGTGGGCAGTGAAGAAAGGGGTCAGTGCACCTACATGTTTATTTTTGTTAATGGTGGTGGTATAATTTTTATAATTCATATTTTATATATATATATATTAAATTTGCAATATCCCGTCATCGTGAGAATTGGTCGCATGTAGAGAAAATTACTCACCCATAAAATTGACTAATCAACTTTCCAATATCATTAAAAATTTTATTTTTTTATTTTTAAATTTATTAGATACACTTAGAGACAGTATAAAGTAAATTTGGATGCTTTATTTCTTTAAAAACTACCGAAAATTATTAAATATAAATAGTTTTGTTATAATTATTTCATAAATGTTGTAGTTCTGTTCGCTATTCTAAATATTAAATGCATATATATTTTTTTTTAATGCGGAGGGTAATTAAAACATATACATAAAAAGAGATTATTTATTAAATTTATCAAATACAAAAAGTATCATCTGGTTTTTTTGGCCATAACAAATTATTTTAATAAAACTATTTTACACAATTAAAAACTATTTATTTACAACTTAAAATACTACTTAACACATATAACTAAATGTACAAACAAAATTTAAAACTTTATAAAAAACACAATTCAAAAGCAAATCTAGTCGCATATGGAAAAAACTTCTTTTCGTTACAGAGACACAAATGGTTGCGTATAGAGAAAACGTCAAACTGGCCAAACATGTAGGTGCACTGACCCCTTTCCCCACTGCCCCCCACCACTACTGTTTACAAAACATGTGAAAAGGATTAGAAAATGCATTCCTGCAAGGTCAATGTTGTAGTTCTACTATTAAAAAAGTTTCTAATCTAACCACTATTTTAGAGAGATTTTTTTCTCACCATGCGACCGATGACAGGTTATACATATATTTTTTTATATTTATTTTCTATCAAAATAAATATTTGCAGTCTGTACAAAATTTATATAATTATTGAAAAATGTACTAATAGAAGCTCTACTAAATTAAACTCTAAATTATACTACGGAATATAAATAAAATACATAAATCTTAACAACAATAAACAATCATCAAGATAGGATGTATCATATAGCATAATTTGACAACATTATAGTTGTAATAATAACAACTTATATTATATAAATACGATATCAAAACATATCAAAAGGTAATGGACTTCACAACAGATCTCACGAGAAGTAATTCTCAGAGGCTGCATAAAATTGTGAATCATCATCAAACAATCAGAAATGAGGTTACTTACTTTCCAAGGCTAGTTTTTTAAAGGTAATAAAAAAGATGTAATCCAATAAAGTCTCCCTTTGTTTGTAGCTCTAAAAACAACAATTCAATAATAGACAATAAACAATAATTCTCTATTTGTTGAGTACAAACTAGTACATTAAATGGGTTCGCATGAATTTTACCTGTTCCGGTAAAATGGGGGACAAGATCTCGGCAACTTTTGTAAAACCCTAACAGAAAGGCAAGATTTCGGCAGTTTTGGGGGAAGAAGAGGGATAGGAAGAGAGAAGTGGCAGTGAGTTAGGTTAGGTTGCGTTAGGTTAGGTTAGGTTTGGTTAGATTAAAAATGCATGCAGTAAATATTTTCACTCGCATGACGACCAAACTGAGCAAGTTGCCCAAATGCATAAGACGGAACTGGCTTCAACTGCCATGATGTTAGTTGTATAGAAATAGTGACTCTCTCTGTGCTCTGTGTAGCTAACCACCCCCTTGCTGCTACCTGCAGAGAGAAGTTACTGAGTTCGTGCTTGGGATTAACTGACTCTTTTTGCAACAGTTTTTTTTTCACTAATTAGAGTTGCCGGGTTCGTGTCTGTCACATTAAATAGTCTCAGTCTTATTACTAAATACATAAGGGTCCTTATGTTAAAAGAAACACGAGTTTGATAATAACTAAGCCAAATATAAAACACAACATGTTAGAAATTCTGATAAAGTATTGTGGGATTTGTCACCAAGAATGTTTTTAGTTTTTTCTTAAATTTCTTAATTTCTGGTTCACTTTTAATTTCAACAAGCAAAGCTGTAAAGAATTTACTTCCCATTTGAGAGGGCTTTTTGTTAAAGAAAGCAAAATTTTGTTTAGATATATTGATTTCATTTTCCTCCGTGTTATAGAAATGTATATCCTATCTAATCAATTCATAATATTGTGCGAATATTCCTGGACATCTGATTTGAAGGAATTTGGATAGTCATGAATGAGGAAGACTTCCTTTCAAGAGATCAAAGACTAGAGTGAAGTAATTCATGATTCATGACTGACAAAACATTGAATAAAGTCACACATTGGTCTACAATCTGTGTGATCTGGCAAGTGAAGTTTTTATCTCTAAATATATGAATGTATACAGGGCGAGTTTTAAGCCAGTTACCTCCTAACCTGTTTCCACAATTTATAAAATATTTTCTTTTTAATAATATGCCATTAAATAACAACCCACCCTACATTTAGAGTGTTTCAACATTATTAGGGATCACTTGGGGGTCCAAGATCTAGGAGTCAACTTCAAAGTTTCAAATAGGAACGTGGTCATGCAATTTATCATTAACACCACCACTTCAAGCTGAAAGGTAGTGCAATCAGAAATTAAAAAGAATGTGTTGTTCTTTATTTTCATTATTTTATTTTATTGATGATCGTCTGTGTATTTTCAAAATTAAAACTGATTTGTCATTTCAAGGTGTCAGTTATCTTCTAACTTGTTTCCACAGTTTAATTTGCTTTATGATTATGCAATTAAATTAATATCAACCCATTCTACATTTGGCTTGTTTTAATATTATTAGGGATCACTTGGGACCAAGATTTAGGAGTCAATTTCAAAATTTTAAATGGGAATGTGGTCATGTGATACATCATTTAACACCACCGTCTCAAGCTGAAAATGATAGCGCTATCAGAATTTAAAAAGAATGTGTTGTTCTTTAGCTTTTAATTATTTTGTCATTTAATGTAATTGGTCATCGCCTATACATTTTCCTAATTAATAATGATTTGTCATGGCTAAAACAAAACCAGATTTGTGTTTTTATTTTTTTCTAGGGTGTTTTTGTTTTAGCCATGACAAATCAGTATTAATTAGGAAAATATATAGGCGATGACCACTTAAATTAAATAACAAAATAATTAAAAACTAAAGAACAACATGTCCTTTTTGAATTATGATAGGGCTATCATTTTTAGCTTGAGATGATGGTGTTAAATGACATATTACATGATCATGTTCCCATTTAAAATTTTGAAATTGACTCCTAGATCTCAGACCCTAAGTGATCTCCAATTACGTTGAAACACTCTAAATTTAGTGTGGGTTAGTATTAATTTAATGGTATATTTAAAAATGAAATATTTCATAAACTGTAAAAACAAGCTAGGAGTTAACTGACTTAAAACTCACTCTCTGTGTACATACATGATTTTTATGGCTTTATAAAGGTGGATAAATTTCTTCAAGTACTAAATATGGTTACAATCAATTATTGACACGTATTATTCAGTGTTTGAATAGCTACTATTGTAAATGGTAACTATTGTTTGTATAAGGACTGTGAAATTCAAGATATTGTCCCGAAGAATGTTGTGCCAATATAGCTGAAACCAATCAAATACACCAGATAAAGATTACCAGACTTTCTAATCTAGAATACAACTAAAGTCTCAAGAAATAAATTATTCTAGCATAGCAGAGTAAATAACTGTGCATCCACAACGCGCTTACATTTCCAAGTATAAAAAGTGAGGATCAATGGAAAACACAATTAAGAAGTCCAAAATAAGGATGATGCCAGTTGGCAGAGTGACAAACATTTTATTTTTAACCAGGTCACCTGTGCTGGATTTTGGCATTTACGGAATAACAGAGACAGACAGGCAGGTCTATTCTTTGAGATGTGGTCATCTGGGAAGCTGCCAGCCGGTCTGAGTCTGTCTGTCTTACTTCCCAACGTCCACACAACAGCTGGTCCACCTTCACTTCACCTACATTTAGACCTCTGTGAGTACCAAGAGTTGTTTCCCTCCATGAAATGCTTACAAATGACCAAAACTTCACTGAGAACATTCTCTTTGTTAGTAGCACTTTTATAAACAAATTAGAGTTTTTATAAATAATAGAGGTTTAAAACGATATCTATTAATTACAAAATGTAACTGATTTTCTTTGGTAACATTTTAAATCCAGAAGAAATAGTACAAACAAACCTGAGATCTTGTTTAGTGTTAACAGATTATATATGCATCTTGTAACACTTACTATGTAATTACCAGGTGAAGTTCATTGGTCTAAAACTAATTACTGGAACGTAAACTTTCCATTTGTTATTATGATTACAATTTATTAAAATAATCAGAAAATTAAAGTATAAATGCACCGTACTCGTATCACGTATTTTGTGTTTTGTATAAGTGCAGTGTAATCAAATTGCTTAGTACAGTAGGTTTACTGTTTGTCATATTATTTCTTGTTGCTGCTGTTTCTATCAGCTCTTGTCTAGAACACTTATATCAAACATGGATACCTTTTTTGATATAAGTGGCCAGTGGGGGTTATTGGTCCCCCTGGGAAAATTAACAAATAAAAAAATTAAAATATTCAAACTGAATAAATCTACTAAAAACAATTTTAAATATTGTATTTTAGCAACATTTCATTTCAGTATCATTACATTTTGTTGGCATCAGTTATAACACTTATATCTTGTTCTTGTACGATTTGAACAGTCGCATATCTCCGGCTGGCTGCGCCACTAATCAGGCAGTTGTTCAGAATTTTCACTTCATGAGATGGTCTCTACCGGCCGTTTTCCGATCTACATCTAATTGGTGTCTGCATGAAGCTAGGTGCGCGTAGAACTAGAAGTGCAAAAGACGACGTTTTACTATGTAAAGCTTTGGTCAGTCGGGCTACACAATACATGTTTGTATTATTTACATAGTCCCATTTTTTTTAAAGTCCTAAACAGTCAAATCATTGACATATTTGTTATTTAAAATAAGGTCTCTTTAAAAAATCAAATTAACATCCCAAATACAAACTCCAATGAACAAAGTTTAAAGTATACATGTAATGTACTGAATACAGCCACCGCCATATACTCCATAGTCCAGCTAAACAAATGCCTAAAAAATGAAGGTGTTATTACGGTATGCAATAGAACGCATAATATACTTGTGGATAAAACCATAAATAGTAGCAGATATAACAGCAGAGATGTCTGTAAAATCCAATAGTCCGAGTTCTTAAATCAGACAGATGGGACAGGTTTTAGAAAACTAATTTAAAATAACATTGTCCCGATCCCAAACAAGACAAAAAAGAAACAACACTCGTTAAATAGTTTTTCGTCGTGTGTTAGTGTTCGTGTGTGTACATGTATAATTTTTATAATATAATGACTCCAATAGGACAAAGCCGCTGATGATAGTTCTATAGAGCCGAAACTAGTACGGTAAAAACACAGTTCTGGATAATAAGAAGCAGGTAATAATACCTAAATTTATGCTAATAAGTTAGTTTGAATTTTCAAAATTAAACTTTAACATTCGTCAAATTATAATCTCATCTCAAAAATATATCAAATTTTTTTGTGAGAAAAATGTGATGCTTAGATAGCATAGAACCCCATTAGATACCTTAAAATTTTAACAATTTTCTGGGGGAGTACCCTCCCGAACCCCCCCACCGTTTTGGGGGTATTCCATACCCCCAAAGCCCCTGGAACTTATTGCCCTCCCTGGGACAATTTCCTGGCGGCGCCCATGATGAATACTAATAAACGTTTCACTCCATATTAAAATGTTTAAAAGATCAATAAACGATTTTTAATAGAAACAACTATTTTTTTAATACAACTTATTACATGCAAAACCCTTAGGCTAGTTTCCATCATCAAGAGAAAGTACCCAACTCTGTTTTTCTTGAGCTTAGTTTTCTAACCAAAATAGCAAAAAATTGAGCTATTAATTAAACTATAAATATAATTGCCATGTCCAAAGTTATACAGGGTATTTACAAAATAATGTAGGACTTTTAATCCTTTATAGATGTCACATAAAACTTATTATTATAATTAATACATCAAATTAAACAGCAGCTCAGTTTTGTTTATGTACAAGTTTTAAGAGTTCAATGTGAGCACCATTTATCACATGGTACAGATCAATGTGATATCTCAGTTCTTCCCAAATTTTAATTAATGTGTCAGCTGGTAGTGAAGGGACATACTCAAAATCCTTTATGAAGCCCCAAAGGTAGAAATCATATTGTGTCGGAAAGCTCTGTAGATAGGCCCTTTGCGGCCAATTTGAACCATTGGCGTATTGAGTTATGTCAGTGAGGGGATGCACCATCTTGCGGCCAAATGTAGTTCTGTAGTTCATCTTCTTCCAGTTGAGGCAATAGCAATAGTTGTTTAGTATCAAGATAGGAAGTACTAGTTATAATGGCTTTTCAAAAAAAGAAAGGTCAGTCAATTTTCTGCTGACCACTAACCTTTGGTTGTCCCCTACTCTTCCCTTTTCAAAGGCAGCCATTTTTTAAATTTGTTATTCCATATGCAACTACTATTATATCTTGGAGGAACACAAAAAAATTAATCCAGAACAAAAATTGCACAGTTTCTACAGATTCAGTCTTTATAAACCTACTACAAAACAATAAAAGCTTCTATCTTATTATGTAGGCTTAAGCGGCCGGTGTCATTACTACAAACTAAAACTTCCGGTAACGACTGTGTCAAGGTGTTATTTATAGTATTTACATCACCAAACATTTTGCCCATACTGTGATGTGACATTATGGGTATCACAGTGGTATCTCTGAGACTCCAGATACTATGAGATCGTCCACTGTCTCAGGTATACAGATCGCGGACTTTAGCTTTGCGGCGCGCAGAAACAAACTACTACCCGCTCATTTAACAACCATAATCTGTGTTACGGGTTGCATTTACACACTCGCCACTGTAATGAAGGTGCCAAAACTTCTTCCTTGGCTCTATATCGAGTAAACTTGACTATTTGAGAGCTAAAAATGTATGGGGAAAAGTAAAATAAGTTGAAAACATTAAATATATTGAGGTAACTATATTTTTATGGAAGGTCAGAAAGTATGTTAATTTCACAAGCAAAAGAAACACATTATTATTGACTGCTTCTTTATCTACTTCATTTAAAACGACTGCAATAATATTACTTAAGTAGTTTATTTTTATAATAACAGTTTATAAAAAATTGGGTTAGTTGTTATTGTCGATACGGTTCTCAAAAAGGATGTTGTTGCTGGTGAGTCAGAGTCAGTCGGAGTGTTTTCAGGACGGAGCATATAACACTACCCTGCCACCCCTCCCACCCACCACCACGCAGGCAAGGCCATGCGAGGAGTTAAAGTCCGCGATATGTACCACTGAGGATGCCACATCACAGCATGGGCGAAACGTTTAGTGATGTACATACTGTAAATAACACCTTGATGCGGTTATTACCTTTAGTTATTAGTAATAAAAGCTTCTGTTCACAAGTCCCATGTTCTAACGGATGGTGGGGGAAACATTGCGCACAGGCACTAACAAACAAAACTGTTTGAGTTGTTCTTTCATTTAATGTATTTATTATCAATGCAATGATCAATACAATATACATAATTGTAAGTTTTATATGAAAAATACATAGCATTAAAAGTCTTATATTCTTTTGTAAACATCAGTTACTTAATTTGATATAATTTATGCCATGTTTAAACAAATTAGATTATAAGATTAAATATGACTGAGACATAAATTTATAAAACTTGTTAGAATAAGATAACATAAGCATAACATAAACTTAAACTTAAACGCTTATAACATAAGCAAATTAACCAGCAAAAATGCATTTGCCACTTGGGTTATTCTGTACATAAATGGATTTTACTTTTAAAGTGTTTAACAATATTTTTAAAATAGTCACTATAAATCAATTACTACTTATGAAGCAAATTTTTTTCAAAATACTTCAATGTCCTGAAAAGTACAAATCAACCATATAAATATGCAGCTAAACGCATGTGTCCGACACATATTTGAACGTTATTATGATTGAACACAATACGGTAAATCTTCAGAGGTGGTAAACTTGGGTTTGTGCGTATATAACTTAACAAATAAATAGCTAGATGTCAGCTAAGTGGGGATTAAAACTTTGAGCTTGTAGTTCTTGAGGAAACAGAGTACTTTAAAGTGGCAATTGATTTTACATAAAACAACACTATTTTACTGATCCAATTGCAATTTGTATACTAAAAAGTGTCAAAGGCTAGATTTGTGACTATATTAAAACATATTTTAAAGGCTACAGTCTTTAAAAAATCATGTTAATGTTACTTGCCTCAGTTTGGTTGGACACTACTTTTCAGGAACATTACCATTAAGATGACAATTCACACTCATTTCCTGGACAGGAGCCAGAACACTGTTCATTGTCCAAAGTGATATGGTAACTACTTAACATAAAGATCAAAGATGCATTAAATCTAAAATGTGGATGCCAATTTGGCTTGACTTTTCTGATAGCGTTTCCCCAAATTTGTTTCAAGTTGGTAGTCCGAAGCCCAAGTTTGATTCATATACAGTAGAACTCCAATCATCCGAATCAATTGGGAACAGACCCTATTCGGATAATCAAATTGTTGTCTAAAAGCAGTCCATTTTATTTAATTACTGCATGTTATTAAATGCATATATATTGAATTGGGATATCAAACAACATTTTAAATGAAAAAGGATATTTATTATATAATTAATTACAGTATAATTACATATTAAAGTGTATTATTATGTGTATTTACGTACTATCCTGTAAACAAATGTTACTACGCACTGAGCTGGCATGGTGGCTAAGTGGCTAAGGCTTCGGACTGCGGAGGGCGAGGTCCAAGGTTCGAATCCCCACTGAGCCAACGGTCAGTACTTCACTCGTTGAATAAAGTTGACGCACAGGCCTGCAGGCCCATGTGAACTGGCGAGTAAAGTTAAAAAAAAAAAAAAAAAATATTGCTTGCCAAACATCTTAGTTAAACATGCTCTATGTTTTTTTTTTGAATGTCTTCTATGTTTTTTGGCAGCCAGGTCGCGCATCCGTTAGTCAGAGGGAAGGACAATAGCATGAGTAGACAATTCATTATCCCTATTGGTGTATTATGTGTTATTTATTGTGATACATATGTATGTATGGTTTATCTTTATAAGGATTAAAACCACTACTCTTTGTTGTTGTATGCTTTCAGTTGTTTTTTTTTTTCAGAACAAAATTGAAAAACTGAAGATTGTAAGATTTCTTTTATGACATTCTGAAAGCAATTCGGATAGTTTGAGTTTGGATTATTGGAGTTCTACTGTGCATCATGGCTGTCATATTATTTCATTCTTATTCCCCTTAACACGTTCACTGCGTATTATAATAACATAAATCAAGTGATTCAGGTTCTATTTGCTGTCCTCCTCTGATCAACTTTCCAAAAAAAATATTTGTTCAAACCTATTTGAAATTTGACAGTTTGAGTTTGTCACCCAGGTGCGGAGTTTTTTTTATTTTTCTTTCACTTTCCTTTTGCTGTAGGAATAAAGAAATCAGGATTGAAATCATTTCAAATTATCTCCTTCAAGTCGGAAATGACGTTAAAGTTTGTTACGTGGGTGTCACACGCTCACATTTCTGGTCCTGATACACGGGTGTAACATCCACTCGGCACTACGATCTCAACGATTATTTACATTGATGTACTAAATTATAGGTTACTGTTTATTTATAATTTTACATCAAACATTTTCAAGTATTAAATTTTTTTAATGGATTCACATGTTGTCGCTGTAAATATTGAAGCAGCCTGTCGAAATTTACTCGATTTTGTCTGGTCATGTATGTTTTAGTTCCCTATAGACTCAAATCTTACATTCACAGTATTATATGCAACATTGGTTCTATAAGTGTTGTAGCATGTTGTTTATATTTCTCTATTTTTTATTCTATTTTTAAGTTCTATTTAGATTCCAATTTAATCGTAAGTGTCGGGCATAAACCTGGTTATCAGGGCACTACATACAGTAATATTGTTTCACCTTTACTCGCTTATTCGAGTGGCACACTAAATCGTTTTTCTCTTTAATTTCCACCATTGATTCTTTCATCATTTATATCAATTGAACACCTTGTTCCTCTTATATGTTCAGCTATTCGCCCAAGAATTAACAACGGAAACACGCGGAATGATAACTGCATCTCACATCCACTCCAACTGACCCTTACTCAGAACAGGCATTAACACTAGGTCCCCCCGCTACTGATAAACGCAGGAATGTAATCTGTTTACCTTTAAACGCAATAACAACCCACCAGTCAAAGATTTTGTAAGTGTTTGTCAGAGGTTACAACGGTGTAACAGAGTTCTAGATGTGACCAGTATAAGATACGCAGTGAACATGTTAATGACTTCAATAAAAATGTTAATTTGGCAATGTTTCCAGTTATTGTTGAGTAAATATCGACCACTTTTAAATAAAAAGCAGTAAAATGGAGGAAAAATCACAATTTATAGAAAATCTACATGATCTACGACTTGCGACCATTCGAGGGGACCTTGAAGGCATCAAAAGTGTTCTTGCAAAAGGTATGAAGTAAGAGTAAAATAATTGTTATACGAATGTAAGATATGAGGTTAGGTTGTAGAATACTGCCCAGTAATTAATGTAATATAAAGGATAAGGCATCAGAAAAATTACCAAAGAAGACAAATCTACTAACACCGTACACAGCAAATTATGGTCACAACAAATTATGATCACTTTATAATTTTGTTTACAGTCTTTTTTATCACGATAATTTTTAAAATATCATTGAATTTAACATAAACTTAATATAAATGCATATTAAATTCAAGTTCAACTGAACAAAACTACGTGCCGTGAACAAAGATATGTATACTGTTCATTTGACTACTGAAACATTTTAAACACTCATATTACTGAGCAAGAATTATATTATTCTTATGAACAATTATTAGAAATGAGGACAAGATACAAAACATGATTTTCTCTCTTAAAAAAGTTGGTCAGAATATTTTGTCACATAATTATAAAGATAAAGTAAAATTTTTAGGTGCCAATGTAGACAAAAATTTAACATGGGGTCCCCAGATTGATTTCATTAGCTCTCAAAATTATCTAAAGTTATTTTTATGATTAAAGACTCGCCGTTTGTATTAAAGAAAAACTGCGTTAGAAGTGCTTATTATTCATTATTTCAATCTATTTTTAGATATGGATTGAGTTGTTGCTCTGCTGTAGATTGAACAAGTCAGTCAATAGTTATTACATTAAAGTAAAATAGAACCTATGGTAAGGTATGTCATTTAATTCAAAATTACCCAAAATTGTTTTTTCTCAACATTTTTACAGTTAGCTTCTTAAAAACCCTTTATATAGCAATGATGAATTTTTCAACATGTCTCATATCATTTTTTGACATCTTTTATTTTGAAATGTTTTTAGTATAATGAATCCTTCTGAATGCTTTGCAATTAATTTTCATTTAATATAGACTTAGCTATTAAGCGGCAACCTATGACGTTCTCAATGAATATAACATTTTATATGACAATAAAAGGCTATTTAATTGTTTATTAATTCACCATGCCATAAGAGAAGCTTAATATCTACTGCCTGTGAGAAGACTTACAATAGAAACTTACTTCATAGAATTCAATTACATTGGTATTATTAGCTCTTTGAGCACAGTAAACGAAAATACACTCTGTTAGATTTATGTGGAGGTTTTGAAGTCCACATAGTGTGGTGAAGTATGTCCTATAGTGTGGTGAAGTATGTCCTATAGTGTGGTGAAGTATGTCCTATAGTGTGGTGAAGTATGTCCTATAGTGTGGTGAAGTATGTCCTATAGTGTGGTGAAGTATGTCCTATAGTGTGGTGAAGTATGTCCTATATTGTGGTGAAGTATGTCCTATAAAAACTTAAAGCTGAGTAAAACATCTGTATCTGCAGTTTCATGTTTGTAACTTAAACAAATTATTAACATAAATATATTTTTTATCGTTTCTTAAATTTAAATTTTAATAAAATAACTAAATTTAATTAGTTGCCTATTGGTTATTAATCCTTGATAGTAATTGATACAATGTGCCAGAGTTCATAATAATGGTCATTTGTTCATAAAAGTCCTTTTATTCTCTGAAGCTATTATTTTTTATGTAATTTAATATTCAGTAACATAGAAACTAATATAATTATTTATTTAAAAACGTTTAAATGGGAGAGATGTAATAACTATTGAGATCTGCTTTTAAAAATAGTTTTTGGCAGTTTATAGATGTTTTACAAGTTACAGTTTTAACACAAAGTGGTTCAACAGACCAATTGTTTATCAAGCTCAAGATTGTAAATTTATACAGCCACCATTTTCATAGGTATAACCTTTTGAAGTCTCTGTGCGGCATTGTATTTTCTTATTAAAAATTTTTAATTTGATGTACAACTCGATCTATGCTCTTATTTAAGATTTTCTTATAACTCTTTTTGGGCTGGCCCCCTGATGAGATAAAAACCTGACAATTGATTACTAAAGTAGATCTTTATAAGTAATATTGATAAATCAAATCTCACTGCTTTATAAGTAATGGTTAAAAACCTATTAATCTGAGCGAGCCAGTGGCCGAGCGGTCCAAGGCGTCAGGACTTTGAGCTTGTGTTAGAGATAGTGCTGGTTCAAATCCGGCCTAGACTGGAAGATTTATCAGTAATATTCACATTCTACTGTACTGGTTCGCTCCCTTACTCTGTCTGAATAAGTTCCTTGCACATATCAATAGTTTATGAGGAATGGGCATAGTAAGGTTAAAAAGGAGATCGGCCTCTCCCTAAAAAAAAAATCAGTTCTGGGACTTTTCCATCACACTCTATTTGACATTAATGTAGGGTTATCTAGTAAAATATATGTAAATTTTAAACAGTTTTACGTACATTTTTGTCAAATGATAATCATATATTTTACAGGCATAACAGTGAACCAACCTCTGAAGGGAGGATGGACAGCTCTCATGTATGCCTGCTCCATGGCAAATCCAACTATCGTGGAATTCCTCCTGCAACAAGGTGCCAACCCCAACTTTCACAAAGGTAATAATACGTTTTCCTAGCAGTGCTGGCCAAGACCAGGTAAATTGAATACTTCATTATTTTAACACGTTAAGTGCCAAGTCATTCCGATCAGCACTGCAACTAGTGACGTATCGGCCGATTAGAACGACAACTGTGCCTATACAAGGTAAAAAAGTACTTTTATCATCAACTAGCACTACCTATCGGATAACCTATGAACGTTTTTAACAAATCAATATCTAAAGTAAACAGAGAAACATTGCTCTTTTCACTTAGTTACCTAATTATTGCTAAGTAACAAATTTAAATCTACTAATTTTTGTCGTTCCGATTGGTACAACAGCACAGTTTATGATTACACTAGTCTGCATCTAAAGGTAGTCATAATAAAAACAACTATTGATAAGTTATTGATGTTACATTTATTTATCAAATTAAAAAAACTGACTTTAGAATAAAATTAACATTATTAAAAATTTGTATCATTAATGTTAATTTTATTCCGTGAAGAAAATTTTGCACAAGAATGGCGTACCAAGACACTTAGCACGTTATGTTGTTACTCGTGTTATATTTTTGGCTTTTTTCTGTTATTTGTTGTTGCTATACGCGTGTAGCTTATTTTACATGCTCTTCTCAGGAGTCTCTTGTTTTTTCCAACTCCAAAAAACTCGTTTGATTCCTTGATGGAGTGATGTCCTGTTTGTTTTACTGGAGGAAGTAGAACAATATAGAAGCTTCATTAGGTTCATGCAGATGTATTCCTTGATATCAGTTATGGATGACCAAAATATAACTTTATGAAGCGTAGGAAACTTGTAATATTCATCATTGAAGCAGAAAAATGAGAATTTCTTAGTCGGCCGATCGGCCCAACATGTCATTTTACAACACATTTTTGGTAATGTAGAATTACATGCCGGACAGATCGGCTGACATTTAAAACACATATAAATAGAAAGTAACATTAGATATTTGATCTAGCATCTATTTTATATATGGATACTAAAAATCATACATATACGATGACAAATAAAGGTTTGCACTACAGGGTATGTTGCTCCGATACAGCCTTGGCACTTAACGTCTTAATGATTTAATTTTTAAAATTGTAAATATGTGATGATATTTACATGACAACCATTAAGGAAATATTTTATTTAAAATTTTAGGTCATTTGCAATACATTATTATTACCATTACTTACACATGGGGAATAGTTGATCATCTGTCTGGGACTATTCAAAATTCAAAATATTCTTTATTCATCAAATATACATTTGTATACATGAATGGTGTCAATTTTTACTTAAAACTAAAATATTAATAAAGTACAAAGTTATGAGTTTGTCTTTGACCAGTATTCATTAAAATTGTATAAGGCTGCTTCAACAAAAAATGTTTTTAACAATTTTTTGAACTTTTTCATATTTATTTCATTTTTTATCGATATTAGGTGGTTAAAAAACTGTATTCCAATATAAGTTGGCTTCTTTTTAAATATTTCTTTATTATGTTTAATTATTTGTAAATTGTTTTTATTTCTTGTATTATAGCTATGTTTTTCATAATTTTTAGATATAATCACTGATTTGATCATTATTACATTTAAAGGATCACTAACTGAAAGTCATTGTTGCCATCACACATAGATTGTGTGTATTTTAATTAGAAGTCTTTAATACATACAATTAATTACTAATAGTTTTTTTAAATATGTGTTGTTACATATTCATTTCAAGTGAACATCACACAACACAAATATATTACAGTATAAGCACAAAACCTACAAATATACTACAGTACAAGTACAAAGTGCACAAATATTATGGTGATCAATTTCGGTGAACCACTCTCACCTTCCTCAGACCAGAGGAATTCACAAAAGAATCATCAAAAATATTTTTCACCCCAATATCAAATGTGTTGCTATAGTTCAAATCAATAGTTTATCTTGTAAGGGTTGTGCAGCAAGTTAGAGCTAGCTGTGATTACTGGGAGAGCCAGTGGTCGACCAGTCTGAAGCGTCAGGATTCTGTACCTGGGTTAGAGTTAGCAGAGGTTTGAATCCTGGCCTTGACTGTTAGTTCAATCAGTAATATTCACCTAGTAATATTGCTCTGTCTGATAAGTTCTCCCCACAGATCGTTAGTCTATGGGGAATGAGCAGAGTAGTTGAAGGGGAGATCGGCCTTTCCTTTTTCTAAAAGAAAGATAAAGCAATATAAAGATCTATTTAAGCTACACGGTTAGGTGTTAGAGAGGAATTATCACTGTAATACAGACATAATTCATTTCGAGTTCATATTCTCTCTTTTTGTAGCAGTTCTACTTTTCCTGCTTGTGTTTTTTAAACCTCTGGGTATGTATATATCGTATGGTTTTTTTGTCAGCTACCATTTAGTAAATTTTTTTTAAGCTGTGATATATATTTGGATTAAGATCCAAAAGTCATGCAATATATAACATAAAATAAAAGTGATCTCCTGTCACAAAGCTAAATCCAATCCATCAAGCCATTTACGGCCTGCCTCACTTATTCTGTTTATACTAGCCAATCCCTCCGTAAAAGAACGCAGTGGACACTCTGTAATTATGTGATCTATTGTTTGGATTAGATACACCGGGTTGTGGTCCTGTCACCAAGCCCACCGCGCCTAGACTCCATGGCCCTTTGCGCCCCAAGCCTGACGACAGTGTCCCAAGAGACCAGTCCCCCTTATGAAGGACATGATCTCCCCGAGTGTAGCCCTTCTAATATCCTCTAAAATAATGTTTGGATAGACTCTCTGCAATCACATGACTGATCTAGTGTCAATCCCCACTAATACTTCCAGTAGTTACATCTACCCACGCCAGTTCGCAACCGATTTAAAAGTGTCCATTCACTATGAGGGAGGTTCATTCCACCTACAGGTATTGATGGAGCGTTAATAAGGAACTTATTTCGTCCATCAAAACTGTTCCACACTATGGCCCAGCTATTATTGGGCAAAAAATTTTGAATTGCTCAACTGGGAAGCAGTACATAGAGGTGGGTTTTGGGATTTTAAGCAACCGTTCTGACGACGGAGATCCTGGGTAATGAGGAGGTGCAGGGCATTCAAGATCTTATTAAATTCTTTAAGTAGTGCCTCCTGACGTCTTATCACTGGAGGAGCTATATTGCACAATTCCGAGAGCCAAGGAAGTGGAGTTGCAATGAGAGTACCACTAATAGCTCTCATGGCTCTATTAAGTTTGAGTTTGATTCCAGCGAGAACAATTCATACACTTGAGACCTGGGTTGGGCTTTGTTCGGGGGAGGAGTAGGCATTCAGAGAACTACGTGCGCTGGAATTTTGGCCTTCCCACCAAGAGGGGATGACACTCCCACTAATAATCAGCTGCCAGACACAGTTTGCACAAAATATCAGCTGGAACTAGACATTGGCGCGTAAATTCATGAAAAGTCTAGTTATAACTCGCACACAGTTGCACTGAGCAGTGATAAACATCCGCCACACCTGACTGCACGGCATTTCAAGGTCAACAGTGGAAACCTATGTGTGCTAAAACTCTACAAAATCGCTAAAAAGCAAGAAGACACAACATACGAGTATCCTGACTGTGAAGTAGCATTATTTTAAATTGTTGGTATATTATTTTTTCTTTGAATTATTTTTAAAATTGTGACATATTTAGTACTGAAATAATAAAACTTTTTCAAAATGCAGACAAAAAACTGTTTTAATTTTTACTCCTTAATGTCATTTTTGTGCTCAAAATATTACTATTCTAGGCTAGTGATTTCATGACGTTCCAAGACGTCATTACTCCTTAAAGGGTTAAAAGTTGCATAACAGCTGGTCATATGTGTAACCATAATAGTAACACTGATCACATTAACTTCCACACAAGCCGGATTTTCTTACTTCGCTATTGTGTTACTTATGCTATTGTACCATAATAGTAACACTGATCACATTAACTTCCACACAAGCCGGACTTTCTTACTTCGTAAGTTGTTCTATTTAAGTTGCATGCATAAACTCCGTCGGTCAACACCAGTTTTGAACACTCAATGCTGCACCTGTAACAATGTAAAATTTTAGACCTCTTGATCATTTTACATTGTTGCTTGCTCGCTAATTTTCTTTATTATCAATATAAGAATCATCCAGTTTCTTAACTTTGTAATTTTTTATTGATCATTTCCTGTCATTAAGGTTGATTTTAATTATGATATATTTTATCTTGGTCGTAAAAGGAATAAGACAGTAAAATATCCACAGATAGTTGAAAACCTAATAATCCATTCATACAACAGAACTATTCACTCCGTTGATGGCAACATGTGCTTCCACTCGTCGGGATGAAAGTCGACTTGTAGCATGTGTGGACCTCCTGCTGCAATACAAAGCCAACGTTGACAGCACAGAGCGCCATTACATCTCTGCTCTAATGTTTGCTGCTAAGGAAGGTCACAATGGAGTCGTCACTCGCTTATTGGCTGGCAACTGCAATGTTGACGCACAAGACAGCCAGGGATGGACGGTAATAATTTAATGAAATATTTACATCAGTTTTCCCTTGAGTAAAATAATTGCAAAGCCTTTAGCAAAAATATCTAATATCCGTAGTTTATTGTCTTCGTCAAGTATTAGTATGGGTAATTATTTGATTAAGGTGCCTCGCCACCAATATTTTTCATACTGCAGATTGTTATCATTTATACATAATTAAATATAAAATACAGAATATTGAATGTCGGAAACGTGTTTAACTTACTTTATTCATCATTTGAAGATTGAGAACTGGAAGTGTCTAAACTATAGGCATCACTGTCTGCAAGTGGTTGTTGCACTTTCTTCACATATAGATCTGCAATTAGAGTCCACAAATAATGCATACAGGTTTTACAATTACTATATTTACGTTTGAGTAGGAACTCAGCAGTATGTCCAAGTAAATGATGTTTCTTGTTACCGTATCTAGGAACATTCAAACAAACTTCCCGCCACAAACGTTTAATGTGTTGTGTATATGCTCCAGTATCAAGATCAACAAAATTATACAAATGGTTGACAGTTGAATGTTGGAACGATAGCAGATATTACAGTTAAATCACACGGTTCATCACAAACCCGTAGCATACGACTCATAACGAACCATTGAATTACCACCAGAGACTGGCCTACACTAGATTTGCTGAGACCGGTTAACCCTTATCACGTTATCTGATTCCTTATCTTACTAAGAAGTTATAACCGTATTACTGGCATTCCGACTTAATACTTCTTCTTTTCTACTATCTTTTCACTCCATAGAATGTTATTGTGCAGTATGACAAATATTGATAGTTAGGCACCGTAATCGAATAATTAGCTTAGTATGTAAAGTTGCAATAAGATTTATTTTTATTTTTTGAATGTGTGGTATTGCCCACATGTCATCAACCTGATTGTGAAAATGAATTCATGCTGGAGAAAGATACAATATAAATTGGAGAATGATATACATTTATTAAATAGCCACAATATTTTCAAAGATTGTTTACATTTAGTAATTTGTGTAACCAGTAAATATCATATTTTATTTAAATTTCAAATTGTTATTAAGTTATAAATTGAAGTTTGGCTGTCAAATTATCAATACATCCATTTTTTATTAATTTGATTTTTTAATATGAACAAAGACAAAAAAATATTGATAGTGTGTAATAAAAATGTCATATCCAACATTGGTCTATCATTGTTCTACGAAAGATATCACCTCTACTAAGACATCTTCAAGCAGACTCATTGAATGGAAATTAACCAGAAAGGTGTATTCATAATTTATTGGTGTTTTCTGGCACAGGCTCTATTCTGGGCAGTAAATCAAGGCAAAGAGAGAGTTGTTCAAACCTTAGTGCAACACGGAGCGAGAACAAATATACAGGACAGGTGTGGGCAGACAGTGGTCGACTTGGCTCGGTGCAAAGGATTTAAAGAAGTAAGTTTCATATTTTAGCATATTTTAATGAAATTTTTAAAATTTATAACTTGATTAGATTAACATAAAATGTACGTTAAAAAAATTACTCCACTGATTTCTTAATCCTATTACTAAACTATAATATATACTATATTACTATAATATAGTAACTCTACAACATTAAAAACGTTTGCATAGCAAATGTTTCTTTATCCAACCTGTACAACTTTTAGGAAACAAATGTAATTAAATACATTTGATAATTTTAGAAAACTAATTTTCTTATATGCTAATCTATTAATGTGATTATAGATTGCAGCCACATTAACATCCGACCATTCGAATCTGCCTGGCATAGATCCAAAACCAGTTTCACTTTCAGATTTAAAAGATTGGCAATCGCCAGAAATAAAACCAAACTGTCTTCTTGGCAATGAAGATGCAAAAATCATGGAAATGTTTTTAGATCAATTGTCGACGCCTATCAATAACAATGGCAGGTTAGTTAATAGAGAAAAATATGTATTTATCAGCAACTACATTTATTATTATTCTTTTTAGAAGGATTAGTTATTCAAGAAATAGTAAACAGTTCTCAATTCCTCTTTTTTCCATATTTATCTGGTCTTCCTCTAACATATGTAACATATTATCCAAAAAATAATAGCTATAAGGAAACAAAATTAATTATTTTATTCAATTTTTTCTTTATAATTCTGATTAAATGATATAGTATTGAATGACGTACAATTGTGTGAAGTATTTTAATGTATTCTGCCTCAGGAATCTGCGAAATAAATAATTTGTTAAATTCCTCCTTTTTTTATTACTACTACAAAATTCTGACTTTTGAAAAATTACTTACTTGTTGCTAGAAGAGCGGTTCTTTGAAGAATAAGAAACTGAGAATAATTAACTAGATTCTTGTATGAACAGCGAAAGGGAACAGGACAAAACAGTCTAAAAATTCAAACTTAAGTTCCTTCCTGAGAACAATCAAGGTTAATTCAAAGGGCTGCCAGACGTACAAACATCCCTTACACGCAAACAAAAACAAACTCACACTACTACTCATATTTACATGGGCAAAATTGCCTTGAAACAAACGGGACAAGAACTAATTAGGGGGCTTCGAGGAGGAAGCAAATTGCACCACCACCGAAACCTGTAAATTGCAGAAAACATTTTGATCCAACTGGACAAGAAAACATCCTGTTGAAACAAACATTCTTTATGTAATTACTAAAGGGGGAAAATCTACTTTTTTATTTGAGTGAGTAAGACTCTCAATTGTTATGAAAAACTGTAAATTTATTATTTAAAATTTATAGAGTGTTTCTATTACAGATACTTTTTTTAATATTTAAATTTTTTGTAAAATTAATAAAGCAAACTTTTTACACATATTTCCCATTCCTCTCAACTCCTTTCTCCTAAGCAACTTATTCTCTTTCATTCGCTTCACATGTCCACACCACCTACCTACCTATTTAACTATTTCAGAACCTTTCTTTCAACACGTTTGTCGCAGCGGGCACCCTTCGGGCCTTTATGCCCCTATTCGTTTCATGTTGGGATTTCCACTGAAGGTATTGACACAGTTAGCTGTAGTTCTCGCAGCGTGGTCATTGTGTAAGTATGCGTCTCAGGCTGTGATAGTTTCTCAGTTTGATTACCGAAGCCTGTACAGTATTGTTAGCTTTAGTGTTTTATTTGTGTATAGTAATTGGTTGGGACATTTAGAGACATAGATGTTAGTGTAAACATGACTGTGGAAGATGTTGGCGACTACTCGCAGAGTACTTCCAGGGACGAGTTGAGTGATGTAGATGGAACTCTTTAGCGGTGCTGCGAGCCCCCAAAGATATTACGTGTTATAATATCAGCTGATAAGAATTCAAAATGTTTTTTTCTCCGATAAATGATTATTTTTTATTTTTATTTACAATATATGACAATAAATAGGCATAAGTAAAATTTTTCTTACAATTGGACTGTTTAGTGTTGCTGGAGGACCCCATAAGGTCCTGGAATTTATTACTTCATAGTATAGCCTAAAAAGTATTGAAATTGTTTTTTCCCCCTAAAAACTGTCTTTTTCCATTAAAATAAATAAAAACATTGAACAAAAATTTAGCTTATGTACAAGGTGAGCAGCAGCGAAATGTTAAGCTTTCCATTTTTAGACTGTTCTCAATTTCCAAAATTCTTATGTACTCATGTATACCTCTAAAAAACATAATTGCTCGTGCTTGAAGCCTACTTCCCTCTTTCTCCCTCATTGTCACTGTTTCTCCTGCATCTGTTTTAATTTGAATATCTAATTACATAAACATCTTGTGTATACCATATTCTTTGCTTGAGAGGGAACATCTTGATTTGGAGTCAGATTGTACATCTTAAAAAAGAATTTGAAAATGTAAGACACAAAAGATCAATGAATATATCTCTAAGATTATCCCCAAACGCTAAACTTAGCAATAAGACCAAAGGAAGATTTTACATTCACATTCAATTAAATTTATAAAATATTTTAAAAACGAATTGTTGTTTACAAGTAATTTAAAACCATCCTTATGCCACAAAACACTTAAAGACAACATTTATGCACAACAAAAGCATACAGTACATGAACAAAAATTACAGCATTAAGTATAAATGTTAAGGGAACAGTAGGAGAAAAAACCTTTTTCAGTACGTATAAATGAACGAGAAACAGAACAAGAATAGCGAAACACTAACTTTTAAATTAGTTAAGGATGCATGTAGGAGGACCGAGTCCGGGCTCAGGCAGTCTCGTGCACTTATCCAAGGACCGGATCGCAGGTACAGCAGAGATCTGCTGAGCTGTAACCGGGCCAAGGTGAGGGCGGTTAGGGGAATGCTGACCGGACATAATCTTCTTCACAGACATATGAAGATAATGGGCCTAACAGGGGACTCCACATGTAGGCTCTGTGAGGAGGATGAGGAGAGCTCCATACACATCTTTTGTCATTGTGGAGCTCTCTCATCTCTTAGGCATAGGACTCTGGGCGCCGCTTTTCTGGAACCAGAGGACATTAGAAGGGAGATCATGTCCTTCATAAGGGGGACTGGTCTCTTGTGACAATGTCGTCAGGCTTGGGGCGCAAAGGGCCATCGAGTCTAGGTGCGGTGGTCTTGGTGACAGGACCACAACCCGGTGTATCTAACTAAGGATGCATGTGATAAGGAACTCAAATGTTTATACCATGAACCATGCTATTACAAAAAAGCTGTAAAGGGTCCCTTGATTAAGCCGAATGAACACAAGAACTAGAGTTACCATATAACCTAAAATAGGGTAGAAGTGATAACACATGGTTAGTTACCACTGTTAAAGTCTCATTTCCGCAATAAAAAGAATGGACTGCTAAAGCTGAGATATCGTTGCCCCTAACGTTGCTCGGAGAGAATTGCAGCACTGTCATCAGGAACACTAGCTTAGATCCAAGTTGAAGTAAGTCTTCTCCACAAATAGGTTGAATCGTAAACATAAAATAAAATTCACAAGAAACAGAGTTAAGTTTGTACAGGCCTAAAAAGTCTCTGTCCAAATGTATATTCTTTTTCTTCCAGTGTCATTTTTATTGAATATTTTAATGTTTTTATTGGACAAAAGTCCAAACCCATCAAGCTAAATTTAGTTGTAGCTCCCTATATTCCCGTGACCCCCTTCACTGAACTCTAGAGTGCTAAACACTAAAGGCTAGCAAGAGGCCTCACTTTTTAACTAAATTAATTTTTAAACTTAATTAAACTGAAAGAAAATAGTTTAAAAGCAAATTATAACAAATTTTGTTCAAAGTAACTAGGAGATGATGGATTTTTGTAATGGTAGGTGAAATCCCATTAAGGAAGAAGATTTTGCTTAGTTTCTGGGGACATACCTAGATGCATGTAACTCCTTATATGTATGGGCGAGCGGGTGGGCAAGTAACTCCTTATATGTATGGGCGGATGGGTGGGCAAGTAACTCCTTATATATATATATATATGGGTGGGTGGGTGGGCCAGTAACTCCTTATATGTATGGATGGGCAAGTAACTCCTTATATGTATGGGCGGGCAGGTGGGCCAGTATAACATATAAGGAAAGGTGTCTGATCTTGGATCATCAATCGATAACACCTATCTCAATATGATACGTTACATCATGTATTTATGTCCAACATTTTTTTTTTATGTTTACTCAGAAAAACAAGTAGGGCATATCAGAAAATAAGAATGCTTGAAATGAAAAGAGGTCCTTGCAGAAAATCCTTCAGAGGCTTATTAACATTGCTGTAACTTCATTTACTGGAGAAGATAACTATTAAATATAAGAAAAGTACTGAACATTTTCCGTTAATTCACTACCACTACTTTTTCTGTTACTTCACAAGCACTATTTTTTTTATCACAATTACGGTTAGATTAGGTTAGGTGGCAAGTAAAGTTTGTCACAAACTAGTAAATCCAATGATTGACTTACCGCCGAATGCGCTCTCCGTTTGTAAGTTCTTTGAAAGCGATAAGTTACGGCCAGCGATATCGGATTCCTAGCGGATAAAGAATATCACAGTGGACGTAAAAATGATTGGGGAACAGTTTTTAGAGCTATAGAGTATTTATCAACCGGTAGTGAATTAACGGAAACAAAAAAAAAAGTAGTGGTAGTGAATTGACGGAAAAGATCTGAATTACTGATCATGATCAATCTCCATCAGATTATTGTATTGATTACCAAAACAACATCAAATCAATACATGTCTGAAAATTATTCAAAACTAGATTCAAGCAATTTTTTGTCTTACATTTAGACTAATGAAATTTAGACTAATACATTTAGTCTTGTAGAAGAGTTTGTGGAAACCACTAGATACCATAAATTAGAAGTTGATAAAGATTGTGTGTGGTGTGCATTGTCATTATTGTTTCTTACTTCATGTGATTGTAATTGTCACTTTAATTAATTGTGTTATTTGGTAAAATGAGTAATAGTAATACTTAACAGTATTTTCAATCAATAAGAAAACAAGAATTTTTAAATTCAACAACTCAATAGATACAAAATGGTCGACTTTTTTTTTTAAAAAGGAGAGGCCAACCTCCTTCTTTACCTTACACTGCCCATTCCTCATAGACTATTGATATGTGCGAGGAATTAATCAGACAGAGTAAGGGGGCGAACCAGAACAGTAGAAGGTGAATATTACTGATAAATCTTCCGGTCTAGGCCGGATTCAAACCAGCGCTATCTCTAACCCTATCTCAAAGTCCTGACGCCTTAGACTACTCGGCCACCGGCTCGCCCATTGCAATTGCAAATGAGGAAATATCACACCAATGTTTTTTTTCAGAAAAAAGAATTTTCTTAAATTATAGGATAATTCACACAATTACAAAAAGACCTTCCCCCATCACCCCCTGACCCAGTCCACCTTGGCATCACTTGGAGGGAGTTCATCACAGATTGGCTTCCTACGGGTATTCAGTTGGTGATTGACGTTCTTGATTAGTTTCATACGTGTCGAAACGTTGTTAAAGTAGGTCTTATTTTGTCAGGCGAAGTTAGAACTAAAAAGCTTTCTCTAACACTTATCGTGGAGACAACGGCATAATGGTGACTTCTGAACCACCACCAGTGACCGGGTAAGCAGGCTGCGTGCAAGGACAGAACTCGATGTTGCTTAACACTGTTATCTTGCGATAACGTCAGAATCATCTGGTCAAGGCCATTGGGAACGTTGTGTTAGTTTTAAAAACAATTTAAAAGTTGGAAATCTCCAACAAATTTATCAATATGAGCAATCCAACGCTAAAAAACAAAAATTGCACTTGCATTGAAGTTATGCAAATATTTCCTGTAATAAGCATTATAACAATGTTTTATATTAACATTAATTAAGATCTCTGTTCACAACGTCTTAGATTATTTTAGCTGCTTCAAAAGTAATTGGGCAGCTATTGCCTGCTTTGAAGCATGTAAATAACTAAAGAAAAAAATCATGTAATTAATATTATTATCTGTTATGTCATTCTGAATACACTGATGCCTTTTCATACAGATACGATAATGGTTTACGAGTGTCTTCATTATGAAGATTGCACATAAACTTTTAGGTTTGTAGCAATCAAGATCTGTATCAATTTATCATCCAGGTCTGTAAGTTAAGTGATTTATTGTATTATCTGTCACCTTAATTATTTATCAAACTCAAATATGAAGTTCGTATATACTGTAGTGGGTTAAACTTTGTCTTTGGAACCAGTTCTAACCTTCCCTTGTTATTATTTTAATGTTTGTTTAAGGTACAGAGAAAAGTTTACTAAGTTTTTAAACAACATGGATCTTGACAACAATCTGGATGTTCTTAAAGTTCAGAGACTAATTTTATCCAAACTTGCTCACAATGTCAATGGACGTTTCCCAAATTCGTTGCAGTTACCAAACAAACAGTCACAAAGTGTTGTGGTTAAGGAAAGTAAATCTATAGAAATGAGCTGGAAGAACATCCCTTATAGGTAACACACCGCTTTAATGTCATCAAGTGTTGTTAATTCTTTTTTATTTAGAAGCTTATTTTTTTCTAATATCTCTCTCACTCCAAAAAGTTTAGTTGCTTTGTCTTTAATTCTCAGAGTTAAATTAATTTATAACATTTATTGCATGCCTATTATTACTATTGGGTGATATACCTTTTACTCTTACCAAGCAAGCTATTGTGATATTCACCATAAAAACATAAATATTCCCATATTCTATTTAACTTCACAATTATTTTCTGTAGTGTGTTTGCAAGCTACATCAATACAACATTCTCTTTTGCTGTCTCTATTTTACGCTAAAATAATTGCAGTGCAGTGGAAGCAAGAGAAGTGCTCAATCAGGTCTTGAAGCAGTTGGAAGGACTGTACACAACTATTTCCTATGTGAGGTTGCATATGCAAGGCAACCCCCCTGCAGCGCTGGTAGAAGACAAGTATGCCAGGACGTCTGAGGTCTCAGCTTTGGCAGAAAAGGCACTTCAGCGCACTCAGATTCTATACAATGAAATCCGTTTCTTTCACCGTTTTACCCAAGAGGTTTGTTGTTAAAAAGCTAAATAAATTTATTCATGATAAAAATAAAAATCTAATTAAGGTTAATTTTTAAAAAAATAAAAGAAAAAGTCAAGATATTGTGAAACAAATTATTGTAATAAAAATGTGTAGTATTGCCATGGGATCACCTCTATCTAGCATTATATCAGAAAAATATATTGACAATAGGCAAATTCTTTATTCCTTCGACAATACACATAAAGTCAAAACCTGATTATCTGGGTTAATGAGTGATAAACATTTGCATGAAAAACGAAAATCCTGGATTAAGCAACATGGAAGGAAACAATAAAAATGATGAGTAGCATATTAAAATTAGAAAACATAATAAGTCTTAAATATTGTTTTTCTGCGGCACATTTAATATTATATTTTTTATATATTTAATATTATATTTATAATTCAGTAATCCGGAGGCCTAAACATGAAATTAATATAATAGCAACTATGTGAATATGGAGGTGTTTTTAACAAAGTTGCAATTTCCTGCTGATTTAAAATACGTTTGAAAAGACTTGTAAGGACTTCTAGCAAGTATTCAGTGGTAAATTTTTCAAATCAGGAGCCACAAATTCTTAGTTAATTTATTAAACTAATAAATCAGGCATAAAAAATAACACAAAATATCATGTACAATCGGTTAACTTACACAGTATAAATATTGTAATTTTGTTTATCTACTTCTAGAAATATAAAATATTTGTTCGTAATAACTAAATATTAGCTAGGACTAAATATCATATGTCTAAGGCACTTATTATTGCTAATTATCAGTAACTACTATGTACAATTAGTAAGGTAATTGGGACAAATCTATAATATTATGCTAAAAAATTTAGGAAAATATAAATAATCTACATTGGCAAAATGGAAGAATATTTTGTAATAGATATGTCATTACTACTTAAATATATTTTAATATACAAAAGCACACTATAATATTGACAGATTTCTTCCTCATGAAGTCAAATGCACGTCTCTTTAACCCATTAATAGATTTGCTAATCTTTATAAAATACATACAAATACATGGCACCAATAAAAGAAAGCAAGCTAGGGCAAGGAACATAATTTGTAAACTTAGTATTACCAACAGTTTGGAACCTGTCCACTCTACCGTAAAAAAATTATAAATAGTTTATAAAAATAAAAATACTAAACAGATCAAAAACACAATTTTGTAAAATTGTGATAGATGTTATTTAATTAATGTGTATAGTATGTGTTCAATACATTTATTTCGTACTATTGTATTATTATTAAAATCTATTTGAAAGGGTCTAAATATCTGTTACATTGATAAAATATTTTGTTAAAAAATTATAAATAATTATCCTACACAAAGCTATACGATGTGATAGCTATATGATTTCAGTTACAGATAGTTCTAAGAAGACTTTTTTTGTAATAAATCATAGTATTTTTTCAGCTGGAAGAGAGTGACATGGTGCCAGCTGATTTGGTGTTACAACAGAAAACAGATGAACACAGCAACAACATAATATCTACATGCATCGTAGCTGCAACTGTAGTACTGATTCTCTTTCACAGTAGAGTCCTCACTTTTTCGTTCTTTAGTAAATAAAAGTTTTAGTAAAATTATAAATGCATATTTTTGGTCATGTTGCACATAAATAAAGATGGTGCTTAGATTGAGTAGAGAAGGCAGTTAGTTATAACTGCAGACTCCAGCACCTTGGATTATAGACTTCTCTAATAAAGTATTGTCTCCATATGATTCAATATTGAATGAACACAAACGGTTTGTGGGATGGAATTCTTTAGTTGAGACAGTCCCTGTAGGAGACACTTTTTGTGTTGATGTCCATCAAGTATTCACTCATTTTCTCATTAAGTTGCTTAACAGTCTCAGCCAAAGAGTTCAAATCTTGTTCCTGATCCTTGTACAAACTTTCTGCATCTGAAATAATGAAGAGAATAAACCAATAGAAGCAGAGAATGGATATGAAATGAGAAATATATCCTTCTTAAAAAATGCACAACACAAGGTATTTTAGTTGAGGCTGTTTGGTCAAAAAATTTCAACTTTTTTTCTATTTCAATGATTTTATATCAGCTATTAAACGCCACCTAAGTAGTTTTTTCATTAAAATTATATTTATTGTTATAAATACATCACCTCAAAGATACGATTTTGGGCTTTCTTGGTACATTTAGAATTAAGAAACTATTTTCCCGATTATTCCCAAATTTTAAAAACAAACCGTCACAGGACTGGTCTAGAACATCAGTTATTTTTAATTACGTAATTTTACCGCAAATTAGCAAATTTTATTTAAAATAATTAATGTTATATGTTTGTTTTTATTTTATTATAACGAGAAATACAATGTCGTGTTTGGCATCTTATGCTTTTTAATATCATACAGTTTACAAAATTGATTAACTTTATATACTCAACTTGTGGTTGTACTTTTACAATCCGATGTTATATTAAAATCTGATAGCTACACACACGTACAGTGAGAAACAGCACCCGCACCCGCAAGATCGCTCTTCAACGACTTCCTGCTATATAGACAGAGAGGAGGAGGGATTGAGTGTCTGTGTGTAGGTCTCGCGGTCAGGCATACATCTAGCGCTGCGAGTAGAATTCAGTTGTCCCTAATGCCTGCCGAACCACCTTAGTAATAAAAATAACTGTTTTTACTAATCGCCAATGTAGAGAAGAATAGAAACTAAATGGCTAAATTTTAGTAGTAAATAAATACATCTGTGTCTGGAAAATGAAAATACAAAGCACTTGACAGGTCACTATGAATCGAAAATACTAACTATCAATGAAAATATTTGTTATACAAATTATTTTCTAATTAGTACATTATATGTCAGTAGAAATTAGAAAGTAATAAAATAACACATAACACTATTTTGATACAATGTAAGTATAAAAAGATTACACCGTGGTAATTGATTTTGGTAAAATATGCTTATCATCCTCAGACCATAGGAATTCAAAAAGGAACTGTCTGACAATTCAACTTATTAACTCTCGTAACCTATTTATTCTATACTCTTCAATGCAGTCAACAATTAGAATTTAAGATGGCACAATCTTCATTTTGAAAAAGGTTTTATAAATATTTTAGATTAACTGATATTATTTACTTTTGTGATTTTTTTTTACTAAACCAGCTTGATATGAGAATTTAATTATCAGGTAAAGTGACAATTAGTATGACCTCTGTCAGTTCTCTTGGTGATAACTTTTGTTAATATTCATACATTATTATAACAGTTTTACACTGTTAGTCACAAACATACCTCTGAGCTGTTTGAGTTTGTCCGTTGTGTTTAAAGACAACTGACTGGCCTTCTCCAGAAGGCTCTGTGCCCGCACCTGGGCCAGCTCTGAGTTCCGTGCCCGCTCTTCCAGTGTACTGACAGCTCGACTGTACTCAGTTTGCATCTCCTGAGCACGCTTCTGTGCCTGTTTAACCTCCTCACTCATGGAGCTTGCCTCATTTTTTACCTCTTGAGCATCCTTTTCATTTTTAAGAAACCCTGTTTGCAGCGCTTTAACTCGTTCTTGCAACTGGTTCACATCAGTCACTGTTTCATTTGCTTTCTGTTGAGCTTCATCTGTTTCACTGGTGATCTGAAAAATGAGTTTTGTAGACTTAGGAAAATAATTTAACATGCATTTACTCAACTTTTGTTTCTGCAGTACTTTTAAGAAATTTTATTACTATTATCATTACTCATTGACATAAATGAGTGTTGTAAAATTTGTAGATTTCAGCCGTAATAATATCTTTTATAGTGAAATTGGAAAAATACAGACCTTTGTACATTTCCAATAATTAGGGTTTATTTAGGGTTTGAGAATTGTATATTCACATAAGGAATAGGGTAGTAACTAGAATGTACAAAATATGGTTTAGCCAAGAAAGATAATTTCAGGGCACATACATAGCGCGTCCACACACAGAGCGCGTCCACACACATAGCATGTCCACACACATAGCATGTCCACACACATAGCATGTCCACACACATAGCGTGTCCTTATACACAAAAACACATTTTGTAACATATTTTATTTTGTAACAGTAACAAAATATAACATCAAATTTAATATAATGCATTTACACTATCACTGAAGTAAAAATGCTGGTTAACTCAACAAAAAAATTGTGATGACTTTTAATTTTCAAATAGGGAAATTTTGTAAGTTATACTAGTTTTGATAGCATGAACAAATTTTGTAAATAAATAAAGCAATAAATTAAAGAAGCAGCAACAAATCTCGTATGAATTAAACAAAGTGTGGAGAAATTCTGTTTTTTCGTTTAAAATGTTAATGGTGTAAACAGTGAACAAACTGAGGTTACTTTCTGAAAGCCTCGAACCAGATTGAATAAAAAGTAAATTTTTATGAAACATCAAATAAGAAAACAGGATTTTTTTAGAAAAGAAACCCCGAACATAAAGAGACATAACTAAAAATTAACAGCCTATTTTATAAAATAAAAAACTTATATAATCAGCCACTCACAGATTACGTCATTTGGCCGGGGAAAAACAACGTCTGGTAGCCAAAGGGTTAAATATTATATATATCTATGTGCCACAAAAGTACTGATAACAGATATTTTGAAAAATTAGCAAACAATTTTCGAATGTATATAATTTATTTAATTAGAATTGGTAACACAAATTAAACATATCCTAAAAGCCAGATCAAACTAGAGCTTACACACGTTTGTTGCAAACAAATCATGGTCACCACAGTGATACTTCATCAGAAGCAGGTGGTATCCATGTTAACCGCCAGTCCTTTGTTTTGAAGCAGTGCCTCTCTCTCTCTGTTAATCTCATTCCTTAGAAGTTACTTTTTTCATATTTTTGTAATGTTAGTTTTATTAAGATTTTTATATTTTTATTAACATGTTTTTTTGCTACAACAAAATTGACATTCCTCTGAGAGTAGTACACATAAAGCATATTAAAATAAGTATATTTTTTCTTTTTGAGAAAACCCCAAAACAATGTAATTTCTTTTCAAACGGAAGAAAGCTTACAGCCCTGAAGGCTGTTCCTTGGTGAACACAAAACCAGAGTTACCAGTTAGTGAGGAAAACTGTTTCTAAGATAGCTTTACTAAATTTAAAAATAATAATCTTTGAAGAACAAAAAAAATAATAATAATAAGGTCTTTAGTTAGAAATAAGATGTGACAAAGCAACAGAAAAGCTGTTGAAAGTTAAAAATTAAGGTCACCTACATCCTAGAGGTAATAACTTTCGCTGCCAAAAATGGCTTTAAAAAAATCATAATAATACATCAAAATATCTTAACAAAGACACAATTTTTCTATCAAATACATCATCTGAATGAGCATGTAGAACTTAATAGTAGCCATTGGTCAAATACAGTGAATTCAACACTGAAACCAGTGTACTTCAGCGTAACAACTATCTTACTAGACTGATTTTGTTTTATTGTAATAGAATCCTTCTGTCAGAACTCAGTAGACTAGTAACCGTTTACTTTTAAGGAGTGAGTTACTGGTCTATTAAGGAGTGAGTTACTGGTCTATTAAGGAGTGAGTTACTGGTCTATTAAGGAGTGAGTTACTGGTCTATTAAGGAGTGAGTTACTGGTCTATTAAGGAGTGAGTTACTGGTCTATTAAGGAGTGAGTTACTGGTCTATTAAGGAGTGAGTTACTGGTCTATTAAGGAGTGAGTTACTGGTCTATTAAGGAGTGAGTTACTGGTCTATTAAGGAGTGAGTTACTGGTCTTTTAAGGAGTGAGTTACTGGTCTATTAAGGAGTGAGTTACTGGTCTATTAAGGAGTGAGTTACTGGTCTATTAAGGAGTGAGTTACTGGTCTATTAAGGAGTGAGTTACTGGTCTATTAAGGAGTGAGTTACTGGTCTATTAAGGAGTGAGTTACTGGTCTATTAAGGAGTGAGTTACTGGTCTATTAAGGAGTGAGTTACTGGTCTATTAAGGAGTGAGTTACTGGTCTATTAAGGAGTGAGTTACTGGTCTATTAAGGAGTGAGTTACTGGTCTATTAAGGAGTGAGTTACTGGTCTATTAAGGAGTGAGTTACTGGTCTATTAAGGAGTGAGTTACTGGTCTATTAAGGAGTGAGTTACTGGTCTATTAAGGAGTGAGTTACTGGTCTTTTAAGGAGTGAGTTACTGGTCTATTAAGGAGTGAGTTACTGGTCTATTAAGAGTTAATTAATTACTCAGATAATGTGAATCTTATTTTAATACTCACTTGAGTTAGATCCAACTTGGCTTGATCGATGTTCGCATTAGCTCTGTCAATAGTGGATTTTATCTTCATTTGAACTGTTTCTGCTTCTTCCAAAGTATTCAGAAATTCCTGGGCAGTTGTTAGTATTTGTTCAGCATCAGCCCTAAAATAAATTTTAGTTTATTTTTATCATCTGTAAAATTATCTAGAGTTCACCTAAAGCCTCCCTTAAAAACTAAAAATCCATGATTAACGTGAGTCGTATAAAAAATATGAAAGAACTTCGTATTGACCTAAATAAGTCCTGTATTTAGGCAATCAGTTGGTTTTCTTGACAAATATATTTAATTCACAGGAAAATGATAACAGATCTAACAATACATTTGCTATAGTTAGGAAGTGCGTTTCATATACTGTACAATACGTATTGCCACAACCAAAGGTCTCAGTCATATTTAACACTTATTTATATATATTCCTTGTCAACAAACTTTATTAATATTTTCCTTGTCAACAAACTTTAGAAGGGTCTTAACTTCAGTATTTTAATATTTAACCTTTCATATATTGTTCATGACATTTTTAAGCAGAATGAGGAAATATTTTTTTCAGAAAAATTAAGTTAAAACATTACTACAGATGGGTGCCTTAGCTTATTAGGTGAATTAGGGACTTACAAGCCCTGCTAACCAAGTAACCTGTACAAGCTCAGACAATAGTCACAGCACCTTCAAACTGTCATCAAGAATATTAAGTTAAAACATTACTAAAGACGGGTACCTTAGCTTATTAGGTGAAGTAGGGACTTACAAGCCCTGCTAACCAAGTAACTTTTACAAGCTCAGACAATAGTCACAGCACCTTCAAACTGTCATCAAGAATATTAAGTTAAAACATTACTACAGACGGGTACCTTAGCTTATTAGGTGAAGTAGGGACTTACAAGCCCTGCTAACCAAGTAATTTTTACAAGCTCAGACAATAGTCACAGCACCTTCAAACTGTCATCAAGAATATTAAGTTAAAACATTACTACAGACGGGTACCTTAGCTTATTAGGTGAAGTAGGGACTTACAAGCCCTGCTAACCAAGTAACTTTTACAAGCTCAGACAATAGTCACAGCACCTTCAAACTGTCATCAAGAATATTAAGTTAAAACATTACTACAGACGGGTACCTTAGCTTATTAGGTGAAGTAGGGACTTACAAGCCCTGCTAACCAAGTAACTTTTACAAGCTCAGACAATAGTCACAGCACCTTCAAACTGTCATCAAGAATATTAAGTTAAAACATTACTACAGACGGGTACCTTAGCTTATTAGGTGAAGTAGGGACTTACAAGCCCTGCTAACCAAGTAACCTGTACAAGCTCAGACAATAGTCACAGCACCTTCAAACTGTCATCAAGAATATTAAGTTAAAACATTACTACAGACGGGTACCTTAGCTTATTAGGTGAAGTAGGGACTTACAAGCCCTGCTAACCAAGTAACTTTTACAAGCTCAGACAATAGTCACAGCACCTTCAAACTGTCATCAAGAATATTAAGTTAAAACATTACTACAGACGGGTACCTTAGCTTATTAGGTGAAGTAGGGACTTACAAGCCCTGCTAACCAAGTAACCTGTACAAGCTCAGACAATAGTCACAGCACCTTCAAACTGTCATCAAGAATATTAAGTTAAAACATTACTACAGACGGGTACCTTAGCTTATTAGGTGAAGTAGGGACTTACAAGCCCTGCTAACCAAGTAACTTTTACAAGCTCAGACAATAGTCACAGCACCTTCAAACTGTCATCAAGAATATTAAGTTAAAACATTACTACTGATGGGTGCCTTAGCTTATTAGGTGAAGTAGGGACTTACAAGCCCTGCTAACCAAGTAACTTTTACAAGCTCAGACAATAGTCACAGCACCTTCAAACTGTCATCAAGAATATTAAGTTAAAACATTACTACAGACGGGTGCCTTAGCTTATTAGGTGAAGTAGGGACTTACAAGCCCTGCTAACCAAGTAACCTGTACAAGCTCAGACAATAGTCACAGCACCTTCAAACTGTCATAAAGAATATTAAGTTAAAACATTACTACAGACGGGTACCTTAGCTTATTAGGTGAAGTAGGGACTTACAAGCCCTGCTAACCAAGTAACCTGTACAAGCTCAGACCACAGCACCTTCAAACTGTCATCAAGAATATTAAGTTAAAACATTACTACAGACGGGTGCCTTAGCTTATTAGGTGAAGTAGGGACTTACAAGCCCTGCTAACCAAGTAACTTTTACAAGCTCAGACAATAGTCACAGCACCTTGAAACTGTCATCAAGAATATTAAGTTAAAACATTACTACAGACGGGTACCTTAGCTTATTAGGTGAAGTAGGGACTTACAAGCCCTGCTAACCAAGTAACCTGTACAAGCTCAGACAATAGTCACAGCACCTTCAAACTGTCATAAAGAATATTAAGTTAAAACATTACTACAGACGGGTACCTTAGCTTATTAGGTGAAGTAGGGACTTACAAGCCCTGCTAACCAAGTAACTTGTACAAGCTCAGACAATAGTCACTGCACCTTCAAACTGTCATAAAGAATATTAAGTTAAAACATTACTACAGACGGGTACCTTAGCTTATTAGGTGAAGTAGGGACTTACAAGCCCTGCTAACCAAGTAACTTGTACAAGCTCAGACAATAGTCACTGCACCTTCAAACTGTCATAAAGAATATTAAGTTAAAACATTACTACAGACGGGTACCTTAGCTTATTAGGTGAAGTAGGGACTTACAAGCCCTGCTAACCAAGTAACTTGTACAAGCTCAGACAATAGTCACTGCACCTTCAAACTGTCATCAAGAATATTAAGTTAAAACATTACTACAGACGGGTACCTTAGCTTATTAGGTGAAGTAGGGACTTACAAGCCCTGCTAACCAAGTAACCTGTACAAGCTCAGACAATAGTCACAGCACCTTCAAACTGTCATAAAGAATATTAAGTTAAAACTTTAAAAAATGAACTTTGTAATGCATCTTCATACCGTATAAACAATGGTCATGTAAAATGTGAAAAATGATTTTGCTGGTTATTATGTTTGATTTATTAAGCCTTTGCACAAACAAATATATACCCAGCCTCTACATTGTGTCAAATGCGGTTAACGAAAATATCCTAAATGAAATATTTCTGTCGATAGTGTAAATGATAGTTTCTAAAACTTCTGCTAGAGTGCAGCATCAACTTAGACATGTCTTTGGCCAACTCCCTCAGCCTATCAAAAACGTAAACGTCTATGAATGAAAAGGGGCGGGGCAGCCAATACAGAGCGCGCATGGGCGCAGCTCCATCACCTGCTTTTGCACATGCATAAAACGAAAATATCCTCGGACTTGGCTCCACCCAAACACATTGTTTTCAACACTTATCGCTCTTTTTCTCTGTTTTATAGTTTACAATTAGTTTGTTGTAGTTATTATTGTAGCATAAATGAAAGCTACTGTTAAAAGTTTCAACTAAAATGTTGAACATTTATTATATTTGTACTTTTTATTATAATTGTACATCTACAATAAAATAGTGTTAAAATTATTATTTTAACTTTAAACATAAATTTATATATTTTTTATGTCCCTTTATGTTTATAAAACTTAAAAAAATTAACTTCACGTTTCATTTAAATTATTTTTTAAAAATATTTAATTAAAAATTGACAGCTTAACTCTAATAACTAAAGATACTCCAAGTTACAGTTTTAAAATAGCTGGCTAAGCTCCAAATACTGCTTTGCCTAGCTAGCTCCGAAACTCTCAACACAAATCTCTGGCAGTATTTCAACCTTTTTACTTTAGAGATTTAAGGAATAGACTCAGTTGGATTGGTAAAACTACATAAACGGAGAAGTTTCTATTCATTCAATCCAAATCAAATTGGAAAGAGATCAGCTGATTACGTCCTGAATATTTTTGACGTGGAGGTATTATTAACCCTTTGCACTCCAACGTCCGATATTTCGGACGTTCAAAATATACCCTTTACTGGCTTTATAAACTTTACAAATGCACTCAAATTACGATATAATAAACTTCGATAGTTTAGCGGAGTAGTACTTTATAGTCAACTCCATCGAATGTTTTTTATCAGCAGTAGTTTATCAGGTGTTTTGGCGCGTGAATGACTGACACCATCACATGGTGTTTGAGCGGGAGCCTCAGTTGTTAATGTTATTCTTTCGATGTTTAGTTTTTGTTTCTAGTCATATGTTATGTTTGATATGTTTTTTATGCAAGTGTGTGTTTTTCAAGTTTCTAAAACATTTTATTTTATCAGCTATTTGACAATTTTTATTACTTTACGACTTTTGACTTGGTGACTTTTAGCAATAACAATTATTTTATAAATACATTTAAATTTGCATTAAAAAAATGTATCATTACTGATTCATCATTTGGTGAAATGAAATAAATTTTATTGGTGCTTCAGAAACAAAGTTGATCAGAGTACATAACATACTGTTTAATATATTATGCTAAATTTCTAATTTGTCAAGATTTCAACAATTGCTTACCATGGATTTATTTATGAAGGTAAGTGCACACAATTTTGCATACAAGTTTGTAATTATATAAAGACCATAATAATAATGATGGTTTTTTTAATAGGTCAATGCAATTTTTCGAGTTATAAGGGCTTTAAGTTAACTTTTATACAAATGTTTAGATATAAATTTAATAAAGTAAAAAATTATATAAATTATCCAATATTATTTTAGTTTTTATTTTTATTTACATGTTTAAAGTTATAAGAAATAAAACAAAACCTTAACCATAGTTCTAAGTTATAAAATATCTAAATTACGATTTTTTTAACGAAACTCTTACAAAATTGGCAAAATAGGCTTGGAGTTTTTCGCTAGTACTTTTCTAACATGACTGGATTTTTTGACAGAACTTTTTTCTAACTTTTGTCTGGAGTGCAAAGGGTTAATGAAAATATCCACAACTATACGCAAGTTGCTAATACAAATTTAGCCTTTTAAAGGAGTTAATTATTATTAAAATAATATTCACTACGGCATATAAGTTATATAAATATTAAGAAACAGATGTATTATAAAGATACGACATGAAGATAATATTTTTAACCTCCAATTTCGTTCTTCCTTCACTCCTCAGGAATTTGGAAGTTCAGGAATTTGGAAGTTCAGCAAATTGGAGTTTAATATTTTATCAAACAGTACTGTATTTTAATGTTATATTCAAGTCATATCATTCATGTGTCCAATACTTGTTTGTTGTCCAATTGACATTTTTTATTTCAACTTTCAAAACTCTCATCTCAACATTGGTTTACAATTTTTTTGTTAGGATCTCAGTATTTATTTAGTCTCTTCCAGTCACAAAATCCAATAAAATAGGCAACAAAATTGACTCATAACTAAGACTGTGAACCTTACTATTTTTACTTTAATCTTTTTCTTTTTTTAACCTGATTCTAAATATTGAAAATCTATTATACTTGAATGCTGATGAGAAAATGAATAATTCTCATTTTAAAAATGTGTATAATTTTTATATGGTGATTATTTATTTATACCATGTGCATTGTTCTATGAACCATGTTTTATTATTTTTAACAACCTTTAAGTGAAGTGATACACACATCCTTGTTCAGCTTGATGGTTATTACACCTTTATAGGTTAAAACTACGTGACCCTAAACTTGAATCATTTAAACCATTTTGTATATTTTAATAATCATGAGGCAAACACACATAAAATGAATTTGAAAATATTATTTCAGCCAATAAAAAGGAGCAGGAATTTTACTACTTTAAGATGGAATTATGTTTGAAAATACATTACAAAAACTGATGATTGATGTTCATATGCATGTTGTACATCTTAAATAAAAAGGTACAGTTTTACTATTAAGTTTTGTCTCTTAGTGTTTCGAAAATAACAAGATTTAATTTTTTTAATTTCTATAAAAAAAGTTTGTTATAATTTCCATCACAAAATAAAGCAGTTTTTTATAAAATAAAAAAAAATTTAACTAAAATTTTAAATACTACAATTGTCTTTCAAACATATACTTTCAGAATAGTTAGAACGTGTTTTGCGCAACTTATGAAGATAAATAAAATAATTTTATTAAAAAGTTTAAGGACGTTAATATTTTAACGAGTGAGATAGGGATCAACAAACTGAGGATATATTTTAGGTAGAAAACATTAATGTTTTTTTCAAGTAAAAGTGTTTTTGAAGTAGGAAAAAATTACAATATAGGTAAGTCTAGCAGTATTTTTGTATATGCCCTGCAATGATTAATACGTACGCCGCAGAGGGCACCTTTCGGTACCAGACGAGGCGGGTACCCTTTAGGCCTCTATGCCCCTATTCGGTTCATGTCGGGATTTCCACTGCAGGTATTGTTTCAGTTGGCTGTAATTCTCGCAGCGTAGTCGTTATGTACGTATGTATCTCGTGCTGTGATAGTTTCTCAGTTCAATTACTGAAGCCTGTAGAGTATTGATTAGTTTTTGTTAGTGAATAGTGTTAGTGATAGTTTGAATGTTTTATTTGTATATTGAATGACTGAAAATCTAGAGACATGAATGTTAGTATAAATATGACTGTGGATTATGTTGGCGACTACTTGGAGAAGTACTTCCGCCGACAAGTCGAGTGACGTGGATGGGACTCTTTAGTGGTGCTGCAGGACCCCATAGGGTCCCGGAAGTTTTCATGTTATAAAATCAGCTGATAAGAATTCAAAATATCTTTTTTTCTCTGATAAATAATATATTTCATTATTATTTACGATATATGACAGTAAATAGCCATAAGTACAATTTTTTTTACAATGGGACTCTTAAGCGGTGCTGCGGGGCCCCATTGGGTCCCATAATTTATGACATCATATTATCAACTAAAAAGCATTGAAATTGTTTTTATCCACTAAAAAGAGTCTTTTTCCATTAAAATAAATAAAAACATTGCAAACAAAAATTTCAGCATAGGTCAAGGTAAGTCTCAGGTTCTGCCGCACCAAACATGTTAATCTAAACATTTTAACATGCTTAAGTTAAGAATAAATGTTTTCCCCAAGATTCATGAATGAGTAATGTTGAAGACATCAAGTTAATCCATTCCTAAACACACTTACTTGGCCTTATCCGCTTGAGCCTTGCGTTCATGTGCTAATCTCAAGTCACCAGCTGTGTCTGCTAGAATAGTGTTTATGTCGGTCAACGATGCAACTGTCATATCGATATTCCTCGCAAGTTCTGTGATTTGTTCTGGTTGTAGCTGGATATTTTTCTGCTGGGTCTGCAATCAAATATTCAACATTCTGAATTTACAATATCTCAGAAAGGGCTTAAAAATATGTTTTAAAAAATAGGAAACAAAGATAAAAATAACTTGAATTATTGTTAACAAAGATTATGATATGCAATAAAACTAACTATAAGTAAATGGTAATTTCAACAATACAGTAGAACCTCATTATAACAGACTAATGGGAGCTAAAGTTTGTCCGTTTAAGTGAAAGTCTGTTTTATAAAAATTTGTTAGGGGAGCTAATGTTGGCACTGGTATAACCCAGCTACTTGGGGAAATTGTGTTTGGGAGATGATAGGCAATAAGTTCCATTCTCTGTGCTCTTAATGACGACACGGTGTCCGCTACGTAGACATCGACGTGGACACTACTAGAGACGTCTGGGGTGTCCATGTTGGATGGTAGTCAAGGTTTGGTATGTTGTGTAGAACTGAGTGTTAGACTTGTCAGTTAGCTGAAAATCAGACCAACACTACGTGGTTTGGATTCAATGTAAAGCATAGTTGCCCTGGCTATTGGGCTATTAATAAATAGTCCTTTCTGAGGTAAATCTAACTCAGATAGTAACAATGACTACACTCGTTCATCTACACCCATCACACTCATTTACCCCTTATATTCGCCCATATCTCAACGACTGGTGTCTTAGAAATGAATAATGATCACAAATGAAAGTACAATCCTTTATTTAGATATGAAAATATAATAGTTATTATTTATAGAATATAGAAAATTGTGTGCTAGACAATGCTTTAACTGGCTTTAAAAACCTCAACACCAGGTCAATATCATGGACCACCCCCTCCTAGCTATCTTTTATATTCTCCTCCCTCTTCAATGACTTGGAAGAGGGATGGTGAGATTCCATGTTGACCTTGGCCAGGCAATACGCAAATACAATTTTGCTCTGACCAAGGACTGAAGGTAGCTGAAAGAATAAGTACCGCTTCACTAATGCACGCTGGCAGGTCCATTAAAATAGACTATGCCACCTGCCTAATTCATAAAATTCACTATATAAAAAAACAAATATAATATTTCAATGTCATTCTCATTTTCAATTCTAATTGCAATTTTCTTTAAAACAAGCCCAAACAGTATAATTTTGATAATTTCAACATTTAACATGTAAACATGCAAAATGTACTTTGTAAGACCAACACTTTATTTTCTAACAATTATGTTATGTTTGTTGCTCAAATTTAGTTATAATTTATTAATCACCCTTAATTTAGTAATAGGCTACAAACATAATTAATCCGGCAAGCACTGAGTCTCAAAGGTGCCGGATTGAAGAGGTTCCACTGTACTCAGACTCATGACAAATTAATAATGATTGTGTAGTTAAGCCAGCCAATCATTGGCCAGGAGAAAGAATGGTAGCTAGTCTGGTGAAAAAGATTTTAGACCTGGCTAAGCAGCTTGGAATAGTTACACCACTCTAGTAGGCAACAGCGGAGCACAATAAACCTAAGGTTGAAGTGCAATCTGGGAATGACCTCAGAGCTATCCTTCCCCTCGGTAAACTAAACTAAACTAAACTAAGCCAGCCAAACTCAATCTAAGGAAGGAAAAACTGAGTGAATTACACATAGAATAAGAATAAGAATAAGAATATATTTATTTCCTTGAAAATACATTTACAAAATACACCAATGAAAAAATAATTAGCATTCTCCAAGAAAATTTAGGGCCTCTAAAGGCATAGCCTGCGCAGAGGTTCCAACATTAACTTAAATTAAAAAATTGCGCACAAACAGTTCAAATAAAATAAGTATAATCTAAAAGTTATAACATTTTTCTCCTACTTAAAAATACAAAAACACAATTTAGTACAAGAAAATCTATAATGTTACTTAACCTGTTATAAAATATCGTTTTGCAAATAACTGCCAAAAATACACAAACATGAAATAATATTTAACCTTTCTATACTGAAAAAATAATTTAAATTTGAACTTTTAACAAGAAATCAATATTTTCAAAACCTAACAGCCAGTCTCTTAGCATTTTTAAAAACAGTTTTTTACTATGACAAAGTTTTATATTTTCTGGAATTATATTATACATTCTTGGCCCCAAAAACTGATAACATTTAGTATAAAAGGAAAAAAATGGTTTTGGTACTGAAATTAGGTCTATTTTTCTTAATTTACTTCTAACCGAATTAATATTATGAGACAAATTACCACTAATTACATAAAATATTTTCAAAACTTTAAACACAAACATGTATTTAAGGGGCAATATTTTTGCTTGGACAAATAAAGGGTATGATGGTTCCATTCTACACTTTTTAAAAATTTTTCTTAAAAACTTTTTTTGCTGAATAAAAATTGGTTTAATATTAGTTTCAAAAGTCCCTCCCCAGCAAAAAAGCCCATATTCAATTCTACTGTGAACCAAAGAAAAATATAACATTCTCAATATCTGTTCATTGCACATAGGTGATAAAAAATAAAAATATCTTAAAGCATTGTTTAATTTAATTTTTAATTGCTCAATATGTTTTTTCCATTTAATTTCCTGGTCAAGAATTAAACCTAAATACTTTATATTGTCAGTCTGCCCTATAACTGCACATTCCCCACAATGAGAGTTTTCACTCAGACATTGCATACATCTGTAGATAACTTCATTTGTAAAGTTAAATTCTTTTCTTTGACTAAAATTAATGAATTTTGTTTTTTCAGGACTCAATAACATATTGTTTTTTGAAAACCACCATTGTAAAGCTTTCAAATCTTCATTAATATGCTGTTCTATTTCCTCCCAATTGTCCCCTATGTAACTGAAAGCTGTATCATCAGCAAAAGCAGTAACTAAGCCTTTAAATTTTCCATTGCATAGGTCATTAACATAAATTAAAAACAAGATTGCCCCTAAAACAGATCCTTGAGGTACACCCTGTCGAATTACTCCAAAACTGCTGTAAGTCATATTTAACTTAACACATTGCTTTCTGCCCGTCAGGTAACTTTCAAACCATTTAAAAATATTTCCTCTTATACCACAATTATAAATTTTTTCCAACAAAATTTTATGATCCACAGTATCGAAAGCCTTTTTTATATCCAAAAAAAGCCCACTGACTTTTTTACTGTGATTCAGACCATCAAAAACACTGTCCATGAAATTCTTTAAAGCATGTTCCGTATTAAGCCCCTCTCTAAAACCAAATTGAGATTTACTGAAAAAATTTGTTCTTTCAAAAAATCTAATCAACTTTTTCTTCATTAATTTCTCAAAAATCTTAGCAAAAGTGGAAAGAAGAGATATTGGTCTGAATTGATTGCAATCATTAGCTAAACCCCCCTTATGTAATGGAACCACCACTGCTATCTTTAATTTATCTGGAAAAATTCCTTTCTCAAAACTTAAGTTAACTAAATACAAGAGAACATCTGAAATTGAAGGATACACTCTTTTAATTAATGATGAAGTAATAGAATCAAAACCTGGTGATTTACTATTTTTTAACGACTTGATTACATTTTCTAAATCTACAGGTAATACATGATCAATAAACATAGAACATACAGAAACTGGTGCAGTAAAACAATTATGTATATCTACTGAATTAAAAACATCAGGATTGAAAGATTTGATATCTAGACTATTGACTACAGAGAGAAAAAAATTATTAAATTCATTTGATACAACTTTTGGATCATTTACCATTTTTCCCTGTATATTTAAGTGTATTTGAGAATTTTTATTGGATTTTTGGCATGTTATTTCTTTTATAACCCTCCATAACTGCTTTGAATCGCCATTACATTTTTGAAAGCATCTTTCATAATAACTATTTTTTATTTGCCTTATTTTCAACTGTAAATCATTTCTATATTTCAAAAAGTATTTCTTTAATTTTGTATTTGTTGGATGAGATTGTAATTTTTTATAGATTTTATTTTTAACTCTAATTTTCATACAAATAAAATCGTTCATCCAAGGTTTAATCTTATTTACTTTATACTTGTCTTTTATATTTGAAGTTTTACATTTATTTATTACATATTGAAAAGTGCTTTCAAAGATATCAAACGCAATTGACGGGTCTTGTTCATTATAAACATCAGCCCAGTCCATCTCATTTAAACAAGTAACAAGAGCTTCATAATCAATACGATAAGAGATCGGTTCAAGGTTAACAGGTTCCTCTCCCTCACACACTAACACGCATGCTAGCGTAGTAGCATGATCAGTTATATTTGTTTGCAAAACTTTCACATGAACTTCTGCCTCTACTTTATTTATAATTCTAGCAAAACAATGATCAATACAAGAACTGGTTTCATTTGTAATTCTAGTTGGCTCAAATAATAAACATTCCAAGCCGTTTGAGGCCATTAAAATATTATAATTATCAACAACATTATCACTACTTAACAAATTAATATTAATGTCCCCAATATAAATAATATTATCATTTTTATTGTCATCCAAAACTTTACTCAGTTCTTCTAGAAAAACTTCTTTAGGCAGAAAGTGAAACCTATAAATTGCTAATAAACAAAATATTTTATTGTTACATTTAAATTTAATTTTTAAAAAATCAGCTGATTGACAAAAGACAGAGACATTACTTAATACTTCTACGTTTGATTTTATAAATACTTTTACTCCTCCTGCTCTGTAATTTTCGTTTGTCTTGGTAAAACTAATATAATTTTGTATTTCATAAAAAAGAGACTCGGATTCTTTTATCCATATTTCAGTGAGAACTATTATATCTGGACTAAGTTTTTCTGCCTCTAGCTGAACTAAAAAATGATCAAAATTTGCTCTAACACTTCTAATATTTTGATGAAGTATTTTAACTTGCTTATAGTTTTTGTTCATTTAAGAGTTTAATATAAAAACATTGCTACCTTAATAAATAAAACAAATATCAATTTTTGCTTTACTTTCAAGCATTAAGACAAATAATAATTTCGAAATTACAAGGAGAAATATAGATAGGCATTTGTAATAATAAAGGATAAGTAAAAGTTCAAAAAAAATAAAAATAAAATTAATATAAAATAAGCAATTAGCTTTAATACTGCCGACTCTTTTTTTATTATTTAACAGACATAATGAACACAAATAACTGTGATATTAAATTCATAATGTTGATAACAAAACGTGAAAATACTTATTCATCAACGATAATATATTCTTGTTTGTAATACAATCATAACTAAAATTGAAAAGCAATTTTTTTTGTACTGAACAAAACATTGAATTTTTTCTTTAATGTTGTTTTGAAATTTATTTGTAAATAACCATAATTTTGTTGAAAGAAATATTACTGCAATATATTCTCAAAAAAGGATATAAAACTAAATTAAATTCTTATTGATCAAATATAAAAGTTAGAAGCATATTTACATTTTGTCCAGATCAGCTTGCGAAGTGACAACTATCACAGGAGCATTCTCTTCTCGCCGGAGAAAAATCTTCCCGTTTCTTACCCAAAGAAACTTGCAATTTTTCTGTTTTTGGGTCACCTTCGCTGCTGCCAGGAGCCTCCTACGGGATGGTGACAGGGACTCATTTATATAGACTGGACGATCGTCATTCCTGCCCATGTGTCTCGTAGATAAGTTACGTTTGACGCGGCGCTGTTTTAGAATTTCATCTTTATCAAACCGGCGCACGAACTTGACTATTATTCCTGGAGGATGTTCACCACTTGACCGCCTACCTAGCCTGTGACAAGCGTCTACCATCTCATCGGATATGCTCATGTTTAGAGCCCTTCCCACCTCCTTTACTACTGCTAAGACATTTTCATTTGGCTCCTGTGGAACACCCTGAATTTCAACAGAATTGCACCTGCCATATTGCTCTAAATCATCTAAGCGATCTTCAAGATTTTTCACTTTTTGTCTTAGCTGCTGATTCTCAATTGTTAATTTCTCTATCATATCGCAGTATTTATCCATTTTTTCATTCTGTTGTCTGATGACTAGAGTATTTTCTTCCACGGTTTTGTTTAAACTTTCAAAAGCCACATTAAATCCCTTTTCATACGACTTCTGACTGTCCCTTACTTCGTAAACTGCTTTCACTAAGTCATCTAAACTTAATTTACCTTCACTGGCTTCCGATTCAAACCGCATGCTTTTTCTTCTATTCACACTACAGTCGGCACACCTCCAGACAAGACCATCAGCAATTATACAATCCACGTCCGCTTTACTCATTTTCAAGCACACTGCATGAAATTCTCCATTGCAATCGCAACACACTAACTTAACTTGTTTCGCTGTAACAGCTTTAATACATACTGTACAGTTAGGCATTTTGAAAAGAAATTAGCAATAATTTACACAAACAATACTTCAACAAAAAATAGTAATAATAATAAAATTCTAAAATTATTACGAAAAAAGTACACTCTGAAAGGTTAAGTAAAACGCATGTAAGATCTTGAAACTCGTTCAGTGTAGGAGCACGCACCGATAACGATGTTGACTGCCTGAGCGCTGACTCATCACTGTCACAGGCCTCAGGACAATACTCATTACATAGCGATCAAGTGTGTCAACAATATTTTATTGAGTATCTAGGAAAGGTTAATCACCAGTTAATATTTCCTACAAAATCATATCAAAATTAAATGTTGTGTGCAGCTTCAAATTAAATCAATCTTCAGATAAAAATCCTTAAATGTTAGATAATAGCACAGAATTTGTATATTATTAGTGACATACTACTGAGGATTCAAACGACAGTACATCTCCTCAGGTGGAAGATAATTGTGGCACAGAATTTGTATATTATTAGTGACATACTACTGAGGGATTCAAACGACAGTACATCTCCTCAGGTGGAAGATAATTGTGGCACAGAATTTGTATATTATTAGCGACATACTACTGAGGGATTCAAACGACAGTACATCTCCTCAGGTGGAAGATAATTGTGGCACAGAATTTGTATATTATTAGTGACATACTACTGAGGGATTCAAACGACAGTACATCTCCTCAGGTGGAAGATAATTGTGGCACAGAATTTGTATATTATTAGTGACATACTACTGAGGATTCAAACGACAGTACATCTTCTCAGGTGGAAGATAATTGTGGCACAGAATTTGTATATTATTAGTGACATACTACTGAGGGATTCAAACGACAGTACATCTCCTCAGGTGGAAGATATTGTGGCACAGAATTTGTATATTATTAGTGACATACTACTGAGGGATTCAAACGACAGTACATCTCCTCAGGTGGAAGATATTGTGGCACAGAATTTGTATATTATTAGTGACATACTACTGAGGATTCAAACGACAGTACATCTCCTCAGGTGGAAGATAATTGTGGCACAGAATTTGTATATTATTAGTGACATACTACTGAGGGATTCAAATGACAGTACATCTCCTCAGGTGGAAGATATTGTGGCACAGAATTTCTATATTATTAGTGACATACTACTGAGGGATTCAAACGACAGTACATCTCCTCAGGTGGAAGATATTGTGGCACAGAATTTGTATACCGTATATACTCAAATCTAAGCCGCACTATTTTGACCGCAATTTGACCGCAAAAACAAGGGTGCGGCTTAGATTCGCGTGCGGCTTACATTCGCCCAATTAGAGTTGAAATGCCAAGTGGTGCTAAAAGCATTTCTGAGGGCAAAAAACCAATTATTTAAACTTTTGGGCTGTGAAATGGAGGGTCTATGCAGTGTTTTCTCAGACAGCTGCACAGTCACTAGTTAATTTATACAGTCGGTCAGTCAGGTGCAGTGGTGAGATAAGGATCACGGAGGGGAGGGGAAGGGGGTGTGTGATGGGGAGAGGCTTCAAACAGGTTTGCAGGGGGGAGGGGAAGGGAGATTGATGGGAGGAAGCAACATTGCGATAACTCAGTTTTTGTGCTAGGTGAGGGACGCATTCTCTTTCCCACTTTCTTTCATAACATTCTGTTATCCTGTCTTCTCCTTTCAACCTCTGTCCTTCTAGGACAAAATATGCGTCTTCAATACTTTTGAGTTTTGACTCACTCACTAGTTCAAACAGCTGTGAACTACCGGCTCACTAACAATGAAACACAGTGGGGAGAAATGTAGAAGGGTGGGAAGGGGAAGTGGTTTGTTTTGCAATAGAAGTGGGTGACGTCAAAATGAGGTCACCAATCAGGGATAGGAGGGGCGGGGCTTAGCGGTATTTGTTTTCTTCCACTTGTCATCTTGTTCTTTGTCCTACATGAGCTTGTTCTGTACAAGATAAGGTTTGTGGCTCTACAGAGAAGCTTCTGTGGGTAGAGCACATGAACAGGTGATTGTTAAATACAGTGTAGGACTGTATCGGTCTCTCTCACTTCCTTTCCTTCTTGAAGCAGTTTAGCCTCAGTGTCCAGTTAACACTTGCCGTATCCAGTCGCTTTACTGGGTAGATACTTTGCCTATGAATTATGGAATACTCTTGTGTAAAACTAGTTTTGGGACAAATGGGTATAAATAAAACAAGTTTATTACTAGTTTTTATTTAAATACATCATGTAACTAAGTAACTTATACCAATACTTCATTTGTAAATACACTTTACATGACTTTCGTCAATTAATAGAGCTCATTTTGTGATCGCTAGATTGCCGTTTTTCCTGGATAATATTGCACGGTAAACTGGGTGCGGCTTAGATTCGAGTGTGGCCTTTTTTACCTAATGTCCAATCAAAAACAAGGGGTGCGGCTTAGATTCGCGTGCGGCTTAGATTCGAGTATATACGGTATTATTAGTGACATACTACTGAGGATTCAAACGACAGTACATCTCCTCAGGTGGAAGATAATTGTGGCACAGAATTTGTATATTATTAGTGACATACTACTGAGGGATTCAAATGACAGTACATCTCCTCAGGTGGAAGATATTGTGGCACAGAATTTGTATATTATTAGTGACATACTACTGAGGGATTCAAACGACAGTACATCTCCTCAGGAGGAAGATAATTGTGTGTTGACAACTTGAGTATTCACTCAACTCTAGTGATATGTAAGATCATGCGATGGGTGGTCAGAGTTCTTATTTATTATAAGGAGAAATTTATCCAAATTGAATCATAGCACAATTACTTTATATAAAACACAAGGAACTTATTAACAAACAATACCTCTTGTGCAACTGTTTGTATTTGTTGTGAAGTGGCGCCATCTACTTCCAGGAAATGCTGGAGTCTTTTGATTAAATCAGAACTTTGCTGTACAGAAGTCTCAGAGCGATTTTGGGCCAAAGTTGCTGCTGCTAGAGCTTCTATTGCAACCTCCTTTGCAACAGCTGCCTCTTGTTTGGCTTGAGAAATCTGAGTAAACATAGATTAGTAAAAAAGTTAAACAATCATTCAAACCTGATCAAGAAACCTATTGTAATATTGGCGTAACTTTGTTGCATGCTGTTCATGTTTATAAAGTGTTTTTATGGTTAATATTTTATTTATATGGATGAAATACTTCTCAATGGGGTCTATTGAAAACTCCTTGATTGAAATTTCTGCTGAAACAAACTGTAAACTGATTTAATTAATTTTATGAAAAGTATAAAATATTACTAACAATAAACGCAACCTTAATACTCACCAACCTAATTCACATTTACTTTTAGTATCATGTAATCAACTTGAACTCTATGGTACTCAGTTTGATTCTGATATGTCAAGCAAATCTTCAATAGGATTAATTGATGAACCTTGTGTTATCTTTTTCATCACAATAGTAACTAACACATATATTGTATGAAAACATCCAAATTTTATAAACAAGACTACATTTACTTCTTCCTTACTTACAAGCATACTCCAATTATATTTACACAAGCCTTGATGTTTGGCTAATAAATAGTTATATCATGGACAATAGAAAAAACAGCAGACTGAAGTATGACTATTCTTAACCAGTATGACCATGAATACATTTAATTTGATACCCAACTTGGTTGTATTAGTTTAATATAACCTAATTTTGGGTTTTAGTTAGAGCACATTTATTATTTGGGGGAGGGAGGAGAAGAGCCCTTCACTTGCTGCACTTGTGAAGCCTGCAGCCTCGCCTGGTAACTCTACCTTTACAATAGACAATAGACAAATTTTCTTTATTATCATATTCCTCAAGAACAGAAATAGGGTCACATGGATCAGGTATAAGTTTAAACATATAAAGTGTAAAAAATGAAAGGCATTCATTTCAGAATATCCAGTCCTGTTCTCTTGCTTCTAAGAATTCATCTAGGGTATATATTGGGTGATTTATAAAGAAATTGTTGAGTTTTCTTTTCAGAGCAGCTCCCTTAAGTTCTTTCACTGTTTGCGGTAGGAAGTTCCACAGCTTTCGACCAATATAGGAAGGTTTTTCTTCATAGAGTGATGTTCGATGAAGAGGCAGAGTGTAGTTTGCTGCGTGGCATGTGTTGTGTGAGTGATAGTCTTTCCCTGTTTGCAGGTTCAGTTTATCTGCATGCATGATCACCTCTTGTATGTAAATTGCAGTTACAGTCATTATTTTCAGAGTTTTGAATGCTTCCCTGCAGCTTTCCTGGTGTTCAAGATCGGCTAGAGATCTAATAGCTCTTTTCTGCATGAGGAGAACTCTGTTTAGGTTTCCAGCTGAGGATCCACTCCAGACCACAAGTCCGTACCTTATGTGTGATTCCACTAAGGCGTGGTAGGCTGTTATTGATGCATCCAGGTTCCCGATCCATTTTATTCGTCTCACTACATATATGCCTGTACTAATTTTCTTGCAGAGGCTGTTTACATGCTCAGTCCATGTTAGTTTTTTGTCAATAATAACACCAAGAAATTTGGCATGGTCTTCTATTGATACTTCTGGTATGTTAGGAGTGTGGTCCTTCCTTTTGCTGAAGTTTATCTGTATTGTCTTTGATGGATTTACTGCCAAATCATTCTTCCTACAGTATTTTAGGGCTTTATTGAGAGAGCTAGTGGCAGTGTCATATACTCCTTCAGCTGTATCATTTCTTATCAAGAGCGTTGTATCATCTGCGTACATCACACATTTTATATTTTGATTCTGGATGTAAGTAGGGAAGTCATTTATAAACAGAATAAAGAGGACTGGGCCTAGGACAGATCTCTGTGGGACTCCACGTTCAATGGGCATCGGGCTAGACTGATATGAGCTTGTAAGGCCCTTGTCAGTACTCTTCACCTCAACTATTTGGGATCACCCTGATAGATAGCTTACAAACCAATTGTTTGCTATCCCAATGATCCCTAAAGATGTTAATTTTTTTTAGATGAGATTGTGCCCCTTTGTGGTACTCTGCCTGTGGCCTCATGGGCTATGCCACCTGATGGTGGATGGTTTAAAATAAGCGCTTCGATTACTGTTTTGTGTACCGTTAGCTAAGCTATTAGTTATTTACTTATGTGTGTGCTGAAGAGAGACAAAGAGAGGGAGACCGCTGGCACTACCTGTTAAAATAGTACAAAAAATAATTTTATAAATCAAGAAAACTGGCTTCACAGGACCCATATAAACAAACAGTCTTCTTTTTTCTGTAGTCAATGGTTGCAAACAGTTTGTTCAACTAATAAAAATATCAACTCAATGTTACTATATGGAAAATATTTGTTAAAATTTAATAAAATTCAATTTTGAAAAAATAAAAAATATATTTAAACTGATAAAGAACTACATAAAAGTCAAATTAGTTGTTATTTATCCTGCCTGGGTTAAGTACATTTAGTTCTTTCCCCCACTCAATATGATTATGCAAGTCACAAATTATTCCTATAAAGAAAGAAATGTAAGCCTTCTCAAAAGTATGTAAATCTTAAATCTACACACCTAAATAGGGTACAGAGTATGACTGTATATCCAGGGTTAAGAAACTGTTGTATACCTTACATGATGACTCAATACATGCTATTTATTGATTGATAAGATAAATATTAATTCACAAGTAAAAATTTGAGTAAAATAATATAAGCGAGGAATTATATACACAGTTCAAACAATGACCAATAGTCAGCAATAAAAATATGACAACAAAACTGGTCTCTCAAGTAAACATTAGGTTATTAAGAGACTCAATGAAGACGTAAAAAAAACCATGCAGTGAGAATATACTAAAATTAAAGTAAATCTGTTGTCCAACAACCCTGTCGTAGGGCCTGGGCATACTGGACAACTGTAGTATCTTACCAATTGCCTTGCAATACAGAGTCAATATTTTGGGGTAATTACAACTGTACTTGTATGGGTGTGTGGCGACACTTAGGGTGAAGTTTGTCTAAAGTTCACTATAGGTGTATAGATGAGATGGTGGGTCATCATTACCGTACGCGTATGGTTGGGTAAGTCAATAAGATTTGTAGGTGTATGGGTAGAGTATCATGTGACCAAACAATACATGCCTTGAGGGAGAAAAGGAGCAGATATGGAAAAAACATATTTTGACTATGCTAAATACAATATAAAAAGAAAGACTATCAATATAAAAACACAATAATTTCAACAATAATAAGAAAAAATAAACACTTATATTTTAGATTAATTTGTAAAATTTAATTTTTTCAATAAGAATTTTTTACTGATCAAAGACCTTTATTTTTTTGAAACAACTATAATTAATTACTAGTAAATAGAAATTTTTATTTATAATTTTGAAAAGTAACAATTAATAAGAAAACCATGCATTAAAAATCAACTTGATATTCTCTATATAAAAATAATTCATTTGAATTGAGTGCACACATATTTTTGGGCAAACATTTTATATCCAACAAATATGTATCAAAATTACTCAACTTCGAACTAAAATGAGGCTCGATCAAAACAATTAATTAATACATACAAAATAGAAAAGTTAACTTTTTTGTTTTTAAAATTTGGTAATGATTATCGGGTAGAAAAAGTATTAGATAGGGTAGAAAATGATTATCAGACATTTTCCATCATTTCATGAGAAACCCTACACGCCAAGTCGAAACGTCCTATAGGGTTTCTTCACAAAATGATAGAAAATGTCCAACAATACTATTTTACCCAACCCTATGTTAACATTACTAATGCTTTTATCACATAGTTAGCAATTAATTATACCAAAAAATCAAGCTTAAAAAGCAAAAGTCTAAAAAAGGGCAAGGAATTAAGGGCAATATATGTAGGGGAGGTGATAATGTAGTTTTTTTTGTTCAAATCCTTTTAACATTTTATCTGCATGCTTTTCAGTGATATGAATGGAATAAAATAGTTGTTTCAATATCAAATTGTTTTTCTTCAGGGGTTTCAGTTAGAGAGTACATTTATACGCCAGAATATTAACTAATAAAGTAAAACAACATTAAAAAATTGATTTTTTTTGTAGTAAATTTACATACTCCTCTAAAAAGTTCTTCTGCTTTAGCTTCTTTTTCATGTATTTTTGTTTCTGCATCAGTAGCAAAGCTGATCGCTTTTGTGGACTTCGTGAAGGCACCTTCCTCACACGAAATACCACCACAAAAGCCACAGCCAGCTCCTCCACACAAACTGTCACATGGATCTCCCATCTTGTGGCACACCTGGAAAAAAAACAAACACTAAGATAATGCTAGTATTTGATGCCGTATCATCATGATATATCAAATTTCCCATAATCACACCAGTCATATAATATTGTCACTATGCTAATTATTTTTACGAAACATATATTCTTGAACAACAAACTATGACAAACTAAACTAACACAACAAGATTTTTGGAAACGTGTTACTCCATTAAGAAAAAAAGCTTAAGGCGGCTACACACGTAACTACAAGCTTGACAAGCATGCTTGATCAATCATTCTGTTCACGCATACTTGAACGTGTGTAGGATGACTTTGCTCAAGTATTGTGATTGTTCAAGCAGCTTTAGGAATGATTGGAAGTGAATCCTGCATGCTTGAACAAGCCATGTGCACAAGCAAAACTAAAGGTGTATAGCCAGATTGCAGGCTTGATCAAATTAGCAACAGTTGTACTGTACGACCAAGTGGATAACCAAGTATAGAAATAACCAAGCGGAAGAGACTGCAGAGACATACGAACACATCCCCACACCACTCTACTCCTTGTCACTGTTTGTAGTGGTTTCCAAAGTTATATTTCAAGTGGTTAATTAATTTATTTGTTTATTTGTTTAGGCATTAGTTATGGTTCACAGACGGGTCTAGAATGGGCAACAGAGCTGGATTTGGTGTCTATACTGGCGACCCTAGGGACCAACGCTAGCGTGAGCCTGGGAGCGTATGGCATCGTTTTCCAAGCTGAAGTCACCGCAATCCTTCATTGTGCCGCCTAGGCGGTCGAGAGGGGTTTGCGGGAAATATATCCACATCCTCTCAGACAGTCAGGCGGCCTTAGGGGCTCTTGACTCCTGGAAGGTCTCGTCTGGTCTAGTCTGGGAATGTGTGGAGTCCCTCAGCATCCTGGGTTCAAGAAATCAGGTCTTGCTGGAATGGATCCCAGGACATAGGGGATTAGAAGGCAACGAGCACGCCGATGCCTTGGCTAGGGAGGGTGCTCTCAAAACCTTCATTGGTCCTGAGCCGGCCTGCGGCGTTTCGATTGCAGCTGCCAAAACAGCAATTAAAAACTGGGTCAGCGCCAGACATCTGGAAAGATGGCGGCGGTTCCCAGGGCAAAGACTCGGCAAGGTTCTTGTCAAGAATCCCTCCCAGAAGTTGACAAAGTCACTTCTTGGGTTAAGTAAACCGCACGTTAAGCTGGTGGTGGGACTCATCACCGGCCACGGCAAATTCCGGAGGCATCTAAGAACGGTGGGACTCTTTACGGAGGATCCCATCTGTCGCCTCTGTGGGGAGGACGAAGAGTCGGCAGAACACATTGTCCTGGAGTGTGAGGCCCTTGGTGCCAGAAGAAGAGCACTTTTTGAAGGCTCACCTCTGGGACAGTTGGAAATTACTAATCTAGTGAAGAAGCTCCTTGACTTGGTCAAGGGTTGCCAGCTTTACGACGATTAGGCACCGGGATTGGCACAAAAAGCCTTAGGCTTCGTTGCAAGGGTTGGCTGGACCAACTATATATCCCCACTTAAACTAACTAACTAGGCATTAGTTATTTGTCTAGTTTGTTTTTTTAGTTATTAGTTTAGAGGTTTATTAATCAATTAGAGATTTTTAGTAACCACTGTTTAAACCAAAGTTCATGTTTATTTCTTTTCCTTTTTTTACAAACATATACAAAAGCAGCCTAAGCTAATAAATCGTCTCCCAAACGTGACATTTTCTTTTGAACAAGTGTGCAAACTTGACCATGTGGAGGCGAAAGGATTTTGTGCATGCTTGTCAAGCTTGCAGTTACGTGAGGTAATAAATAGATGTACCAACTAACAAACACATGCATGAACAGACACATAAGCTTATTTATATACAGATGACCTGGCATGCGCTATTTTGTCACCTTCATTATAGAGATCTTAGAAATACACTTAAGCCCCTGTAGTCAAATCATTATGGTCCAACTAAGCATTTATCAATGGTAATATTACAGCAGAATTTCTAATCCGAGGTTTTAAGTCAACTATAGTAATGGAAGTTTGGTTTTAAATAAAATAAACTGTGACAATGTTTTTTTTTTTTTTTTTTTTTTTTAATAAAATCTGAATTTAATCTTAGTTTGAGCCACGGTACATAATTGAACATATTTGATAAGAAACTAGGAAAAGTTATTAAATTTTAAAACTTTAAATGACCATATCATACATATGATATTACATTTTAAAAAGCACAGGAGATGAGGCTATTTAGAACAACCTTGTACTCGCTGAAACCAAATTACTCTCTCATTAGTTTTAAGAAACTGCTGTCTTTCTATTGCCTACCTTTACAGCTGATTTCTCAAACAATCAGTTGATGGCTATGTCTTAATGTTTATAGTATAATACATTTTAAACAACAACAGATTGCATCACAAAACTAGTCCATAGCTTCTTATATCTGACCTGTTGGTAATTTTATGTCTAATTTTACATGTTATGGGGCTGAGCAGTTTAGGTCAAGTACAATTTAAACTAACATCATCGAGATTAATTAGGGTTAACTGAATTTGTTTTATTTTCAAAATAAAATTTATAGAACTTTACAACTACTACGACTACATGTTTAACAATAATGTTCTGTTGTTCTTCCTGATGTTGGCTCTTAACTCTTTTCCATGCAATAGATAGACTGACAGGCAAAGTTTAAGCCACTCTTCTAACAATAAAATTATAATTTATAAAAGTTAGCGGGCCTGAAGGTCATTTTACCTGATTATTGAGTTCAGGAATATTCTGTTCAAGCTGTTTGATGTCATTGTCTAATTTATCCACTGCCCTACTGTTGTCCTGTTGACCTTGGCTGAACTCCGAGGCTGTTCGACCCACGAGTGCCTCAGTTCGCTTGCACTGTCGCTCGGCCTTCGCAATCTCCTCTTGTGTTTCAGAGCCTTTACTTTGAGTAAGTCGGGAATTTTCTGCGGCTTCCCTTGTCAGATTCAGAGCACCTTAAGTATAGCAAAAGATAATTTAATCATTTGATCAGTGTTTTAAGGCATGTTGCATATAGTATAAATTACATATATTTCTTTATTATTTAGTAAGCCAAAAAACTGAATTAAATGTTGTCGTTCATGTATGATTACATTTTTATTTGACTTTGGCCATTAATGTATTTAATTTTTCTTTTCATAGGGTAGAACTCTCTGGGAAGGCATTTTTAATAGGCTAGAGAATCTTCCATTTCGATTTGGATGTATCGATGACAAAATTGGTATTGTACAAGGATATGAAAAGTTTTTAGGAAGGATTCAAAATGGATTACGAGGAATTCCAGTTTTATGCAACTAAAATCAACTGAAATAACTGTCATTTTTATGGTGATTTATTTTTGTTCACTTTCTAATAGGGTATACATTAGTCCCGATATAATCCGAAATTCGTAAATCCGCTTAATCCGAAACAGAAATTGTGTAAATTAAAATGCAGTTACTGGAAGAACCACTAATTTATATATCTAAAAATGACAAGAAAATATAATTTCAAGTACTTAACTGTTTGAAAATACGCGTCAATACCGCCCGCCCATACACAAACATTGGGTATTGACCCACCCACCCACACACTTACAGTGCTATTAACCCACTTGCCCACCCATACACGAACAGTGGTATTGACCCACCCGCCTGCCCATACACGAACATTGGGTATTGACCCACCCACCCACACACTTACAGTGCTATTGACCCACCCGCCCACCCATACACGTACAGTGCTATTAGCCCACTTGCCCACCCATACACGTACAGTGTATGTAAATAATGTAGAAGACACCTACATTAGATTTTATTAGAAAAATTACTCTCTTAGATAAAAAAAATGTGTCTTGATGGAATAACAAGTTAAGTATTATAAAAAAAAAAGGGTAATTCTCTACTATTACTTAGTCAACCTTTTGAGGTATTTGTCGTAGTATTTGCTTTTCATACTTTGATAATACATTTTTGGGATGCTAAATATCAATATTATCAATATTTAGTAAAAATTAGGAGTCGGAAACATAGAGTAAGTATCATAAGTGATACATTAGTATACACCAAGGCCGCCCATTATACATCGCGCCGCAGCAGTTATGGTTAAGTTAGGTTATCATAGCCTATTTTAGAATATGTTTTTACAAATTCTGCTGACTGAAAAGCGGTTTGCTACAGTGAAAATTACGTTATTACGGGTTCATTCTACAATACAATAACATAACCTAACCATAATTGCCGCGGCATGATGTCTCCGAAATTTCAGTGACAGCGCTTGGAAATTAAACTTTCTTATCACTTTGTAATGTGAACAGTGGCTTTCCGACACGTAATTTTTACTAAATATTGGTATTTAGCATCCCAAAAATGTATTATGAAAGTATGAAAAGATTTGAGGTGATTAAGTAATAGTAGAGAATCACCAAAAAGCGACATCTTCTATATGGAAAAATTCTTAGAGTGTTAGTGAGGAATATTGAAGGGTATTTTCTAAACAAAATATGATTAAAAAGGAAACTAAAAAAATTAAAGATACTGACTTGGGAGAAAATGTTATGATAGTACTGATAGTCTAAAAACTGCAAAAAAGTATAAAGATGACTTTAAACATGAAAAAGGCATACAGTTAGATAACTCCCCACCTACCTTTAGCAAAATTATCAAAGTTTTGTTAAAAGTCACCTTCCATGCAGTGCAAACCAAGAGGAAAAGATACATTTCATATAAGCTGTACTGAGAATACCACAAGGACTTGACTGAGCTAAGATGTTTACGCCAAATAGTTAAAATGTGCCTTAGGCTAATCTTAAGTTTTGATATTGCACACTTTGGAACTTTTTACAAGAGGACAACTAGCCCTTCCACTCGTTCTTACTTACTGAATTTAGGTTAATTATTACAGGTTGAGGTGTGTTAGGTTATATAAAGTCCAGTTGAGTAAGGTTATGCAGGAGTACAATATGTTTACGCGGAAATTTTACGGGTTGAGTGTAGGCTCCCAACAACTTATCCTAAATTTGTGTAAGCTTGGTAGCCCTGTTTTTCATTGCCTTATAGCCTTATATATTACGAACACATATTTGAATATTTGCAATGTCCAGTTTTTATAGAACATTTTTTAAAAGTGGTGGTCCTTTTGTAAAAAGACCCCACACTTTTAGTAGTTGGACTGGTTAAGTGAAGAAAAATTGCTGTTACACTTAAGAGTATTGTTTAGTACCAAACTCGAAGTGGTCCCTCAAGAGCGTGTGGGGTTTGGTTGTAGGGTCACAAACCCACCCCAGAAATCAAAACCGTTACAAAATGTAAGTTACCAAGCCTCGGAGAAGGAACTGACTAACAGACAACCAATTGGATTAGGATTAAGGACTTGAGAATTGAATCATGAAACAACAAAAATTTGGCTGTATCTGGTGGATCTGATATTTTAGGAAATTAAATGAAGCACAATAAAATGGTTGCAGCAATTAAAGAAATTAAATGGCCGTATGCCAGAAAAATAAATACCAAGGATTATATAATTAATTATAGTGGCATGATAAATATAGATTTTGTCGTCAAAGTTACTGTCATGCCGAACAAAAATACGAATATATCAAACGATAATAAGGCCAGTACTTTTATATGGTGCAGAAACCTGGATTTTAAATAAAAAAGAAGAGAACAAACTCACCGTGTTTGAAAATCGCGTACTAAGACAAATATTTGGTCCAACATTGGAAAATGGAGAATGGAGGCGCAAGCATAACCAAGAGATAAGACAGCAGTACAATGACTGTGACATAATAGCAACCGCAAGATCAAGAAGATTGAGATGGGCAGGCCATGTATGGCGTAGAGAACAAGGGACGCTACTGAAGGAAGCTGGATTGGGAAGACCAGTGGGAAGAAGACCTCTAGGTAGACCAAAAAGAAGATGGTGGGATGGGGTTAAGACAGACACCGCAGCACTTGGAACCACAATGGAGGAGGCAGAAAACAGAGAAAGATGGAGAGAGCTTGTTGGTGAGGCCAAATCCCTTCTTGGGCATCGATGGCCATGGGAGTAAGAGTAAGTAAGTGGCATGATAAAGGAAGAAGATACTATGGAGGAGTGGGTTTTGGTGTGAGTATAAAAGTAGCTGGTAATGTATGGTTACATAACTATCTTATCCTTGTTCTTAAGAAATATTAGTTATATGACATTAAGTTCTTTGAGAGGCTGTATTTTGTTATTGTATCATCCTTTTCAACTCATATTTGCACTATTGTATTGTTCAAACAAATACCTTTAAAATGAGGTACAACTCGAGGTAGGTTTACATTTAAAATCTTAAAGACTTCCTTCATGGGTGATGGCCTGGCTATGCAAAAAACAATTAAAATATGTCTAAATGTTTGGTACAGGGGCATTAACAAAACTAAAAAGTTTCATTACATTTTTTTCAATAGTTTTAAAATTAATAAATATATTCCAGACTATGCAACAACAGAAGATGCAGAAGACGAAAGCTAAAAGGAGAGGTTAAGAGTTTGCCAAATTAAGATGTTAACTTAGTGATAGGAGACACCAATGCGAAAATTGCAGAGAAGCAATTTGGAAAGAGATTGCTGGAAGTAATAGTTTTCATAAAGTAGCAAATGATAATGGCTTGAGTCTTGTCTTGTTTGCAAGTGTAATGAACATGAAATACTCGGCCCAATATTGTAAAGAAAGGATATGAAGCTCAAAATCAGACTGACCATGTTTTTGTTGACATTAGATACATCAGTAATGTTATTAATATGAGAAGTATCAGAGATGCAGAATATGGAACAGGCCATGATTTGATACTCATTAAATTGAGACAAAAAAATCTATACGAAAACAAGAGAGGCCACTAAAAAAGAAGTTTTAGCAACAGAAAAACTAAAATCAACAGGAGAGAAAAGATGGACTACTCAACAACAGAATTAGTATCAGTGCATGCAGGCATGATTTTTAATATAATCGTGTGTTTAGTGATGTTTGTGAACTATTGGTGTTTAGTGTCATGTGTATATTAGTAAACTCAATAGAGATGAATAACAGCGAATCTACAGGAGTCCTAAATATGGACTATTCAATCTGATACAGTTTCCTAGTTCTTTTTCATGCTTTGGACAGATTAAAAAAACCAAGCCTCACTTAAAGATTACCTCTCAAAGTTAGAAATACTAACCATATACAGGGTGTTTCGGGATAAGTGTAAACAACTTAACCAGGAGATTCCTTACATCGAAACCAGAAAAAAATCTTATATGAACATGGGTCCTTAAACCAGTCGTTCTCAAGTTACAGCCAAAAATTGATTTTTTTCAATTTTAAGTGTAGTTATTGCACTTTTGGACCTCTAGATTGAAAATTTGTAAAGATAATAAAATAATAAAGCTGATCTCAAGATAAAGAAAATTCATCTTCTTTTTTTATAAATGTGGAAGAGAGGCCACTAATTATAATGTAAAAATAAGGTAGTATTAAATTTTACTTTAAGATTTATTAAACAAAAATTTAAATCATTTTCAAATTACAAATCACAATGTTTTGTGAAAATACACATAAAAATTAAAGATCTAGAGTGAAATAATACTGTTATTTACAAAACAACGAGGGTACCATGGGTGCACCTTACAAGAAATTTTCAAAGTGACCACCATCTTTCTGCCTGCACAATCTTGCTCGTGAAATCAATGAGTTTGTTGCCGCTCGGACGACTGCTGGGTTGTTCTTGATGGACTCAGCTACATTCATTATCCTTTGCAATAATTCTTCTCTTGTTCTAGGCTTTGTTGTGTAGACTTGTGATTTCATCCATCCCCATAAAAAATAGTCCATGGGTGTAAGGTCAGGAGACCTTGCGGGCCAATGTAATGGACCGTTGTTAGCTATTACCCTTTGCCCAAATTTCTGACGCAGTAGTTCTACAACTTCTCTTGAAGAGTGAGGCGGTGCACCGTCGTGTTGAAACCAGAGATTTACTATGGTTCCAGGAGGGACTTCCTCCAGGAGTCTTTGTAACTCATTGAGCAGGAATGCATGATAAGTGGCTCTGTTTAGATTCCCCTCGATGATAAAAGGTCCAATCAGCTTATCATTAACAAGGCCACACCACAAATTTACAGAAAACCTTTGTTGGAAATGATTTTCTATTAATTTATAGGGATTTTCTGTAGCCCAGTTGTGTAGGTTTCTTAAGTTATTTATTCCATTTCTCGAGAACTGGGCTTCATCAGTAAACAAAATGCACTTACCTAACCTCCGGTTAGCCACTACCCAATTGCAAAATGCCAGCCTAGCATCGTTGTCCCCAGGGTGAAGGGCTTGCACTTTTTGAAAGTGATAGGGGTGCATTTTTTCCTTCTTCAGAACTCTCCAAACCTTTGTTGAAGACACTAAATGTTGGTTTGATAGTCTCCTAACACTCGTACCTGGACTTTGCTGCACTGCTTCAATAATATTTTCTTCAGTATGCACATCAACTTGATCGAATCCCTCTCGCTTTCTCCTACTAACCGATCCTGTCTCTTTAAGTCGGTTGTGCAGGTCGGTAAAAACTCTCGGGTTTGGAATATTTCTGTTTGGATATCTTCTCCTGTACTCAGCCGAAGCTGCCTTTGCATTCCCATTGCAATACCCATAGACAAAATGCATATCAGTATACTCACTGTTTGAATACATTTTCACTTTGGAGTTAAAACCACCAGCACTTACTGAGAGGAAACTTATTTTAATGGACAGGAAACCACATTATTTCTCAACAATGAAATTAAACAGATGTGGCTTACAGAAACAGTGCTGCCAACTCACCAATGAAAACAACAACATACAAGACGGAACGATGATATAAGTATTGAATGAGGTTAAATTAAAATAAACCCAATTCTCGTGTATTCGTCCGATAAGTACTAAATTAGTTTATGTCTTAAGAAGATTACAGTATTTGTTTAGAAAAAAAAAAAACGTATAATAACATTTTGGTATTTTTTGTTTTCAAACTGTTAGTTGACAATGTTTATTTTTTTGTTATTGTTGTTTTTTTTGTGTAGCCATCCTGTGTAGGAAAAGGCCGTTTTTTTTTAAACATTGCCTCAGTGGGGTCCTGTGGTGGAATGTTAAAGGATTTAGGATCTTGTAAATATTAAAATTTTTTGAAGATTTTATAAAAAAAATTTCAGCTGAAAGATTTCCTTTGGTTTTATGGATTTGATTGACTGACTGGATAATTGATGTGTTCCTTTCTAAATTTTGTTATCTTACAATATTTTGGGTTTTTACATAAATATTATTTTTTAACGCATACATAAATTGTTATTATTTTGTTCTCCATAAAATTCTACAGCTTTTGGGAAAGTTGCAGCCCAAATACTCAAACGGTTATGATATAATAGCTAATCAAAAACAAAAATCATTTTTGAGGCCTTGAATTTTTGGAAAAATTTTATTTTTGAACTATTTTTTTCTCAGCGACACTTAACATTACAGTACAAAACATCAATGATATCTCTTTGAAATTTCATAATCTATCTAACTATGAACATTATAACAAACTATCTTTACAAATTTTCAATCTAGAGGCCCAAAAGTGCAATAACTACACTTAAAATAGAAAAAAATCATTTTTTTGGCTGTAACTCGAGAACGACTGGTTTACGGACCCATGTTAATATTATATTTTTTGTTGTTTCGATGTAAGGGATCTCCTGGTTAAGTTGTTTACACTTATCCCGAAACACCCTGTATAGTACAAACCATCATTGTATGTACATTCTTAAAGTAACAATGATGGTTAGAACTAGTGGTGACAGAATAGCAAAATTAGGTAATAGTCACTACTATAACACAAGAAATAGCAATAAAATAGCAACTCAAGCACACTCAAAAGAATTCTATTACAAGAAACCTAGTGCGGCTGGGATACATTTTTTGAATAAACTTCCTAGGAACATGCTGATAGATGATACAACATTTAAAAATCACTTAAAAACATACTTAATAAGTTCTGCATTTTACTCATTTGATGAATTTATGGAAAATGATCAGCAGATGTGATATTAAATTTACAATGTGTTGTCCATTTAATTTCTTTTAATAATTATTAAAATAGTTTTAAGTATTTTTACCATTTATGTTGATGCCAATCAATGTTTGTAGAATTGTTTTAATGTATAATTGCACAAACTATGTGAATAAAGATTATTTGAATGTTTATTGATTGAAACAAGTAATAGTTGATCATTTGTCCAAGGCTAAAATAACTGATTTTAACATATTTACCTCCTGATGATTACCATCTTGAAACTAACAAAACAAACTCATAATATAAACCAACAATATTGTTTACCTTCGACATTGCTCTCTTGAAGGTGGGTTGCATTGGCCTTTAGAGCTATTGCTGTATCCTTAAGAACGTTGACTTTATTACGAAGGTCGGCCAACGCCAGGTTGGACAGATAAATGCGTTGTGTTGCATTCTCTAACTCTTTACCTACGTCATTCAGATTGTTGTGAGAGGCCTTCAAGCTGGTCCTGAAACCATCAATTTTACTCTAGAATCAAATTTAAAAATATATAGTTTTACCATTCAAAACATCAAAAAGGCCTTTTTTTGTTTGGTCCCAAAATTGGCTTGTTAATCTAAAATATAGGACATAAGCAAACTTACCTTAGAAGACAAGTTCACTAACACCAGAGTAGTAGTAACATATACACAATAAACACATAATCTCACAAATGTTCAATGCCACTGGCATTTTCTTCAGGTGAGTAGAGAGCTCACACTTGAAGAAAATGCTCTCTCTACTCTCCTGAAGAAAATGCCAATGGCATTGAAAATTTGTGAGATTATGTGTTTATTATGTGTATGTTACTACTACTCTGGTGTTGGTGAACTTGTCTTCTAAGGTAAGTTTGCTGTTGTCCTGTCTCTCCAATATACTAATTCCTGGCATAGAGCCCTTTAACCTAACCTATAATCTAAAATATAGAAATGTTCACAATGATAAAAAGGAAGGAAAATTTTTTAGTCTTAATTTTTTGTCAGACTTATTTATTTTGTTTTAAGTATAATGTATACAAAATTATCCGTTTTATAGTTAGTTTTAAAATATTTTTGTTTTTTTTTACTTTCCATAGATTTTAATTTCACTTAAACCACCCAAATCCAGCTTTCTTATTTCAAAGCACATTTGTTGAGCAATATGCGACTTAACATTGATAAACATAACACTTTAAACCAAGTAATAATAAAATAACTTTAGGTTGAATTGTAGTTGACATTTCAAGAATATTTTATTTTCATGACGGCAATTAACTAATGCTATGCATTTTATTATTGACTATACTGTAACTGTATTCCAATACATACTGTTACAAAAAATAAGAAAGTGAGAGATTAGCTTTAATTGTTACTTTCATATCCCATCGTTGGGCTGCCCACCCAATAGATGTATTGGATATTGGAGGTTTTCATTTAATATTGTTGATAAACCACAAGATGCCTCATGACTCCCAGACCTCAAACCAATCATTTATACTATTATAATTTGACAATTATTTTCCTTTCATATTAACTAACCTTTTTTAAAAAATATTATAAACAGAAAATTGACTGTAAATTAAAATATCTAACGAGCATTGATAGGAAATATTACAAATGAAAATGACTGTAACAATGTTTAAAATATTACCTGTATACATCCTATATCTACTAGCAAAAATAATACCAGAATGATACCAACTTTCAAAAACCAATTCTGACCACTGATTATTCCACCAAAAACAAATAATTCTACCCTTTCGCAAGAAAAAAAAATCATGTTACATTTGGCAGATGTCAATATAAAAAATAACCCTGTCTAATTGCATCAACTATTGGTTAGCAGGGGTTCTTTACTCTTGAAAAATGTTAAATGAATATTACAATAAAACCATGTATACCCAAACTAGTAGAGAGAAAGGCAAAAAGGGTTTTTAGATTGTAAAAATATCAGATTTTATAAAAAATTAATAAAGATTTGCCATAGCAAAAATTAAATTTTACTGAGATAAAAGAGCAAATACATTATGACCATTTCATACCATTTTTTGTTTATGATGCATGAAGCATCACATGAAAAATATTGGTAATGATTTAATTTACTTAAACTAAAAATAAAAACAATCAGAACATTAATTTAAAATGTTAAAGGTACTTTTCATACATGATCATGTAAAAAAGAGTAACATACATTAAATGTTATTAAGTTTTAGTTAATTTCATAAAAGTCATAAAAGATAACTTTTTTTAGTTACAATAGTAACAACAAACTGGTGCAATGTCAAAAATACTACATATAATATAGTACAATTAATTATTCTAAAACACAAAAACAAACATGTATATTTATAAATAGATAAATTCTGTTTAACATAATGGGGCACATTCTATTTCAGAATCATTTTTAATAGACAGCCTAGCTTGTAAAGCATTTTCTAGACTATCACACAGCCATTCATCCACACTATAGTATGCCTTAGACAACAGAAAATCTTTAATGATGTTGATAAATTTTCACAAGGAACTTTTCCAAAAGTTCAGTTGCATTGAATCTATTTGGAAACAAGTTCATCCATTTTTTATTGGAGTTTACTATAGAAAAAATAGCATTTATTAAAAGAACATATAATGCTGATTGGCTAAAAAACCTATTTTACTTAAAGATTCATCGTATAAAATTACCTGAGCTGTTCCACATAAGAATCAATGTGACCAAGGTCAACTGAGCTCTTTGTAGTGTTCTGAAGCAGCTGTTTAACATCGTTCAGTTGCTTTTCCATACGATCAAACTCCTGAGTATAAGCACCAGTTGCTCCCGTTCGCTTTATCTCCTTAGCTGCGAGGATAACCTTGTCTGTTTGTTCTAGGACAGAATATGGTCACATTGAAGCAAATTACTTTATCATCACAACTGTCAAGAATATTTAACTTTATTAATGTATCTTATTGTGTCATAAAGCAACATAAACCTAGAAACAATAGATTAGTGAACAACATTTCATTTTCATTTCATAACATCTTTATTTCACAATATGTACAACTAGATACATATAATAGTGTCAACATCATTTTCCACATTTATGATGTTCGATCGAGTAGTTGTATTTCACGAAATATGAGATTTACATCTTAATTTAGTTTTAAGAGTAAACAGTTTTATAAGTCATCAATAAAAATGTTTGTATTTTATTTTACCCTTAATCATACGTTATCAGTTTGGTACGCGTAAATATGAACTAAACAATACGCCTAAGAATAGGTAGTACATGACGACAGTCAAATGAACTAGTCGATGTGGTGAACGAGTTTGTTCATTATGATTTGAACTAGTTCAGTTCAAAGTGATCAACAGAGCTGGGAATGTAGCGATCACTGTAAATAGTAGTGATCACACATGTTGGTTGTCAAGTCAACTAGTCACTTGTAACCTAACCTAAAATAGTGTGAATAAAACAAAAGTGCTGGTTAGTGTCTTTATGACCCAAGAAAGGGGACGAGAGATTCGGTTCTAGATGCTCAAAAAACCTAGACTATTAGATTACCATTACAAATCTAACAGTCTGTGCACCATGGAAATTATGCATATTTTCGTTCATATCAATAATATCGTTCAATCAAAAGGGTCCCGAGAACGGATCACTGTACATCCCATGAATCAAACTTCCCATCTTTTCTAGGAGAAAGTTCATCTCTATCACTGTACGTGTATGGGTGGGTGGGTGGGTTACTATCCCTGTACGTGTATGGGTGGGCGGGTGGGTCACTATCACTGTACGTGTATGGGTGGGCGGGTGGGTATTAACCCTTTGAGTGCCAACGGCGGAGTAATCGGCCGTCGGCAAATTACGCGAGAAGTGCCAACGGCGGATTAGTCCGCCGCCCCCGTTTTATGCAAGAAATGCCAACGGCGGAATAACCGGCCGTCACAAATTTTATTTTTTCGTTCGTTAAATATTACGTTTTGCCCTACTTAATTAATTATTCATTAGTAAGTGCTTACTCCAGGACAAACCACTTGAAGGGAGGTGTGGCCATTTATAAACACAATAAACTAACCATCGAAGTGACAAACCACAATAGCTCAAGTCACAGCATTGAACTAATATGTGAATTGGCTGCTGTTAAAATATCTCTTAGTAAAAAGAAGACACTATACATTATTGGCATATATAGACCCCCATCGGCCCCATTAGATGAATCTCTTGAGCAATTAGGCAACGTTTTAAGAGAAGTTCCCGGCACTAATTGTGGAATCTGTATTCTTGGCGACATCAATGTTAACAGCCTGATACAGTCAAGGGAAACTACTGCCCTTAATGAGCTTCTTGCATTATTCAACATCTCAAGAATCTCTTTGCCACCAACAAGAGTAACAACATCGTCAGCCACATCAATCGACATGGTTGGTACAGATCTTGGCCACGACAAAATTGATGTTGAAACTCTTCAAACGTGTATTTCAGACCATCTTGGCCAAATCGTCTACTTAAATGTAGACAATGAGATTAAAAAGACTACAACATCTTTAAAAAGAACGTTCAACCAAGAAAACCTCAAAAACCTGAAAAGTATTCTTGAAATTCAGTCCTGGGAGAAGGTATATTTGACTCCTGACTCTGAAGAAGCCTGTACTGTTTTCATCAACATTATCACAGCTGCATTAGATATTGCCTGTCCTCTGAAAAAAACACGTAATCTAAGGAGGAATCACAACATCTTAGCTGGCAATACTGAAGTTAATGAACTTAGATCTGCCTTCCTAGAAGCTCATAACAATTTCATACTGACTGCAAATGATGATGACAAAGTTAACCCTCTCCCGTCAATCCGCCTCGAAGCGCCTCCTCGATGAGCGTGGTGCTACTGACGGACCGCCTCCGAACGCCTTCACTCGAATTACAGATGCCTGCGCGATCTGTTATCGCCTCAAAGAAACTTTTGCGGTACTGTCTATATGTAGAATTGATTTTCTATTCTACCTAAACAATAATGTGCTGCTCTCTGAGAAACATTATTTTTATGAATCTGCAGCTAAATGCAGTAAAATATATTTCCCTCTCTTTAGTGCTGCTACCTTACGGGCACACTGGAATGGAACTATACATCAACGCCAGCTGACTAAATAAGAAACTAAATAATATTATTGTACGTATGTACAGTATTAGCGTGTTTGTTTACCGCCAAAATACAGTGATTATTTGTGATTGATTCTTAGTGATTTATAATGAATCAAGATCAGTTTTTGCGTAATAGTGAAACTGACCGCATATTTGAAAATGAGTCGGAAAAGGAGAGTGAGATGTCTAGTGACGACGATATTTCTGAACTAAATGATATCCCCGATAACGAAGATACTGAACAGCCTAACCTTCAAAACTACGGAAGTGATGATGCTCATTCGGCAGATGACTGACAATATTGTCTAAAAAATATAATAAAACTAAAAATTAGGCCTATGTATAATAATTAAATTTAACTATGTTGTGTATTTAGATATTAATTTATAACGTTAAATAAGCTTTAAAATTATATATAATATGTACTATTTATTTTCAAAACTACGTTTTAAAAAACACGATTACGGAAACGTGATCCAAGCGGTTAGGCGGCCAGAAATAATACTGCCCAGCAGCGTCATGGTCGCGTGGCGGGAATTTAAACGGGAGAGGGTTAATGTATTCAACAAGAAAAAGGCTTATGACATGAAGTTAAAAATGCTGAGGAAGGAAGCAAATGAACAGTCTATAGCACAATCTAACAATAAATGCAAGGCCATCTGGAATGTCATTAACCATGAAAGAGCATCAAAAAATAGTGACTTAAGTACATCCTGGCAGTTGAATATTGGAGGAAGGACTGTTTTAGACCTGGAACAGATAGCAGAGCATTTCAATGACTTTTTCATAAATGTAGCAGACAAAACCTTGCTCAGTAATAGTCAAGTAAGAGCCACAATCACGGATGTTCCTAGACGATATGTAAACATATTACTTGAGTTTCAGCCAGCAACAGGTTGGTCTGATCTGGTGGTACAGTCAAGAGGATAAGCAAGTCAGAGATGGAGCTCTGGTAAAGGGAAAATCGAAGCCAATGACAATGAGAAGAGGAGTTCCTCAGGGCTCGGTCCTGGGTCCTGTGCTCTTCATACTTTTTCACTAGTGACTTCCCTGACTATGTAGAAAATTACTGCTACCCTGTGTCTTATGCAGACGACACAGTTCTGATCACCTGGAGTAAGAAAGTACAAGAACTAGAAATTAATACCCTGACCTCTGTAAAAATGGCTCAAGAGTACTGTCTAAACAACAACTTAGTTTTCAACTCATCAAAAACTAAATGTCTCACTCTCGGAAGACATAAAAAGAAAGCTCTGACACCACCGAATCTGGAGAAGGTTCAGATAATAAAGCATCTGGGGGTGATGATCGATGATAGTCTTACTTGGAAGTGTCACATAGATATGCTTTGCAAAAAACTCAGCTCAGCACTGTTTGTACTACGAAGATTAAAAGCAATTGGTACACCTGTAGCAATTAGAACAGCCTACCATGCCTTGTTTGAGAGCCATATTCGGTACGGTGTGGTGCTTTGGGGTGGAGCATCAGCTGGCAACCTCCACAGAGTGCTTGTTATGCAAAAAAAGGCAATACGAATCATGGCTGATCTGGGGCACCAGGACAGCTGTAGGGGTGCCTTTAAAACTATGAAAATACCAACTGTGACAGCGCTGTACATCGCTGAAGTAATCCTACATGCCTCCACCCATGATCTCTTGAGGAATAATGATATTCATGGCTACCCAACAAGGCAAGCAGCTGACATTAATATCCCAGGACATCGCTCCACCTTATTTAGCAAGAAACCTTCATATGCTGGAGCACTGCTTTTTAATATGCTTCCAAGAGATCATAAGGCCTGCCCTCCAGTGACTCTAAAAAAGAACTTACTCAATTGGCTAGTAAGAGAGTCTATCTACACCATTGAAGAGTTCAAAAACATTGCAGGTGCAAGATATGAACACTTTTGATCACTTATGTACTCATTGTTACCTATTGACACTAATGTAATAATTTTATTATTTGACTCATAAACTTTATAAATTGTAATACTTGACGCCAATTCTGTTCTTGATGAATATGAAAATAAAGCTATTGTCTACTGTCTCGGTTGTAGTATACGTACGTGCAAGGAACCGTTTCAGCTCCTTTTTGGAAATGAAATTATCGTATATTTCTTGCGAGTTGATTGAGGTCTATTTTGTTTTTTAATCTGAGCAGGGAATCGTCCAATGATTTTACATAAGAAAATACTGTATCATATCATAAAATATGGTAATGGCGTTCTAGCAGCGTGTGACACAACATTATTGATTTATTTTCCGTCAAATAAAAATAGATTTATATCCGTGGCAAACTTCTATTAATTATTATTTCGAAAACGCCTTAGATCGCCAAAACTGTGTGTAATATTTGCGCATACGATATTTTTTCCTGTCAAAGTGTTGAACGCTTTTCTGACTAGGTTAGAAAATAACACAGTTAGAGTGTAAATGGTGGTAAGAACGATAATTTTGATTCGTTAATTCACTGAACAGTCCCCTGTTCACATTGACGTCGATGTCGATGTAAACTGTAAAACAATCACGAATCAACCAAAGTGAGGGAGAAACATGTTGGAAGACTTTTTCTAAACAAAATACGACAAATTTAAAGATTCGGAAAATCATTTTTATTGAACCGAAGCCTTATCAAACGTGTTGTTTTTTATTCACAAGTTTACAGTTTAGCTGCCCAAAATCTTCACTGTATCACTAGTTGGCACTTAGCTGATATTTCAGACTGCGTCTAGTCGCCAATATTGGGTAGACCTATTATATTAGCCGACTACGTCTATGGTTTTCATTCGATTACACCAGGTTTTAATGAATTTCTCGTTATGAAATAATTATTTATCTGTTGTTCAGTATAGCCTCATGTATCGAAGTAGTTTCAAGTTGCTCATATTTCATTACCGATCATAATTTAAAAACTAATTCATCCTAAGCGACTTTAAAATTTATTTGTAGTAAACCTGCTTAGTTATTATTATCAATTGATTGAACCACAGTCTTTGTCATCCAGATTTTCAAATTTGATTATATAATCCAGAGCTTATTTCCGGTTAGTTGTAACCTTGTTATTACTGAATTAAATACCCACAGAATACAGATCCACTCTTCTTGGCGTATACAGAATCAAATTTTTTTTGAGAGGAGGCAATTCTCAAACCAAATGACGGCATTTGGCAATAATGCCTGAATTTTAGCATCAGTTTGGTTGAATGCAGCTTTTGCCAAGAAGCTTCACTACGTTTTCGCGGTACACTTTGAACTGAACCACCAGATAAACATATCGGCCGGCTGTGAAACAGTATAATTGACTTGCATAGAAAATCTGATCTGTGATATGAGTGAACAGATTAAATCTTTATAATCCACGTTGTTTCAATTAATAATATACTTTCTTAATTTCTTACATAATATTAGTTCTGAAAAAAGGAAAAAGGTTAAACAAAACAATGCCACATAAAAATATAGGAAGGCAGGAAGTAACAAGTTTTATTTATCAAATGTTATAGTTACAAACAACAAATCAAAATTATTGTGTTGAGTTTAGATGTATATATTTACGAATCTGGCAAAACTTAACATAGGCTTAGGATGGTGTCTGCCTTTTACAATTGTCTTGGGTGAACAGAAAATCCTTCTGTAAATACCCGCTCGAAAAATACTCGATACTCGAGAAAATGCCAACGACTCGACTCGAACTCAAAAATCACTACTCACACACCCCTAATTATATGCATGTCCAGTACTACCTACAGAAATTTTTTTATTTAGAAATACAAATTTTATTGTCTCATAAATGTATAAACTGTATACTGTATATATTTGTAGTTCTCTAAAAGTATCTTTAACTGAGTCAGTTAGTTTAAGATTTAACATTATTCGTAAAGCCCTTTTTTGTTTAAGTAAAATGTTGTCAACACTTTTTTAGTTGCTGATCTATAAATACAAACTTCATAGGCAATATTTTGCCTACTATGCATTAATTCACTCCATAGGCAATGAATTAATGCATAATAGATAGATTTCAGTGTATCAATACTACATGATGATGCCATTCTCCTCAGTGCATAGACCAATTGAGGTTTTACGGATTAAGAGGTTAATATGTTCATCCCATGATAGATGTTCATCTACGAGAGACCAATCCTAGACATAAGTTGAGAACGTTTCATCTTTTACGATACATTAAGGTAATGAAGAAATACACTTTAGTAGTAGGCACTTAATCTATTTTTCTTCTATCAGTACAGCACTCATTGTAAACACCTGTTCTAGAATCTCAGCAGAAAATAGAAACATCAATCCAATTTCACGGACCTTGTGCCTGGTACGTGCTGTGAGATTTGTAGAAATGGAGACAAGGCTTACACAATATTGTAGGCCTAATAATACAATAAAAAAAGAACCACCTCCATTTATTTTGAATGAGTTTAGATAAAAAATTGAGATTTAGCATATGGTTACAGAATGTTCAACTCTATCTTTTGATGTACAATATATTTCTTTTAATTGAGAAAGGATAGCCCGTGGAGGATAACCCACTGCACAGTCTTGCAAGCCCATGTGAACTGGCGAGTGAAGTTTTAAAAAAAGAGAAAGAGATTTTGAGAAAAGTTCTAATGAAAGGCTATATTGAGTAGCTCATCATTTAAAAATCTGATTTTTTGCAAGAAGCTGCAAGTTTAAACTCAAAAGACGAATTTGGCAAAAACAGTGTCTAGTCAACAATTCTGTTGTAGGCTAATTCAACAATAAAAAATGAATCACTTCCATTTCTTTTCGAGGCGTTCACAGAAAATTTGAGATTTAGTAAACGGTCTAGAAGTTTTCCTATATTTTTTATGTAGAATGTAATTTTCTTCACTGAGAAGGATGCCTGAAGAGGATTTTATAAAAGTTTTAATAAAAGACTTCGTTGTCCAAGTTATGAACTAAAATAAGAATAATTTATTTTCTCTTTTTAATACAGATTATACAAAAACAAATGAACCTAACAAAAATAAAACTGTACTTTTCTAACAAATTAAATGGTACCGAAACATAAAACTACACTTTGAACAAAATTAATGTTGCTTGTTATAAAAATGTCTCTTGAAGCCAGGTCTGACTGACTACTTAAACTAAAATATAAAGACATAAGAGAAATGAAACACTTAAATTAAATACGCATGATTAGCAACTAAAAGTAAAAAAAAAAAATAAACACACAACAAATGTATGAAGGAAAGAGAAAATTAAGGGTCTCAAAGGCAATGCCTGGTCTGAGATTCCATTTTTAAGATAAGATTTAAATTTAAATAAAATCAGTGTTTGTAGGACTATTAAAATTTTTTAAAAATACTACCAGTGCTAAATAAATATTATATATGCACATATGTTATATCATGATTTTTTACTTTTGTAACCCAAATTCAATTGAATACTACCTCTATAGTGCGGGGAAAGGCGACGAAAAGTATGTGATGATTGTGTGTGTGTGCTACCAATTGCGGGGAAACGGGCGAAAATGAACCCGGATTAAATGCGCGGTTATAGATTGAATTGAGTAGCAAAAGATTAATTACCAGAGGCCGTGTGAGATCATCGCTGGCTAATAATCGTCGCCTGTTCCACCACGTTAGAAACGCGCGGGCTGGTACAATGGTGTTGGCCGCGTGAGTGCTAATTGACGATGCCTAGCAATCACAACCAGCTTTGATCAGCACTAAGAGTGATCTACCTTAAGGGTAATATAATTACATGTTAATTGAGAGATTAAATATAATGATGAAATAACTGGTTGGCGGCGATCCCCTCGTGCCCTAGACTTCTGAATCCCTACATTTTAATTGACTGATTAAATCCTACCAAGCGGAACTACTCCCCCCCCCCTTAATGGTTAATTTAGCCTGATCTAGTCATTATGAATTTAGTAAATCTCTATTCTAAAACTTAGCTGGCGAGTGACCGGCCGGAGTCTTCCTCTTCCTGGCGCTGACTCTGTCCGACGCTCTGACAACCACTGCGTGGCGACGACTGCCTACGCCGCGCCCTTCCCAGATCCTCGCGCATGCGCACACGATAGTTACATCTCTCACCGCGGGTGGCGCTCGCCACAATCTCCCCCCCCCCTAAAAATGTGTTTGTTTTTTTTTTGTTTTTTTTTTTTTTTTAGGTGGGAGGTAAGGAAGGTGTGGGGCTCAGCTTGTCTGGCTCAAATCCTGGGGGGTCCGAAGAGTCCGCCTCTCCTCCAGCAGGGAGGTGCCCTACGTTCGAAAGTGATTCTGCGGGGATGTGTTGTAAGTTGTCAACAGTTGGTTGGTTGAGGCAGCGGTCAGTGTTCTAAAGTTCTTCTCTTTTTTCTCCCCTTTTTTTTTTTTAAATAGAAGGTAAGGTGTGTCGGCTCGCGCGGCAAAATAACTACTTCACTACTTATGATCCTAACAGTAAAACTGATCCTAACCATTTTGCTGGAACTAAAACTAAACTGAAGTGGTGCGGGAGTGTGTCAGCGAAATGGTGTCTATAGTAGGATGGATCCGATTGGTATCACACCTTCCACCGGTTCTGATCACGTAGTGTGGATTCGCCACTCTTTGGTTAGCTGATACTTGTATAGGGCTAATAGCCATGATAGTGGGTTAGCCGTAACAGCGGCTGTGTGCACTACATAATAGTGATTTGAAATAGATGCAGCAACTTCTGGTGGGGCAACCCATGCCTCAAGGTAGTTGAATGCGCCACTACCCGCCATAGTTGGAGGTCAGATATGGTAATCCATGCCGAAATGCAATAAGATGACAATATGCTTCACACTATGAGATTGGTATTAGACCAATAGTGGTCGGACTGCTGAATTACTGCCCCTCCTCAATCCAGGGCTCAGCCGATGGACGATAGGATAGCTGAAAGGCGGGTGGTCGTTGTTCATAGATGGCGTGACTGGAATGACATCCCTTGAATTGGTTGAACCAGTTGACTCACACTTAGTTATTAATCCGCAAGTCGCTGACACATGCCCTTATCGGACGCAAATCCCCCCCGCGACTATCTTAAATGATAAGGTAATTCTAATTGTTCGCTAATTTGAAAGAAAAGGAATTTACTTGATTTAAATTAGTTATGGTTGACTAAAGAATCGTGAATTACAGCAAAATACTAATATAATAAAGGTTAAAAATAAATAAAAAATATTAATATAAAAGGAAAATTAAATCTGAAAGCTTTATCTTAAATACGATAATTGAAATTAGTAAACTTAGCTCTATTGTTTGACACACGTTACACTTCCCTTGAATCTTTGCTTATTAAATATATTGGTAAATAAATGCTGGAGAGAAACACTGCCTAGTCTGTGCGTACGTCGGTCGTTAGCAAACGCGATGGGAAAACTGTCGGTGAAAAAAGGTAAACATTAAGTCGGTCTGTATGTGAGGTTGATAATGTATAAAAACATCTCAGGTGACTCTAGTAACGGATCCCTTTTTAAGCTGTTGACAAGTGGAGGTGAAGGTAGGATATTAATTATTAAATTAATTATTAAGGTTGATTATCAAATTTTAAATGTGGTTATGTTAAAATTAAAGTGACCTAATAGACTGTGGCTTGGGCCAATTCCCCATTGTGGTGTATTGTTGTAGCGTCCGTCTGTCTGTTGTTGTAGGTCTCGCAGCCGAACAATGGAATGCGATAAGACCGTCGCTCGACGATGTCTTCCGCCCTATTACTTCCAAGAATAGTTGTTTGGGCTGGGTGCAGTCTATTCCTATATTGACCGCGCTCCCAAATAATATACTAGGTTTTAATCTTACAGCTACCTTAAATTATAAGCCAACACCCCGAATAGATATATATACAATATTTAATACTAGAAAATTCAATTCTTATAACTAATTGGTTCATTGTCAATTCTGACATGTTTGTCTTGCTCCTAATGATCGTCCCTAATACATCGCGCTAAATAACCTTGTTTCATTCACTTAACTTTATTGTGCTACTTAAATTTAATCTGCCCGTATCCCTGGCTCATTGCTGGCATCCCTAAGTACTAAATAGAAAGGAAAAGTGATAGACAGAACAGAGATAGTCATGTGTAAGTGTGACGACGAACGTTGTGCTACTATGTGTGAGTGACGTGTGCGTGGGCGTGTGGGTGTGTGTGTGTGTGTGCGTGTGACACTGCGACTATCCTGAGGCGTGTCGACTCACCTCACGATGGCTTATCCGCCAGCTGTGTGCCGGGCAAGCAGCATAAACAAAAGTTAATTACGAAAAAAAAAACACAAAAATATTTCACAGATTTTGTTTATACTGGAATTAAGGAACTTATGAAATGATTTCTTTAGCCTAATTGATAAAAAAAATTAAAACTTGCCACGGTCACAGCGGCTTAGCAGCGTTTTCCCTAATAACGATGTATAAAACGGTAAAAACTTTCGGCGCCTCACGTCAACAGGACGTCGGGCAATTTGTAGGGAAGTCCTCGTAAAGAAATCCCTTAGACTCAAACGCCCGACCCCGTGGTAACTAGAGGTGTCGCTTGGAAGAAAGTTTAAACGCGGGAAGACATGTAGATAGAATGAAGGAAAGGAAAGGAAGATAGAACTTAAGAGCTACACTAACCTAGGCTAGGGACCGTCGCATAGCACTCACCCGGCCATATTAAAACTGGGGTTGAAAAAAACGTTTTAACTGAGAAACGTGCGCCGACGTTACAAAGTTCCCCGTTGACGGCTTCACTAACTGCACGGTGACCGGTGTGGTGAATCGGTCTATCACAGGTTGGACCATTGTGGCATGAGTTTGTAATTTACGTTATCCGCCGCTTTGGACTGGGGATGTAGTCTGTACATAACCCAATCACCCGGTTTGAAGTTATGGGGTTTCTTATCCCTGTTGTAGTACGCCTCGCGCTTTTGCCTCGCGCGACGCAGGGCGTCTAACGCTTGCCTCCAGCGCTGTTCCGTTGGAATCTGCGGGGCCGAGGGCACTAGCTCGTCGAGCCTCCACGCTAATTGAAGCGGATGTTTAATTTCCCTACCCAGGAACAAGCTAGCAGGCGTTGCACCTGTGCTGTCATGCTGGGCGGAATTGAAGGCCACTTTAATTGGAATAAAATTTTCCAATTAAAAAATTAACTGTTCAATTAACTAATTAAATTAAATTTATTGTTTAATGCTCTGTTAATTAAAATCACAAATTCAAATTATATTCATGGATTCCCTAATACAATACTCATACAAAAGAATTGCTTCACTTTCAGTCAGTCATATTCGTTAGTGTGTTTGTTCAACCAATAAGTTCTCCTCAAAAAATTTGTGTAGCTAGAAAACTGAACCGCTACAGGTAGGTCAGCCAGAAAACCCCTATTATTTACAAAATACCCAAAAATATTTTCCCACTAAAAATTAATTGCTCCCTTAACTAATTAAATTGAATTTATTGTTCCATGTCTAATTAATTAATAATAAAATTAAAAGACAAATTATTCTTTTTTTTGTAGATTCTCTAATACCATATTTATTTAAAGGAAATTGTTTTACTTGTAGTAATATTCGTCAGTGTGTTTGTGCAATCAATAAGTTCAGCTGGACACGGCTGGGTGTCTTGGAGTAGATAAAACCGGTTTCTACTGTGCCGATCGATAATGCTGAAGTATAACTGGAATACCGTTGACCTGCTAATAGCTTGCTGGGGTGACATTTAATACTGGCTGAAAAGAAAATATGCTAAACTTAACTTAATATGAACTGCACATAATCAATAGAATACATTACATACTGTAAATAATAGAAACATTAATCAATAGTTAATTGCCTCTCCACTCAGGTTACTCCGAGATTTCTCCTAGGCAGAAAATAATTGGCGTGAAATCTCCTAGGCAGTTGGCTGTAACCCAAGCTTTGAGAGTATTTGTCACAAAATTCGTTAACACAAGGTGCAATTAAAAATAAATTACTGCACGCATCTTAAACAAAATTAAACTATTACTAAACTACTTAAATGAAATGAATGTAGAGGGCCGTCCAGAAGACTATTGGCTTTCGTATTTGTACTAATGGCTAAAGTGGTATTCCCTACAACTTTGATAAATATTTGATATTGCTTTATAAGATTCCTAGTTAATATATCTGACGCTATTTATATAAATTTGAATATTTTTTTTTTTTTTTCATTAAACTCTCCAAAATTTAACAAATGTGGGCACGAGGTTCGAAGGTATATTGTCAAATGCACTCACGCGTTCGTGTAAGAGGAAAATTTACACAAAAAAGGAATTCGTAACTTCTTCTCCCTTCATTTTTATTATTTATACTTCTTGAGTAAATTGAAAAATGAGGAACATATACGGAAATTGACAATGCTGAAATCACCGGATGCACGCGGTCGCAGCCTATAGACAGGTTTAAAAACGAACGACAACCGCCCGTCTACACCGCAGACACGCACCTCCAGGTTCCCACCGTCATTGTTCTCGCTATTTATTAACCAGAAAAATTAAATCACCTTGTTGAAAATAATATTGCCCTAAATTCCATTCTAGTAATTCGAAAATTTGTTGCTTTATCGTCGATTGCCAGGAGTGAAAGTCATGTTTGCCGGTCGGCCGACATGCTCGTGACGACATGCTCGTGACATGCCCGTGCTGTGACCGACATGTCCATATCGGCTTCTCTTCGTGCAAGCTAACCGATCTTTATACTAATAAAACCTCTATATTTATTGCCAAAACTGATCGCCCTGCTATTTCACTCATAAAAAAAATATTTAATTTTTTACTCTGAACGCTCTGCTACCAATTGCGGGGAAAGGCGACGAGAAAGTATGTGATGATTGTGTGTGTGTGCTACCAATTGCGGGGAAACGGGCGAAAATGAACCCGGATTAAATGCGCGGTTATAGATTGAATTGACTCAGGCCTTCCACTAGGTCTGAGAAAAAAAGTAGGACATTTTAATGAAAAAAGTAGGACATTTAACGAAAGGCGCAACAGTCACACTTAGCGTTGTATTATTATTATTTATTAATTGTATTCCATACGGGGACCCCCCTCGTTCCGCATGCATGAATTGAGAGCTAAAACAGCTGAATTTATCGAAGCAAAAATAATACTGAAAACTAAATCCAAGACTATGAAGTAGTTTTGTTCTCATTTGAACCTACAATATACTAAGATTAGTTCAAACGGGCATTAATCTAAATTTATGACTAATAAATTAGGTCTTACCTAATGACTCACAAATGAATGTTAAATTTATGAGATAAATAAATAGAAATAACACTTTAAAAAATTATTTCAACCCAAAATTCATGCATGTCCCCGCTCTTTATAATTTATTTTCTCTTTTACTACAAAAGAATAGAAATACATAACTTATTTATATTTTTTCATAATGTAGTATTTAAAAAATACTTAGAGAAAGGAAACTAAACCATTATTTATGTATCAAAAGTTCATTAGCTGTTTTTAATCGTTTGGTTGAAATGTCAATCATCTCTGAGGCTAATGACACTTCTGCAAAGTCTTTCCTTTTCATAGCCAACTGGAGCTTCTTCTTGCCTTCTTCTAGAAGATTTTCAGCAGCTTTGATCTCATTTCTTGCTTTTATCTCTTTTTCTTTAGATGCCTCTTTTTCTTTTTGTTCAGCAGATTCCTTCTGTTTCCTTACTTCTTCATCTTTTCTTTGAGCTAAATACTCTTTGTACTTGGAGCTTGCCCCTTTAGCTGCATCTACCATTCTCTTTGTTATTTTAATATTTTCTACTTTGCCATTGACTCTTACAAAATCTTTTACAACTCTCAAGCCAATTATGGTATGCTCATTGAGTGCCTTCCTTTCATTGGTCACAATATTATTGTTCATAGAAAACCCTCTCTCAACATCTGCATTTCCATGTGCTAGTGTTAGAAGTGAGGGCAAATAACTAGCTAGCTGAGGATATCTGGGTTTACCAGTTGATGTCTTTAGTTGAAAAACTTTATTCCAGTAGGAATCCACCCTCATGTACTTGACCTCAGTCTGTGTCTTCGATTGGATATACCAATCTTCTGCTACATCCAAATCTGATTGGTATCCTAACCATTCCTCTTTAAGTCTATCAATTTTTTCCTCTGTCAGACCATGTGGTACTTGGGTGATTATCCGTTTGAACATGTCATAGCTTTTTTCTTCTTTTCTTGCCAACCCATGCAGGCACTGCATATTTTTCAGTATTTTGTTGTCGATGGGCAGATCTTTCATTAGCTTGTTGGTCACAGTAATAAAAAAAGAACTTATAGCTTGGTAAAACTCAGACTTTTCTTTGTCAAGGATCTTTAATGAAAGTAGAGTTTTTTTAGCTTCACTTCCAACTTCTAAGTCTTTAAACTCAAGCAAGTTTGATTTTTTTACCTCTATGTGACTGATGTTGTTTTTGTGTTTTTCAATTTCTTCAGCTTTGATAAATTTTCTCAAAAGAGTCTTCATTAAATGGTTCATTTCATCATACAGTACATGAACCAATGGTTGTTCAGATTGAAACATTGTCAGAAACTTAGAAAATACAGCACTGATATGAAGCAAAAACTGCATTAGAGGAAGAAGAATGTTATTCTTCAAAGCAGAGCAGATTCTTTGGTACTTATAATTCTTGTCGAGACTCTTTGAACTTTGGTTTTGTGGCAAAAACTTGAAAAAATAATGTTTCAGTGCCTCATGCTGTTCGATAAGTCTTTTCAAGACTGGACCAATACTCAACCATCTGCTATTTACATACTGACAAAAAAAATGTTCTTCTACTTGCATTAGCTCTTGACTTTTCTTGTAATCTTCTCTTCTTGCAGCAGACAGTTTGAAAAATTTGAAGATGTCAGTTGCAAATTCATCTATCAGTGAAAATGGATGGTCACGAAGTCCACTTCCAAAAGCATTGTGGACTTTGTGGAGAGAACAAGGTCCAATGTCCACTAGACCTGGGGAACCTAAAGATTTAACCTGTGAGTTAAGTTTGGTAAAAAGGGACTTGTTCACATTAGGACCATCCATTGACACCATAATAGCTTTTGAAATTGAGACACCTTCAATTTCAGATGATTTGATGATTGCATCAAACATGGTTTCTGCTTCAGCATGGCCCAAAAATATCGAAGTTAAATACCGACATTGGACTGGTTCTGCTACCTGCTGTGGTGACCAATACCTTACGTAGAGGTCAAGTTGTTTTTTAACTTGAGTTGTAGTCGTCTCATCGAGGCACAAAGTATAAAAGTTGTTTGACTCTCTAATATCCCTGGTTAGTTCTTTAACTAAGAAAGGACCCAATCCAAAGGAAATCAAATATGAAGCTTTGGTTTTGTCCATGTTAAAGTTCTTGGCACTTTCACCAAACATTAATGTAAACACTTCATGAAGACCATCACAAGAAGCAAAAGAAAAGTTTGATTGGGCTAGCTTGAAAGCCCATATTAACTCCGCACGAATAGGATCCTCCAAAGTAACCGCACTTTCCTTTAGCACTGATGTTGTTGCGACACTACCGCTTTCTGTCACTGTGAAAACAGTTTGCCGAGCAGAGAATGCAACATTCGCTTTTGAATAATGTTTTTTAGTTTCACTGTGCTTAATTAGTTGGTCTTTGCCTCTATTTGCACAGGAAAAATAATGATTACATATCTTGCAATGCACTTCAAAGTCATTTTTGCCTTTCTTGCACCACAAAGACATAAGATGCTTGTTAGAATCTTGGCTCAAAAGCCAGTCTTCTTTGAAATGTGTTTCCCGTGGCATTTTTTGTACTATAAACTATTCCATCATCTTACTGCCTGAAACAAATTAAACACATTAGAAAATAAGCATAAAACCATTGAAAATAATAATATATATATATAAAATACACTATAAGGCTAATATATATATAAAACACAATATAAGGCTAATATATATAAAACACATCAAGTTATAAAATGCCAAGATTTGAAAGGTAGCTTTGCTACTTATAAATTGCAAAAATGTATGTAAACCGTTTAGTTGAGAAGGATTTTTACACAGAATACAATTATTTTATTAGCCTTTTATTGGTGTAAGTTCATCAGACAGGAATTAATTCACAAGCAGCTCTTGTCAATTAAATCCTATCTGATGAGCAGGCTTCCAACCCACCTTAGAAGCCTAAACGCCCTCCATCCACCCACTTCTTATTTTACAAATACAATAAATCTTTTTAAAACTGCCTATTAATATAAAAAATAAAATGATCCTTGGTCTTACATACGGTACATAGTGAGTATTTTAGAAGAAAAAGGCTTACCTTTAGGGTCGGGTAGGTTCAGAATCCTTAACACAGTCCCACATACAAAAAAACACATCGTCGGGAACGCACAAAGAGCAAAATAGATACAAAATTCCACACATCACACTATAAATCCTAAAACCCATCATCCAAATTGCATGGTTTTACCATGGCTTTACTTTGAAGCCTCCGAATTATAGTGTATATGTAATATTTAATTTATTTTTAAAAAACAGGCTAAAAATTCCAAGCAAATCTGTATTTTTGGGGTAAAATAGTGGATTATTCCTGAAATTTCAAAAAAAGTAGGAAAAGTAGGACATTGCTGAAAAAGTAGGACAAAGTAGGACATTTTTTGAAAAAGTAGGAAAAGTAGGAAAAGTAGGACAAGTGGAAGGCCTGATTGAGTAGCAAAAGATTAATTACCAGAGGCCGTGTGAGATCATCGCTGGCTAATAATTGTCGCCTGTTCCACCACGTTAGAAACGCGCGGGCTGGTACAATGGTGTTGGCCGCGTGAGTGCTAAATGACGATGCCTAGCAATCACAACCAGCTTTGATCAGCACTAAGAGTGATCTACCTTAAGGGTAATATAATTACATGTTAATTGAGAGATTAAATATAATGATGAAATAACTGGTTGGCGGCGATCCCCTCGTGCCCTAGACTTCTGAATCCCTACATTTTAATTGACTGATTAAATCCTACCCAGCGGAACTACTCCCCCCCCCTTAATGGTTAATTTAGCCTGATCTAGTCATTATGAATTTAGTAAATCTCTATTCTAAAACTTAGCTGGCGAGTGACCGGCCGGAGTCTTCCTCTTCCTGGCGCTGACTCTGTCCGACGCTCTGACAACCACTGCGTGGCGACGACGCCTACGCCGCGCCCTTCCCAGATCCTCGCGCATGCGCACGCGATAGTTACATCTCTCACCGCGGGTGGCGCTCGCCACAATAGTTTGAAACCTCTTTCAAAGAGAGGCTTGTATATTAACTATATTATGAGATAGCTTTTTACTTAAAATTCACACTAGGAAATTAGACAGTATTAAGTACCTGTGAGATCATTGAGGATAGCGTCCCAGTTGTCAAAGCACTCCCCACAAGGACTACATTGAGGTGCCATTCCCAAGTAGCCACGAGCACACACATCGCACTTATATCCTCCAATACCCTGGTGACATACACATGATCCATTTTCCCTGTTACACTGTAGCGTCGCTGATCCTTCTGGGTCACATTCACAAGCTGCAACAGAAATACTCTAAATATACTATATGTAGAGGATTCATCTTCTTGATTCCTTTTTCTAACTATTAAGAAATATTCCCCATTTAAATAACACATTTATAGATTAGCTTTTTTTGTGCATATAAACAGTTGCTATGATTAATTATTCATGGGGTATCAAAAAAAGAAGATTCATCTACGGAATTTCAATAGCAACAAAATTCAAATCCATAGTCAATCCTTTGAGCAGTAACAATGCAACGGTGAAGTGACATAATGAAGTTGCCAGTAGTAACTATGTGAATTTTGAAATTTTGGTCCTTTTCCGTTAATTCCCTAGAACTCCTTAGGTTAGATTATATTATGTTAAGTTTGGTTAGGTTATGACAGGTTTAGTATGTCACGTTTGGTTTGGTTGTGTTAGGTTAACCTAAGTTATGGTTATGGTGGTAAATTAACGGAAAAGATCTGAAATTTTTATATTACCTAAAACAGTAAAGCAGTGAATGTTGTGAATGCGTTTTATAAATATTCTGCATCTCTTTTGCGACCTATTGGAAATGTTTACCTTAATTCTAGCACTTGCTATTAGAATCCAAGAATATAATTTAAGTGTCCAGTAAAAACGCCTTTTATATTAACCTCTACACACCCAGACATGTACAGAGGGACTGACCCACCCAACAGTAACCTGATCCACCTACCACCCGCCATACAAACGTTCATAGGTTTTGGTCGATGAGCGATGAGGAAGGCTACCAAAATGGCGATGAACGTAATTACGGCTACTTTGTATTGCTTTAGATAATAATTTGTTATAGTAGCGAATTTAGATGTTTATGGGCACGTTTGGGGTAGCAATTAGTTAGGAAATGTCATTAGTTAACAGATCCATTGGCATCTTGGTATATTGCAAATATTAAAGTAGCATGGGGAGAAGAGAAATAAACTAAACGTTGAACTTAGAGAAAGCGTTTCTGAGTCAGATTATAGACTCACCATCTTTGTTATTGCTTCTATTTACAATGTAAATTATCAGTTTATTTTGTTCGACATTTCACAGTTCCTAAAATATAAATACCAATTAGGGACTTACATATTTATAATCATTTTTTTGTATTATAAATTTATAGAGCCTAACCAAACTTGCAGAATGTAAACTTTTGTATTATATTAAACAACACATCCCTTATACCACAATTTAAATTTCATAAACACTGAACAAATCACTGAATATAATAATAACACAATAATATATAACGTAACGCTATAAGAATGTTGTCACATGGATATTAGATTTTGGTGAGTCATAAATGTAGGTTCCATGGTAACAAATTTTTAGAATGTTGTACCGTATGAGTTTATTTAGTGATAGAATCTCTATTTGTCCTTATATCATAGTATAAAAATATAAATATACATTTTTCTAAACTATAATAAATTTGTAATAATATGGCTATCATATCACTCTTAATACATAACATATATATATATATATATATATATATATATATATATATATATATATATATTACAGTTTTCCCAGTACACTCCCACCCCTTTTACTTTTATCACAAACAACATTTACAAAAATATCATAGCATAAACAAATAATTTTATTTATTTTAAAATAATTTAATAGGCTGGTTTATTGTGAATATTTGGATAGCAAACACAAGCATGTTTAGCATAATTTAATTTACTAAATTTATGTGTTATAGAATTTTAACCCTTATAACGTCATAGGCGCCGTACCGCGCTCTAGTGTTAGTTCCACGAAACGTCATGGACGCAGTACCGCGCAATTTCACATTAAGTGACCAAGGTGATTATTTAACTTTAACAAAGTGTTGGATTAGTGTCGTGAAGTATTGAATTAATTCGCTTTACCCGCCTACCCTACTATCGAGCAATATAAGTACACTGTGCATTCAAAATGGCCGCTAGATGGGGAGGGGCATCTAGCGCAGTCTCCCCCCACACGTCACAGACGCTGTACGGCGCCACTGCCTTGTCCCACTCCACTTCATCAGTCGGGCTGTCTGCCGCGATTGTTGTTACACTACCACTGTCTGCTGTATCCCCGTGCTATTTATGTTCAATTTTACGTTTTTATAGTTATTTATTGTTGTTGTTTTATAGTTATTTATTGTTTGATTGTTGTTATTGTATATATTGTATAGTATAAGGTAAAGTAATCTGAGGTGAATATGACTCACATTTAGGACCCGGGTTTTGACGAGTTTGTCCAAGATATGATGAATACAACTATGTCTAGTGCTTATAACATGGACATTATTGACAATGAAGACGAATTGATACATAATGTAAGTGATGATAACATGGACACTGATGATGGACAAAGTGAAAATGAAGACATCCCCCCTAACGCATCTATGCCCACTCAATTTGCGACAACTAGGCCTACTATTGATGGCTGGAATACTGTGACCAACATGGACCCTGGACCAAGTAAGACAATACCAATTTATAACGTCAATCGAGGTACAAATTTACCTACATCATTTGATTCTGACTCAGAACCAATTGATTATTTTTACTTATTTTTCTATGACAATATCAGAAACTTTATTTGCCAAGAAACAAACCTGTTTGCTAACATGAAAAAAAGTAAAATCAACTCTCCTAGCTCACGTATAAAACACTGGAAAGACATTGATGACAAGGATTTGAAAGCATTTTTAGGTATGATAATAAATATGGGTATTATGCCATTACCCACCATTGAATCTTATTTTATGACTAAATGGGAAAGTAACATTCCTTTCTTTTCTGATGTATTTTCTCAAAGGGATTTCCTAGATATATTTTGGAACCTCCACTTCAAACATGACAGCAATCCAGTCTCTCGTAGGCCTAAAGGTTTTCTTATTAATCCTCTGATAGAGCACATAAAAAGTAAGTGTAAATTATTTTACACTCCAGGAAATTACGTATCAGTCGATGAAAGCACCATTTCATATAAGGGTAAGGTGAGCTTTAGGGTTTACAACCCACAAAAACCAAACAAATTTGGAATGAAAGTTTTTGTGCTGTCTGACTCTGAAAACGGATATATGTACGACTTTCTTCCATACTTTGGAAAAGAAATACTTATTCCAAACTCTTCCTTGTTAAAAACAACGCAAATTATGAAGCTTTTGGCTGATTCTTTAGTATACAATGATCCACTCAACCCTATATCAGGACTTCACGTTTATACCGACAGGTATTATACCAGTCCACAGCTGGCAACAGAACTACTGAACGGTAATTGCTTTCTAACAGGCACTGTAATGCCACATAGAACAGGATTGCCAAAAGATTTGAAAAAAATGTCAAAAAAGCTAAAGAAAGGAGAAGTTTTGTCTCAGAGGAAGGGTGACATTCTTGTAACATGTTGGAGAGATAAGCGTGTAGTTGTAATGCTCAGCACAAAAAGCAAGGGCGATACAAATGAAATGACCAGTGTGCCAAGCAAGTAGCCAAACAAACCACCAACACAGAAGCCAAATGTTATTCTTGATTACATAAAACGCATGGGTGGCGTGGACAGAAGTGACCACTACATTTCTTCCTACCAATTTTTACGCAGAACAAAGAAGTGGTATAGGAAGTTTTTTTTCTGGTTGCTGGAGGTGGCACTAGTCAATTCATACTTGCTCTATAAATCAGTTCAATTGAAGAACACAAAGAAACCTCTGTCCCATATTGAGTTTAGGAGATGTCTGGTTAGGAGCCTCGTCATAGAGAGAGTAGCCAGCAAACCAACCCGAAAAAGGAAAGGACGCCCAATTGAAGGACCACCAGAGAAGAGGTTACAGGGGAAGCACTTCTTGAAAAAAAGAGACAAGAAGAAATCAGGGTGTGTTGTATGTGCCAAGAGAGGAGTTCGCAGTGACCTGCTACGTATGCAAGACATGTCCGAATGAGCCAGCGATGCACCCTGAAAACTGTTTTGAAGATTACCACACCAAAAACATCTACTAGAACAATCTTATTTATGTCCTAAATAACTAACATTGAATCTGTATTTGACTAAACTGTACATACACCAATTAAAAAATAATGTTTTACAGCATATTTAAAATCTTTTCATAAAATGTTGTAAAAAATCAAACTTTTATTTACTTTTTAATTGAATAAAAAATTTGTAAATTACCAAAAAAAGTTTTTATGGTTTATTATGCCTTTTTACTATTTTAAGAATAAGAAAAAAATTAACTTTAAGAAAATATAATTTTTTTTGTATAGTAACGTAATCTCATAATTTACCAAATTACTCGTGACGCCTAAAGGGTTAAATAAAAGTATGCATATTGATAAAAAAATCACTTGCCATTTTGGTAAAAAACAACCCCCAGATCAAGGGTTAAAGACTATAAATTAAATTATTGAATAACTATGGTGTTTGATCCTTAACAAGCGGTATACAAATATATGTGCATGTGTAAAATTGTTCATAATGCAGTATCTATATATTTACGCAAGTCAATATTTATAAACCTACATTAAAGTAAATATGCAGCAGCGAGCTCTACGGTTTAAGGTCAACTCTATTTTTAGTTTGTTATTCGGTTATGAATCATACGAACTGGTTACTAAGCCAGTTTCATTTATTTATGTTATGACTAATGTAAATAAATTAAATTGTTAACTGTCCAGCAATATTGTTAACTTGTTAAATTGTTAATGTTAACTTTTTATTATTTGAAACACATTTCAAAACTTTGTATTTTATTAAACTGTGTAAAAATGTATCTCATAGCTATCATTATTTTTTCAACCTTGCAATAAACTGATTGAAATTAAAAAATATACAACTTTATAAAAAACAAAAATTATATGAATACAGTAAATTGAGCGTTAATTGAAAAATTACAAACAATTACTTATTCCTTTAAGAGTTAATATTCTTTGGACAGGTATTTAGCATTATTATAATTTTGTGACTCACTATCCCCCTCTTATAGGTGACTGAGAACTGTCACCATTTGCAGACAGGTCACTAAAAACTGCGATCAACAAACTGCTGTTCCAGAAATGTTACAAATTTAGATAAACTATGTTGTACCTCAAAGTGTATTTAAATTTATAAACGATCAACATATCCAAGACTGAAAATTGTGACCGACGCAACAGTGAGTACATCACATGAGATAGATAAATGGATTGACAGTGGATAAAATATTTACTGGTAAAGTTGAGTAGGGGGCTATATAGAATGATATACAGGGTGGAAAAATATATGGAAACGCTTTCACAACTTTTGTATACTTCACTTGTAAAAGTGAAATCTTGTACGTGATCATGGTTACAAAGAACATATTTTTTGACACCATTAGCGATATTTCATCTTTTCAGGGGGACAGCTCACAAGGAGTTGAACAAAAATCTTCAACTTAAGCTTAGGTCGAATTTGGTATAAAATGAAAAGTCTATTCAAGATAATTAATTTCCGCAAGCCGGACTTCAAAAAGTCCTTTCCAGAGTAGCGGTGATTTAAATTTCAATGTAAATAATTTGAACAATATTATTTTTCCGTTTTTTAACGGTTTCAAATAAATTATTTTCATAAAAATTATACTTTATGGAACACAATTATTTAAAAAAATTATAATATTAAATTATCTATAGAAAAAAATTAAGTTGTTGTGAAAGTGTTTCCATATTTTTTTCCACCCTGTATGTTTAAAAATAATGAAGGTGAATTATTATTAGAAATGCTGAAAGCAAGGGAAGAAGAATTATTTAAGAATTAATTATTAAGAATTATTTACTACAGTAAATAAAGTTTAAGAATTATTTAGGAATTAATTATTAAGAATTATTTACTACAGTAAATAAAGTTTAACGTCTGAACCACTAATAACCCCTGATTATATCTAAAATACAGAGTACTCACGATTGCATTTTTCATTGGGATCTCCCCAGTGGTTGGTTTGACACTGGTTACACTGCCGACCACCAAATCCAGGCTTGCAGTTACATTGCCCATCATACTGCAAACAAAACAAATGCTGAGCAAACCAAAAGTCCTAAAATTATAAATAACTTTTATCTCAATCTTGGTTATCAACACTTTGGTTATCAACTGAATGTTTGTGTCACAATATTGCGGTAATTATGCACTTTCTGGATGTTTCTAAATATATGATTTCTTGTTGAAAAGTGATGAAATAACAGTCTATGTCTATTGAAGAGGTTAAGTTCAACCACGGTAAACACGTTTTTTAAACAAAAAAATCAAAACACTTTTTTTACCTGATAGTGTAAATAACCAGATTTTTTTCAACTTTTTTTAATTTTACATGTTTATAGCTAAAAATGAATATATAATTGATTTTTCAATTATATGTTTTTGCCCAGAAAAATATACTTTTTACTTACCTAACCAAACATAAGATAAACTACCCAAATTGTCTACATGGTCAGTAAAAATTCTTAATTTGCTTTAAAATTGGATGCATGGCCTCTGGGACGGACTGTTGGCCGTCCCTCCAGCAGGAGTCTATGCAATTCATTTTGTTGTGGTTAGTCAGAACACTTATTATTATTGTGTATATGGCCATCATAGGAGATTTGCTTAACACGTTCATACCTACTGCCATTTTGCCGATCCTTTTACATCACGTGTGCATTTTACAAGTGTTATGTCAAAAAAAGAAATTTTATATTTTTCTTGAAAAATGTGTATTTTAATGAGTTACATAACATAAAATAATTCAAAAAATAAAATAAAAATTTCTTGCTGAATTTTTTTGCATTTTTTGTCATGGGCATCTAGTGGCCCACGTCGGCCTGCTGTAATAACATATTGCGCCTGGCTGTTGTGTGCCATTAGAGGCCCATGTGACTCTGCACCCTTAAAAATAATTTCTGTGCCAACTATCCTGAAAATCCAACGTTGCGTCAGATTGTTTCAATAAAAGGTATTACAAAAAAAGTCTCACCTTTTAATCTGAATTGAAAATATTGTACAGCTTTATACTAGTACAGTTTAGTAATAAACTATATTTCTTTAGGTAATAGTTTTTTATTTTTTTTACTTCTTGTGAGTTTTATACTTCCGTTTAGTAATAACTAAGTGATTATAAGCAGCCGTCACGGCTACGAACACCCATTCAAATTAAATCATTCGTGGGCATCTGGAGAACCACAGCGGCCAGAAGTAATATGAGACGTGAGCCATATATATATACCACGTCGTCCCTGTTGAATTACCCAATGGGCCAATAGAGGCGCATGTCAAGGTCAACGTGTTAATCATCTAAATATCTCGAGAAATAACTGTCGCAGACTAAAATAAATAAAAAATTTGTGTTCGCATAAAAACTACAATGAATAAAAAATCATAAAAATTAACGGAAATATAGTAAATTTTTTTAACAAAACATGTTTTCCACGGAATAAAATGTATTTTACCAGACAAAAATTGACTTGATTCTACTTGCTGGTGATAAAAAGGTCAATACTATGCAGTCTAGAAAATGCATAAATAATCAATATTGCTGCACTGGTACAATAATAACAAGACTAACAAATCTCTATATTTCAATTACTTGACGAAAACAACGATTGAATTATATTTTACCTCATTGCACTGTTCAGAGTACGAGCCATTCAAGTCACAATCACAGGCTTCGCACCCTGTTCCACTGGCTATCTTCCAATGGTTCTCCTGGCACGAATCACAATTCATTCCAATCACATTAGGCAGGCAGGGGCACTGTCCCGTGACTGGATCACATGGTCCCACTGTGAAGTTTGTGCCCAAGTAGTTGCAATTACATTCTAACAAACAAACAAAATACAACTATCACTTATTAACATCAAGTATTCATTGCCTATGTGGCAAATGATAAACAAAGTGGGCTCAGAATAACATCATCTAATAACAATATAACCTTATACACTACAAGTAAACATCTTGATTTTTTTTATAGCTTTCCAGAGTAGCATTCATTTGAATTTCAAAGGAACTAATTTGAACAATATTATTTCTCCGCTATTTAACGGTTTTAAGTAAATTATTCCAATCAAAATTATACTTTATAAAACACAATTACTAAAAAAAATTAAAACTATCAAATTATCAATGGGAAAATAACGTTATTTTGAGTTTTTCCATAGTTTTTTCCACTCTGTATATTGGCTATATTCTCAAATTGGTTTAAAACCATATTCTATACCTAGCCTCAGGAAATATAAAATATGTGTTTTAGTTTGTGTTAAGTGAAAGTCTCTAATCTTGGAAATTATAAATTTGGTTATTCTTTAGTCATGATTGAATAATCTATAGCCAACCACTATATAAACTACCACCAAATAAATAATTTTACACTAAAATGAAATTTCACAAGTTACCTTTACAAAGTTGGTTGATAGCATCTCCGAAGAAATTATCTTTACACCTTTCACAGTTAAACCCTTCAGTGTTGAAAAGACACTGCAGGCACTTGCCGGAATGGGGATCGCAGTTTCCAGGTCGGGAGATGTCTACGTTGTTACTGCAGTTACATATGTGACAGCTGCCTCCCACTTCTTCAGGGTTACCGTAGTAATTATCAGCACATACATCACAACGTGATCCTGGACACAACAAATCTCACTGCACTGGAATCAATATCGCAAATTGTTTACCCAGTAAGAATTCATAAACAATGAAATACCATGAATTCCTTCTTTTATATGAATCTGGTTCTAATTTACTGTCAAATTCTAGGATTTATGCTGATCAAATCTTTTTTCATATATATGCAATGATTTTAACTACATTTAACTACACACATGGTTTTTTGTAAATACCACATGTGTAGTTAAAATTTGATAACAATTATGACGAAACATAAAGAAATAAAAAACATATAACCAATCAAGAGCCAGGTTTCTTTCAGTTTTAGGGTCTTTCTGAGCAGCTGTGGTGTGATGTCTGCTGTGCAACATAGTTAACTTAATGTTGATTAAGTTCCACTCTCATTAATTAATCAATTAATGTTGATTAATTTAATTTTGCAAGGACCTGCAAACCAATGTGTTAACTTCATTTAATGAGTGAAGTAATGATTGCCAGTTTAGCTGGATTCCAACCTTGGACCTTTCACTCCATAGTCCAAAGTCTTAGCCACCAAGCTAGTAAAGTCTCTTAATACAAGTTAGTTTCATTCTACCAGAGGAAGCTGCTGCCTTATTAATATATTTACCAACTGCCTAGATCAAGTAACCATTTGCTAATTTTTTTATTTTCCTTTTTCAGATTACAAGAGGCTTATTTCAAATTTGCAAAGAAGCCTAAATTTACAAGCCATATTAATATAAACAAAAAGTATGTAGCCTTTTTTAATTAGATTTACAAATTCAGCGACAGATAATCTAGTAAAAGTGGTTTCAGTTGTTTGTGAGCGCATGATTAGGCCAATTTAATTATAATGAACAAGAATAATAAGCATACTGTCCCAAAATTAAAAAAAAAAACCTGTGCTGGATTCATAAAATGACACAAACCTTTTTGCTAGTGTTAAGCTTTTAGGAATCATGACTGATACTAACTTGATGTGGAGAAGTCACATCAAATTTATCTCAAAGCCGTTATCAAGAGTAATTTTCTTGTTGAGATGAATAATGACTTTTGTCACAGTTGAGAAAAAAATATGATTATTTTACCTGCATATCCTTCATCACATTCACAAACAACATCTTGTGACTGAGGGTCAAGTTCACAGTGGTCAGCATAAGAGTGTCCAGACTCCAGAGTTCCAGGGCATGGACAGGGCCGGCAAGGGACGGGGACAGCAGCTGCCAAACTTGGATCTCCATAATAGCCTTCGATGCATCTACAGCAACAAATATTTTATATCAGGCATTAGACCTCTTTCTTTATATAGGATTCTTTTCTTTAAATGGGAGCGGCCATAGATAAGGGGCTTAGGCGTTGGCTTGCCACGCAGTCGTTCCGGGTTTTGATTCCCGATATGACCCATAACAGTTTTTGCCTTGGCGCTCCCGTGGTTCGGAAGTCACGTTAAGCCGTTGGTCCCCAGGTTAAGTATTAGAGAGGGCTTCTTAGCCATAAATTCACCTGGTAAAATAAGACTAACTTCAACTTTTAACTTTTTTTCTTTAGCTTTCTTTAATCATGAGAACAACAAAACAAATCATACAGCCGAAATATTATGTAAATATACTCCTGGACAAAAGGTTTGCACCATTGAGTTGCTAATGTCCATGTTAACAGAACTGAAACATGGATGAGTGGAAGAATATTCTGTTCTTGTGCAAGACTAGAGAACATCATATAAGCTAGAATGAGTACGCAGAAAATAAGGTGAAAGATTTACCCAAGCCTGCATTTTAGTATGACTCACTTTTCTGAGATCATTTTATATTGTGGTGTCATATTTTTTTACATTCAAAAGACTATAGTTTCAAATAACTATAGAAGCTAGGAACTCAATACCTTACATATTATTTACCATCACTTTTCTGTTACCAAAAATGATATGGCTGTTAGACAAAATTCAAAATGGCTAACAAGAAAACGCTTACCTGTTTGCACTGTTTGATGTTTTTGTTTTATTGAAGCTGTAATATTTATTTTAGTTAACATCAAATGAAACATTTATATTGACAATTAAAATTTGTACAAAAAGGGTTATATACATTTTTGTGGTATATTTTTGTTACCACAAAAATTACTATAGTTTGTTAAAAATCTATAGTTCAAAAATTTACTTGCAGTATCTCATAATGTTCTTACCTAATATTCCGCAATTCATTTTTACGGACTTAAAAATGGAATGTCCGTTGAAATAAAATAAAAGAGATGTTACAACTTCTGGACCCACTTTAACCTCTCAAGAGCTGGGTTAAAAGTGCCTGTCTGCCCCCCTGTGCTGTTTTTTCAACTACGCTCTAGCTTTTATAAAAATATGGGTAAAACATTTGTATTTCCCTATTTGAAGAGTCAAAATTATAAACAACTGGATCAAAAGGTTCATTAGTTTAGATATAAATTACCCTATCAACCTTTTTAATTTTTAACTTAAGTTGACCTTTTGCTTGTTTACGTCCTTGTTTGGACAGAGAAGGTTGTGGATCACTACTCTCACTAGTGCTTCCACAATAAATTTATTCATTCTGATTGTACCAGATCATTATAGTTGCTGTTATCAGAAAATAAATCACTCAAATCATCGTTATCGCCAAATAAATCATCTATTTCCCATTCCAAAACAAGTGCCTGAAATCCACTACCAGATGCTGTTTTCATGACACTACCAAATAAGTTTCAATTGATTTTTAAAAGTATTGACATTTTGTCTGTTAAGAACTTTTGTGGGAGACGATGAAGAAAAGTTTTGCCAATAAATTGAATTTTTTTTATAAAACTCTAAATTGTGCTGTTCAATACTTCTTTGAGAATGATAGCGAGTATTATATGTGAGCTTGTTTTCATTAAATACGGATTCTGCAAACTGTTTGACATAGTTACTGTTTCAAAAATATACAACTACTATATTGAATAAAGTTCATGCACAGGCCTATAGGCCAATGTGAACTGGCAAGTGAAGTGTTATTTTATAAAATCACCCTATATAACAGAGAAATAAGAGAAGCCCCAGAACCGATCTCTGTGGAACACCGTGTCGAACAGCCTGTAATTGGGGACTATATTTGTACAGCCTACTAAACTGATAATCTGTTATTTATATTAATTACTAACACAGTACATACAAGAATATATCTCAAAGTCAATGTCAGCTTCTTCGTATAGTCATAAAGAAATATGACCAAGTTCTCTCTTTAAACAGGATTAAGTCTAAGAACTCTATAGAAGTGGAACAAGACAAGGGAGGTATAAACAGGATTAAGTCTAAGAACTCTATAGAAGTGGAACAAGACAAGGGAGGTATAAACAGGATTAAGTCTAAGAACTCTATAGAAGTGGAACAAGACAAGGGAGGTATAAACAGGATTAAGTCTAAGAACTCTATAGAAGTGGAACAAGACAAGGGAGGTATAAACAGGATTAAGTCTAAGAACTCTATAGAAGTGGAACAAGACAAGGGAGGTATAAACAGGATCAAGTCTAAGAATTCTATAGAAGTGGAACAAGACAAGGGAGGTATAAACAGGATCAAGTCTAAGAACTCTATAGAAGTGGAACAAGACAAGGGAGGTATAAACAGGATCAAGTCTAAGAACTCTATAGAAGTGGAACAAGACAAGGGAGGTATAAACAGGATCAAGTCTAAGAACTCTATAGAAGTGGAACAAGACAAGGGAGGTATAAACAGGATCAAGTCTAAGAACTCTATAGAAGTGGAACAAGACAAGGGAGTTATAAACAGGATCAAGTCTAAGAACTCTATAGAAGTGGAACAAGACAAGGGAGGTATAAACAGGATCAAGTCTAAGAACTCTATAGAAGTGGAACAAGACAAGGGAGGTATAAACAGGATCAAGTCTAAGAACTCTATAGAAGTGGAACAAGACAAGGGAGGTATAAACAGGATCAAGTCTAAGAACTCTATAGAAGTGGAACAAGACAAGGGAGGTATAAACATGATCAAGTCTAAGAACTCTATAGAAGTGGAACAAGACAAGGGAGGTATAAACAGGATCAAGTCTAAGAACTCTATAGAAGTGGAACAAGACAAGGGAGGTATAAACAGGATCAAGCCTAAGAACTCTATAGAAGTGGAACAAGACAAGGGAGGTATAAACAGGATCAAGTCTAAGAACTCTATAGAAGTGGAACAAGACAAGGGAGGTATAAACAGGATCAAGTCTAAGAACTCTATAGAAGTGGAACAAGACAAGGGAGGTATAAACAGGATCAAGTCTAAGAACTCTATAGAAGTGGAACAAGACAAGGGAGGTATAAACAGCTTCAAATTTCATTCTTCTTTACTAAATTTATTTATGTTTGAAAGTATGAACAATTATCTATATATATGAAGTTTTTAATTAGAAACAAATATAACTAAATGATTGTTGAAACATAAATACAAACCTGTCACAATTGTGTCCAACAGTGTAGTTACGACAGCTCTCGCAAGCCCCAGTGCGAGCGTCACAAGTATCTGCGTAACCGTTACACTGACACCTTTGGCATTTGGGATAGTTCCAAGAACCTGGTTGACATTGGTCACAAGCTCGTCCATAGGTTTGAGCTTGGCATTTGCACTTCCCACTATTCAAGTCACAAAAGTTGTCTAAAGCTCCCACAGAATTGCAGTCACAAGCTGAAATTATAAAATGTATGTTTGCCAGTAAAGTTAATTTAACAGGCAATATCAAATTACCAAATCTTACTAGAGAAATCAATTTTGCACTAAATAGATGGAATAAATAATATTCTTAAAACTTCAACAAAAATTTCATATTCTAACAATTTGGCAACCAAATCTAAAATATCTTTAACAATACAAAACCTGAAATGGTGTTATCATGGTGTGCATTTGATTTCATCAAGCAGTTTCAAATTTATCACTAGATCTTTTTCAAAAAATTAAAACCACAGAACAATAAAATATGAAATATTTTTGAGGAAAACATCATAAATAGAAGTCATTTACCTATAGTTCAGTCTGGTAGTTTGGTATAGTTAAATTTAACCAAGTTAACATGCTTAATATAAACTTGTCAATATTTAACTGTTAAGAACTAGAATCAAGAACATAATAGTGAGTGACCATAAACAAAATGACCAGAAAGGCAACAGAGTGGTGAGATGGTGAACTTTGAACCTAACTGACATGAGCTGGTGACAAAACTTTCAGGCAGACTGAACTGAATCGGACCATTTTCATGCAGTGAACTCCAATAATGAGAGCAACAAACAAATCTTTAAAACTAATCTACACTCTGCTACAACAAAAAACGATTGCTTCCTTTACCAAAATATTAGTTGTTTAAACGTTAACCAGAATATTCGCCCTTAAATTGACTGTTTTGATGTCAGTTTTGACTGAGCATGGCCAGACTCTAAGGCTACTTGCCCGTGTTTGTTTGCAATTTAGTGTTTAAACTGTTTTTTTTTCTCTCTATTAAAAGCATTATTGTTTTTCTGTGCAAGACTAGGCAAAAGGAACTATATTGTTCATTTACATGATGATAATAAATAGATATAATGCGTAGGTCACAGTGAGAAAACTGAAAACAATTTAGATAACTATAAATACTTGAATATTGTAGTTTGTAGTGAGTCATACAACATTTTTCACTATTAGATTGTTGTATTATTCCCTACTCAGGTTAGTCAGCAATGGGTACATATATAGACAAATAGGAAAATAACATAATTTTGATTCACTAGTTTCTTGCCGAACCAAAACGAAATAGACTGTTGGCTTATCACTGCCGTTTCTGACTGCCACTTCCCATTTTCAATCATACTCCATACAAATCAGAAGACTGTTAGGTTGTTTTGTTTGCAATTATTTGCCTTTAATTTGTATTCAAGTCTAACAAACAAGCTTGCTGATGAATGTCAAGTGATCGATGAAATATAGTACTCTCACAAAGAGTGTAAAATTCTTGACTGAAACTGAAGGACTGAAAAAAGATGGACATTTTTACTCCTCATTTTCAATGGGGTTGCAAAATTTTGGGACCCATCCATCTCTAGTTTCAACTAACTATACATTAAATTGTAAAAATGTTTTCCTAGGATTTTTTATTATTTTATTTGACACATTACAATCAAGTCAAGTCCCATAAACTGACATAAACTAAATTAAATTCATCCAAGATTACTAACCTTTGCAACCCTCAGGTCCAAAGCCATAAGTTCCAGGAGCACAACGGTCACAGCGGCGTCCCACAACGTTGGGCTTGCACTGACATCGGCCACCCAGTGGATCACATAGACTGCTCAACGAACCAGTGAGATCACAACTGCAAGCTATAGGTCATATGTAATCAGTATGGAAGTTATGATATTTACAGAATCTTAGTCAAAAACTATTATTGAATATTTAACCTGCAAAAGGCAAAGAAAAAAAGGGAAATAAACTATGTTTTTTTTTTTTTCAAGAGTGTTGTCTTTTTGTGGATTATATTATTTTTAATGATCTACAGTTTTAACCCTAGAACTGATATGAGTCGTAAATTACGACTCATTTACGTATCCCTTTACTGATAAAGTCGCGTTTTACGACGCATTAATTCACGGCCGCGTAGCTCCGTAACCACTTAATCTATGTTGTTGTGATTTACACTAATCGATTCTCTGTTTTGTTTTCTACATCGATAGTAATATCCGAATGATCAGTGATTTGTTTACTGGCTGAAAATAAATCTAAATGCCGCATGCGCACGCATCATTGCCAGCTGATGGCGATGCGCGGGAAACGATTTGGCGCGCGGGCGTGCTCCAGTGTCGCATTGTTACTGTTCGTGAGTGGATTATTAATTGTTATTGTTTTTATTATAACCTAAAATGGATGATCCTGTCGGATCAGAAGACATTCGGAATATTCTAGACGATGAATACATTAGTTCAGATGCCGAAAGTGATATATCTGCAGAAGAATTTGCGGACAATGTTTCGTTGGCAGATTTTTCGTCAGGTAGTGAGGATGATTATGAACCAAGTGATGATGATGAATCTAGTGATTCAAGTGTTTCTGATTGGTACATTTCTATAGGCCTACCCAGACTGGGAGAAAAAGGAAGGCATCTGAAGATGATTCGGACTAAGCGTCATTCATCACAGCAGCCTTGTATATAATTTAGTTTTTTGTAAATAACTTTCTTATTTTTTATATTATGATGAAAATGTACATATAACGTTTTTTATTCTATGAAATGGTGAACATTTTTTATATTTAACATGTGTGTCTTGCTCCTGTGGAACAAAAACTGTAAACAGGTAAAGTAAAAATATTATTTTGATTTTATTAATTTTTTTATTACTAATGAAAAAAAAAATATTTTGATGTAAGAAAATAATAAATATTATTGCTTTTTGTTATTCTGTAGTTCAAATGGAATAAAATGATATACAACAACATATATTTTAGGCTCACTGTATATTTATTATGATTTATTTTTAAATATATCAACAAACCAGTTAAAAGGGCCTCATCATTCTGGAAAATAAGTATCATCAGTTCTAGGGTTAAAAAAGATACAATAATTCTTGGACAAAATCCAAAGCTGCTAATGGATTATATTATTTATTTTATATTACTTTAATAGATATAATTATTTTATAGCTGATAAAGGCAATGTTTTTCAGGTGAATTATACTTACAAAATGCACCTCCATATACATAGTAACCGATGCTGTAATGGTACTTTTTACATATGTCAGGAATATGGCCTTTGACGACAGTGAAGAAGGCTGAATCACATTTGTATTGCATATATTCGTCCTTACGTTGGTTTGCAGCTGAACTCCCGACAAAAAAGGGAATACTCTCTAAGCTTGGTATCAGCACAATCTGCACAGACAATATTTGATCAAGTATAATTTTAAATTTGAAAATGAAACTGAATATTTCATTACACCTTTATGTAACTTAACCATTGACACAAAAGAATAAACACGTCATACCATCTACTTCATACATAATTTGTCTTAGAATGAAACATTTGAAAGATTCGTATTTGGTTATGCACCATACAGAATTCAGACAAGAAGGATGTTTCTAGAGAGATGAGAATTCTCGAAGAATTAGCCAAGCTTGGCTATACTCAAGGTTGGAATACATTTTTACAACTTTTAGCCCAGAAAAAATGTCCATGATTCAAAATATTTATAAATAATTGCTTAATATTGCTGTAAATGATGATTTGTGGGCAGTTTTTCCTTATGTAGCAATTGTTTTCTCAATTAGTCGCCAATTCTTTTATACATAACTTAAGACTTCAACCACACATTGAGAGTGATCAATAACATATTGGCAAAAGAACTAGGGAACACCAAATTTGACAATCAAAACGTTTTGATTGTAAGATTGCATTTAACCAGTTGATTGTTTTTTTATATTGGAGAGATAGACATCAGCAAACCTACCATTAGACAAGTCCACTAACACCACAGTAGTAGTAAACAAATGCAAAAGAATCACATTATCATAAATTTTCTATACCACTGGCACTTTCTTCAGGTGAGTGATAGTGAGACGAAATAAAATGCCAGTGGCACAGAAAATTTGTGATAATGTGATTCTTTTCTATTTGTTTACTACTACTGTGGTGTTAGTGGACTTGTCTTCTAAGGTACGTTTGCTGATGTCTTATCTCTCCAATCCAATATACTAACCTTTAACCTAACCTAACAATTGATTGTTTGAAATACGTCGCTGCAGCATTATCTTAAAAACTGACAAATATGTCAATTTTCTTGGACCGTGCATGTCTGTAAGTGGTCCATTATATTGAGCAATCTGTAACGTATAACAATTTGAATTCTATTTTTTATTCTTCCTATTGAATATAACAAACAAATATTAGTTTGGTAGCGAATAAAAGGTTCAAATTCCAATTAGATTTAGCATATGGCATTATTGATCTGGGGAATGTTGCTTACTATTTTTTATTGGGTCCTTGTCGCTTATTGTTTGGACAAATTAGAGATGTGATATTACTGACTTTCTATAATTCATCTCAGAACAATAATTATTAACATTGATTTTATTTCAGCTGAAAAAAAAATATAATGTTATGTGAGATATAATAAAGTTTAATAATTAATATTAAAGAAAACAGTGCAATCGGAATATTTTATATTGAAATAAATACTTATGAACATTGTAAATCATAACAGTTTCATATGAAAATTGCAGTTCTACTACTTAAATATTTTGAATCAAATTCAAAACATTATAGTTTACATGACATGCATCACTTGTTAAAATATAGACATGGAATGGAGGTGAAAAAGGATCATGGTCACCTGGCAACAAGTCAAACGGTATGGATAATCAATTAATGATTGTAATCTCTATCTTAACTGGTTTATGAACATGATAATAAAATATGATACTATTATTTAATACACTTAGAAAAGACAAATATCAACGATTGTCTTTAGAAACTATTGCAGTACCTCAGGTCAAATATTGAATGTTTTAAATAGTCATTACAAAACTATATCGCACCTAGAAATAAATGTTATCCACTAATACTACCATTCTTATATGGGCGGTGGAAGGGCCAATACCACTGCATGTGTATACCAGCGGTGATAGAGAAGTTAGGAATAAAATTAATTCAACTCAAAACTTGTCAATCTGCACTGAAATATATACTAAATGTTTGATTTATTTTAACAATAGGAATTTTGTGTCTCGAACACATAACAAAACTCAGTCTCAGTCAGCAGAAAAAACATGACATTTATAAATGAAAGTTATACAAACGTACTTGAAATGATAAATCTTTGCCACTAAGTTTAAATCAACATCAAACATAGATCGGCCATGTTAATTAGGCCAACATTCTGGGAATGTGTGTTGACATCAACAAGTTATAGCCATGTCAGGACAATCGCTACTACAAAATACTGGGACCATGTATGCTGACATCGGCAAGTTATAGCCACGTCAGGACAATCACTACTACAAAATACTGGGAACAAGTGTGTTGACATCGGCAAGTTACAGCCATATAAGGACAATCGCTACTACAAAATACTGGGAACACGTGTGTTGACATCAGCAAGTTAGAGCTGTGTCAAAACAATCGCTACTAAATAAAGGGAGCTGACCCTTCCAATGTTAGAGCAGCATATCTAAAATGTAACAAACGACTAGAAAGAATTACTACTCAATACAGTTTTTGTTAACAGGTAACATTTATTTATTTAAATCCATTGTTCAGCACTCTAAACGTAAAAGCAGTCTGTGAGATTAAGTATATATGTATATATATCTCGTTGGTTTTCTGTCAGCTACCATTTTAAAAATTTTTAATTATATGAAAGCTGTGTTATATACAGTACAACCACAACTATCCAGCCTCGCTTTATCCCACAGTCCGCGTCATCCGGTTCGACAAGTGGATAACAATAAAAGTTATTTACAAGATCAAATTACAATTAATCGGTAGGGCCTTTCAGTTTTGAAACGTAAATGTCGTACACGAGTGTTTTGGTTTTGTAATTCGCAAATTGCAAACGCTATATTGACTAGTCACCCTTTAAACAGCGACCACGTAATAAATGAATGATGTACCTGAAGATCCCAGCTGGCAATGTTCTTTACAATGTTCAGTGTGGCTGGCTGGAAGAGTCCATTCCGCGAGTGGGGGAATGGAACAGTTCATTTTACGTACACACCCTCGGCAATCGACATTGTTTTTTTTGTTTTTTTTAATATCTTTTGTATTATATTGCAAAGCAGCGTCAAAGTTGGCGATCGTGATAAACATTGTTCGTTTCAATACAATTTCTGCAGAGCATGTTGCGTCACATGCAATTGTAGGCACTCTGTTTACTTGTGCTGTCTGTTATCAGTTACTAAACATGTTTCTCCAATCAAACCAAGTTATTTATGACTTATGTTTAATCCGGCTTTTATCGTATCTGGCTTGACCTTCGCCAGATTAGGTTGAATAACCGAGGTTGTACTGTACTTGCAAAAACTCCAAGTCACTAGAATAATACAAATAAAAATGTAAAGTGATCTTCTGTTACAGAGTTAAATCCAATCCATCAAGCCATTTAAAACCTGCTTCACTAATTATATTTACACTAGCTAATCCCTCCGTAAAACAGCCCAATGGGCACTCTGAAACTATATGATCCATCGTTTGTAAAGACTCCCCACAATCACATGACTGATGTACTGTCAATCCCCATTTGTATTTCCAGTAGTTACATCTGCCCACTTCAGTTTGAAATCGATTCAACAATGTCCACTCCCTACGAGGGAGGTTCATTCCATGTACAGGTATTGACGGATCGTTAACAAGGAACTTATTTCGTCCATTAACACTGTTTCACACTAGGGCCCAGCTAGTATTGGGCGAGAATTAAGTGAATTACTTTTACATAGTGTAGCAGAAATAATAGACTTTCACCTTTTTGTACTGATGGTAGCTTCTCTTCTTTTATTTCTCTATATAAACAAGTGGTTGCATTATTACTCTTTAAATGGGACTTATTGTTTTTAAGTCATGACAGATTATTTTTAAAAACTACCAACCTGTCCTATGTGGAATTTAGTATATGATCTTATGATAAGTATATACATAACATGAATTAATAAAAAATTGCTGTGAATCACACTATATATATATATTTGTAATTTTCTGTTAAGATCTATAGCTTTATTAAATTATATTTTATAAAAATATATATCTTACGTATGCTTTAAGGAATTTATTTTAGTGTATTCAAGATAGCTTAGTTAAATTAAGAGGGTAAGGATACTTTTTTCTACTTTTGAAATGATTATTTTATGGACATACTTACAAAATAAAATGGACATGAAAGAGACACAACAACAGTAATCAATAAAACAGTAATGTCAGCACTGTTGGCGCAGTGCTTTAACCCAGCTACTTGGGGACAAAGTGTTTTGGAGATTGTAGACAATAGGTTCCATGCTCGGTCCTCTTAATACCGACACGGCATCCGGTCAATGCTTGCCATTGACGTGGATCACTACTAGAGAAGTCTGGGGTGTCTATGTTGGATGGTAATCAAGGTAAATAAACACAAACAACAAAACTCAAAATTCAGATGTTGTGTAGGGAAGAGAAATGAGTATCAGACTTGTCAGTTAGCTGAAAATCAGACCAACACTACATGGCTTGGATTCCACGTAAAGCTGTAGGTCCCTTAGTTGCCCTGGCTATTGGGCTATTAATAAATAGTCCTTTCTAAACTAAGCCGTTCTCAGATAGTAACAATGACTTCACTCGTTCATCTACACTCATTCACCCCTCCAGTGGAGCGCTAGCATGCAAGTGGAGTAAACGTGCGTTGTCTCTGCTCGGTAATTTTTCAGTTTTTATAGAGGTTTGTGTAAGGGTTGCTAGAAAATTTTATGTCTATTGTGTTACTTCGAACGTAAACTCTTACCTGTTAGTTAATTTTTGTGGATTATCTTCGATAAACCTATTTAACTGTGATAACCGCATTGCCTTGTGCAAAGTGAGGTTAGTAGTGTTGGGAGCTGAGAAGCCAGTTGGTGCACGTGAGTCAGGTCGGCTGTGGAGACGTATCAACTGTCGTCTGCTACGATGAATGATAACAAGACCGTACGTACCCGTGCTCGTAGTGCCAATGAAATGCAATCCATTGAAGAGAAATTAGACCTTTTACTTTCTCAGATAACTCAAATTGAATCTGACAGTGCCTCATTTAAAGCTGATATTAATTCAATTGAAGAAGACACTAAAAAATTCAAGGCTGAGATTAATAAAACGCTTGACTTTTATTCTGAAAAGCTGACCGATGTCGAAAATAATTTAGAACATACTAACACCAAAGTGAAAATTCACGATGAAAGCATTGACACGTTAAAAAGTGACAACATTTCGCTCAGGCAAGAGGTCTCTATCCTGAAGAAAAAACTCAACGCTAATGCGCAGTACTTAAAAAGCAATTGTTTAGAGATTCAAGGAGTCCCGGAAAGTAAAACGGAAAATGTGACTGATTTGGTATTGGCAGTGGCTGGTGTCGGGACTCAACATGGTTCCTACAATGATCGACGCGGCACATCGATTGGCTCCCATTCCCGGAAGAAATGGTCCAAGAAACATTATAGTGAAGTTTTGTCGCCGCTTTGACATGGAGCAAGTACGCCACCTGGCCATCAAGAAGAAAGGCTTCTCGGCTTCAAACTTGGGCTTCTCCAGTGATCTAACGGTGTATGTGAACCTGGCGATGACTCGTGAAACAAGAATTCTGTGGGCAGACATTCGCAAACTGAAGGATGAGCTGCGTTATAAATTTGTGTGGATCACCGCCACCGGAAAGATATTTCTGCGGAAATCAGAGAGAGATCGACCTGTGTTGATAGAAGACCACTCGGACCTGCAGCGCCTGAGACGTGTCCCGCGGAAGGTACCAGTGACAGAATCGGTGAAGAATGAGGAGAGGCACAAGAAGGATGAGGAGAGTCACACCGACGGTTGTTGAGCTGCCAGCTGCTGTCATCGCATCGTCAGAGTTTGTTTTATTTCTATTTAATTTATTAATTCTGTTTATTATAAATATGCATGTGTTACTTATAACGTATTTAATCTTCCTATTTATTATAGATATGCATGTGTGTTTTTATTGTTATTATTTATTATTGCATATGTTATTTATTTTTCTGTGTTAGGTGTTTGTTTATAAATTTTCAATAACCTACTGTTTCATTTAAACTAGTTAAGAAACAAAATTGCCGACTTTTTTAGGTATTTTGTAATTTGTTCTAATTGTAAATAATGGGTAGTAACATGAATATTTATTATCAAAATATTAGGGGTCAGGACCAAAACACTGTATTTTAGATTGGGTGTCATGAATAACAGTTATAAAATCATTACACTTACAGAAACATGGCTTAACGAATCTATAAGTTCCTCAGAATTGTTTATTGATTGCTATAAAGTATATAGGAGGGATAGAGGAGGTCCAGGTGTAATGGGTGGGGGTGTCCTGGTAGCAGTAAAAAATAATTTAAATTCTAGTCGCATTTATAGTTTAGAAACTAGTGGGGAACACGTCTGGGTGCGAATTAATTTGAATAAATCTTTTTCTATTATTCTAGGTGTAGCATATTTTCCTCTAAATTCGTCAATTTCATTATATAAAGGGTTTTTCGAAAAGTTAGAACACTTTAAACTTTCCAAAATTAAACAGGTTTTAGTCGTTGGGGATTTTAATGTTCCAGCAATTACTGGAATTAATTTTAATTTAACGGATGGAGGAGAAACGTGCAGACAATTATTGTTTTCTATTCAAATGTTTAATCTTAAATTAAAGAACAATGTTTTAAATTGTTCTAGGAGAACTTTTGATCTAGTCTTGACTGATATACCTGATCTAGACGTGGTTGAAGAAGAGCCTTTGGTTAGATTGGATATTTATCACCCCCCATTGCTTATTAATTTTGAATGTGTTCTAAATAAGACAAAAGGTTTTTTTATTAACAATTGTGGGTATAATTTTAGACAAGGTGATTATTTGGCTCTTTATAATTCAGTTAATAGTCTGAACTGGGAAAATGTGTTAAAAACGTGTGATGTTAATGAGGGTGTTAATATGTTTTATAGTTTATTGTTTTCTAAGATAAATGAACATATACCTTTGTCTAGGCAGAAAAAAATTAAATATCCTCTTTGGTTTTTATATGGTACAATACAAATTATCAAAAGGAAAGAAAGGTTACGCAAGCAGTATAAAAAGCTAAAATTTGAATATCTGTTGAATGAATATACTCGTAAATTGATTAGAGCTGAATCAAAGCGGTGTATAGACGTTGATTATCTAAATTATACTTCCTCTTTAGAACAAGACATTGTCAACAATCCTATGTCATTCTGGAGTGCGGTGAGGAGGTTGAGGTCGACTGATAGCGGGACAACAACAATGACTGTGGATGGGGAGTGGATATGGGGGGGGGGGTGGAGGGTAGTGTAGAGATAGCAGAGGCATTTGCTCAGTATTTTAGATCAGTGTATGATAACTCTGCCCTGGACTGTGATCATCTGGCGACCATGGCGCTGGGCTCTCCTGTTCATTCCGATATTGACTGTTTTACACTAGATGCTGTTACTGATCAGGAGATGTTGTTAGCATTTAAAAAACTCAAGTCCAAGCGATCATTTGGTCCAGACGGCATTCCCTCTTTTATCTTTAAAGGTTGCATTGAGTTCCTTTAAAACACTTGTTTAATGTCTCGATTAAATTAAATTACTTTCCTGAGCGCTGGAAACTAACCAAAGTAGTTCCAATTTTTAAAAAAGGCTTGAAAAGCGATATTAAAAATTATAGACCAGTCGCTTTGTTATCAACTCCAGCTAAGTTATTCGAGTCAATTTTATACAATAGAATTTTTCATCACGTGCAAAATTATATTACCCCTTTTCAGCATGGATTTTTTTCTGGGCGCTCTATTAATACAAATCTTATGTATTTTACAGATTTCCGCTCTTCGGTTTTAGATCAAGGGGGTCAGGTTGATGTGGTTTATACTGATTTCTCCAAAGCTTTTGATAAGGTCAATCATTTGGAATTATTGAAAAAATTGTTATTTTTTGGGTTCTCGGAAAATGCTATTAAAGTTTTTTCATCATACCTCAGAAAAAGAAAGCAGATAGTGACATATAATGGGTGTTTTTCGAACGAATTTTATGTTCAGTCTGGTGTGCCTCAGGGCTCCAACCTTGGCCCATTATTATTCATTTTATTTATAAATGACATTGTGAAGTGTGTGAAAAATAGTAAAGTCTTGTTGTACGCAGATGATATGAAAATATTTCGTGAGGTCAAAACTTTAAATGATTGTAAATTGCTGCAAGATGACTTGGATCGTTTATTCATATGGAGCTAAACTGGTCTGCGATTTAATGCTGACAAGTGTGTTGTAGTGAGGTACACTAGAAAAACAACGAATGTAGTACACTTTAATTACTCCTTAAATAACACCTTTTTATCGGTCTGTTCAAATTTCAAAGATTTGGGGGTAATTTTTGACACTGCTTTCTCATTTTCGAGTCACATAATTGATATTTGTAAATCAGCTTATAAAACATATGGTTTTTTATGCAGATTTAGTGAAATCTGCGCAAATGTTTCAACATTAAAACTTGTGTATTTTGCTTCAATTAGATCAAAACTTGAGTTTGCTTGTGTAATTTGGAACCCCTTCCAATGTTATTTAATTGAAATGGTAGAACAAATACAAATCAGGTTTTTGAGGTTTTTGTATTTTAAAATATTCCAAGTTTACACTCACTGGATACCTTATGCCGAATTATTAGCATTGTTCGAGTTTGAGAGCCTGCGTAGGCGACGTTGTGTGAGTTTGCTTGCTTTCTTGAAGAAATTGTTAATTGGGAAGGTGGACTGCAATGGCCTGCTTGCCCGTTTGAACTTTAATGTCCCCCGCCCCTCGTCAAGAACTCGAGCGTTGTTCAGACCTCATTTTGCTCATTCAAATCTTGGTGCTCACTCCCCCATTAATACTATGATGCAGCTGTACAATGCTCTACCTGATAGTGTTGATGTGTTGTCATCGACCTTGACCTCATTCACTACAAGTGTCAGACACTGCTTTGAATTCTAACATTGCTGCTTGTTACTTTCAAATTAAAGTTACTAAGATATTTAAATCATCATTTTTTAAGTGTATTTGTATTGTTAGTATAGTTATTTTGTGTGTGCTGGGATGTATTTATTATAGATTTAAGCTTAATGGGTTTAAAAGGTCTATTTATATTTGTTTATATTTATATATACATATATTTCTTAATACTATTGAAGACATGAGGAGCATGATGCATGGACTTTGATTGAAACAAAAATATTTTAATTTATTTCCACTCGTAAACTAGGATTAGTAGAAGCTTTTATTAATATGTTGCAATGTAATTGGATTTATATTTGTATTGTAAGATGTAAAATTTCAATAAATAAATAAATATTTGCCCATATCTCTACGATCGGCGTCTTAGAAATGAATAATGAGAACGTACACATTCCTGTCTCCAAAGAGTAAAATTATAAGCTTAACAAACTAAAATGAATGTTACTAACAGAATCAACTAGTATGGAAGCAGAAGGAGCGACTGGAGGTGGCAGGTCTGGTTTGAACATCAACTTGATCTTATATGTCTTGCCAGCCTCCAAGCAGGTGAATGGAATTTTAACATACCGGGCATCTGCAACACAATTTTTAAATCATAATACCATTTTAGCTATACTAAAACATTAATTAATTAAACTACATTTTTAATACTAACATATTGGAAATAATATGTACACATAAATAGGCCTACATAAAACTCAGATTCAAATTATATGATGAAATACAAATTAATTAGTACATGTAAGCTAATTACAACTAAATCTTCATAAATAAACTTATTAGGCTTGAATTCTTAGCACTTAATGAACATTTATCATGTTAACAGATGTTAAACAATTATTTTACCAGGCTAGGTCAGGTCTAGTAAGCCATCTATAAAACTTAACCTGAGGACCAACGGCTTAAGGGTGACTAAATATTGAATATAAAACACTCCAAAGCTTCAATTTCAATATTGCTTTATTCATATAATGTACAATTGCACATAGAATAGTGTCTATATTATTTTGATTCTTTTTTGCATGATATGGTTTTCTATACCAGCTAACAACATTTATTCATTCTGTTTTATTACTTTGAATTTGAAAAAAAAAACAATTATTTAAATTTAAAATATTCTGTTATAAAAGGTGGCTGGTGATATGTATTAAATATTGTTTTGAGTATTTTACCAAAGGGGACATTCTTCGTATTAAGAAGGCAAATATTAACTAACTTACAATTAAAAATAAATTTAAAAGTATTAAAATCAGGATCAATTGCAGGGTTTCGGTTACTCTCATTTACTCTTGATGATGTAAGATGTTATTTCCTTTTTTTCTCTTTTTTAAAAAACTTTGCTCGCCATTTCACATGAGCTCACATGCCTGTTTGTGAACTTTCTTCAACTAGTGATGTACCGACCCTTAACCCTAAGGCTGGCACTTATTTCACCTCAAACTGGCAAGCATTTTTTGCCGTTTTGTAAGGGTTTTTTAAAAAATTCATAAAAAATATAAAATTACATTTAAATATAAAGTGTTGTACATCATGTTACTTATAAAGATATTTCTAATATGATATGATAAAAATAATAGTTACCAAAAATATTTTTTATGGTTGTCTTGACAACTTTTTTGAAAAAAAAATCTTTTTCAAAAATTGTACAAACTTTGTGCTTCCCTACTCAAAAATCTGTAAGTTCAATGAAGATGAGTTAAATGTAAAAAATTTTCAGAATTTAATGATAAATAAAACTATATACAATGTTTACCACTTTGCAGTAACATAAAATTATATATAAGAGTGATATCGTATAAGTGATTATATATAACCATGACAACACAACTCAAAGTGAGTTGTGTTGTCATGGTTGCCAACTTGATCAGACAGTCTAATGAGCTTTGTTTACGAGTTATATATATAAAAAAACTTCTCCTTTTTCAAAATATATCATATAAATGCCGAAATAATTAAAAATAAAGGCGCTACGGGATATTTAGTGAGCGCGCGGAAATAGGGTCGCGATCGCGATCTTGCCAGTCGCGAAGCGGGAAATTGGATCGCGATCGCGATCCTTGCCAGTCCTAGGTTTAACTCATTTGGGGATTCAAACCTTGGACCTTTCCCTCTGCAGCCCGAAGCCTTAGACACTAAGCTACACACTGGCATTTATTTTGTTTACAACATGAACATTAATGAAGATATGGCAATAGAACCTCAGTGACTGAGAATCCTCATTCCAACGGCAATCCAGTATCAATGTATGGGCTGGATTTATCAGAGAACAGTTTATTGGCCCACACGTTTTGGCACCCATTGACTGAAGAGGTTTATCAAAATTTCTGTAGCACAACTACCTCAACTATTTAATGTTATCAAGCAAGAACGAAGAGCATTAATTTTATTTTATTTTAGAGAAAATGTAAGTCTGAACTGTGCAACCAAAAGTGTACAATTAAAAACGCAATTCTTGGCATCTGCATTGTAACTATGCTATTAATAAATTGTAATAGGAGATATAGGTAATCTGAAAACTTGCCTGAGAAGACAAGACCACTCAAACAACAGACAAGAAAGCAAATAGACATAACACATAACAGGAATTGTCAGTGTCTTGTTAACTTGTTCAGGTTACGAGAGAGAGTCTGACTCAGTTTCAACTATCTCTAGATTTCAGTGGTGGGGGAAGTGTCTGCTGAGTAAAAAACAGTTTTTAACACAGTTTACGTGCATAAAGGTTTGCTGATAGTTGCTACATAGTATATCTCCTACTATACAAACTCCCAGCCTAATACCCTATAACCAAACCTAACCTATGTAAATTGTGTATTTGTGACATGGCAATTGAACAAGTACCAGAATACGTTCGGTTAGTTTGGCGAAAAGTCTGTTCCCAACATTGCCAAATTATAGTGAGTTTACTCTATATCTAAATAACAAGTTTGGGATTTTAAGGGTGAAACTATGATAGTCAAAAATAAATTATTTACATTTTAATGTTATGGAATTGTTCTTAGGTTAGGCTAAGACACTTGTTATCTTTTGTATTAATGATACGATTAAAAATTGGATGAAATGCACATATTCCTTTTTAAAATTATTTAGTTAATTGATATTGATTACGTACCGTGATATTGACCCATCCATCCGCACATACATGTATGGTGGTATTGACCCATCAACCTGCCAATACATATACAGTGGTATTGAACCACCCACCCACCCTTACACGTACCATGGTAAACTCTACGAGATTAATGAACAATTTTATTGCTAGCAATTCATACCAGGTGTTAATGTGACACTTTTGTGATCATCTTGGGGTCTGACATTGGCACATGGACCATTGGGATCCACTGGAAACGGACGTTCAATCGTAATATCCACCTGCTTCCATTCTCCATCAACCTACAACATAATCTTGTTCAATGCCTTCTTAGATTATCATAAGTGATAGCAAATATACATAGTGAAGGGGAGGCAATAAAAATTCTATAGCAAAAGGATAATTTAAAAATATATTAAAACAAAGATCTATTCAATGAATTTTCCAAAATTTTAAACTTTTTTTCATGGGGACCAATTTTCTACATCTTCTGAAAGTGGTGTATATTAAAACTGGGGTTTTTAGATATTGAAACATGAAACACCTAGTTGTAATATTGGCTATTTTATTTATTTAATACTTTAAGTTATGAAAATTTCAGTTTAACCCATCTTAAGCTTAACAACGGGTAAATTTATCACAGCAAACCACCGAGCCACCTAAAGCGAGTAAATTATTCAGCGTAAGGCTACTATAAAGGAATGTTATTTCACTTTCAGGCTGAAAGTATCCAGTGTAATAGATCTACCTGAGCTTTGTTGAACGTTTTTTATTTTGTATATTTATAAGTTTAAATACATGTGATTTTTTATAAATAGTATTTTGTTTAGGTTTTAAAATATAGTGTTGTGATAGATCATACTTCAGCTAACATTCCATATCTGGTTTGAGTATTGACAAAAAGGAAAAATAAAATAACACTCAGAACGTGGGCAGATTTTAAAGTGTCCAGGACATACAGCACAATCCAATTCAGTCATTGCTTACTCAAGGCTTGAAAAAATTCCCTTCATAGATGAGAAAAAGGTATTTAGTCCATCTAATTTCTATTATTTTTTTAATAATCTTTTTGGAAGAAATAGTAAGAGAAACAAACAAGTATGCGCTACTCATTTTTTGCCTAATTTAAATTTAATTCCAGAATTTTCAAGTGGAAAGATCAAACCAATAAAGAAGTAGAGAAATTTGTTTGGCTACCGTTATACGACGGCACAGAAAGACTGAATAGGCTCAAACACTACTGAGGAACAATGTTTATAAATTTCAAGTTTTTACGATTTCATTGAAAATCCTGAGAAATATTTTTTATTTGAATCATGTAAGTACATTAAGTAATAACTAGATTGTTTCAATCTAAATAGAAATAAAATCTGTAAACATAAATGGAATGATAAACTAACCAAAGAGACACACAAATATGGAAGTAAAATTTAACTTAGGTCAGTTCAATAAATTTAATAATTACTGTAACTAAACACAGAGTAAAAATTAAACTTAAACATGTCCAAAATTATTTACTTTTGGCTCGTATCTGATGACTATGTTGTATTCCATTGATGTGTGGATGTTGTCAACCTCGAATTCAAGTTCAGTGCCGGGACGAGCCAGTACAAACCCAAGCCCAGTCCAAGTTGTCTCCTGCCCATCTCTATAAGGTTCTCGGATTTCCACTTGACAGTTCTAAAAAACAAAATATAATATTACAGTACATGACATTAATTATTCAATTTACTAATTATGTGTACCACAACTAAACAGGAGTTTCTGACTTCAGAAATCAGGCATAATAACTCATTAAACTAGAGAAGATCTACATAAAAAACTACGGCAAAATATAAACACAAGAGTTGTACAAAATGTAATCAACATTTCAAAGATAAACCAAACCAATCAATAATGAATATTTTGATAAATAAAAATTAGTTTAGAAAATTCTAAAATTCGACCAAATATAGAAAATGTTTGGCTGATGTAGGTTTAATAAACCTAAAATTTTCTGATAGCCAAATTATTCTAGTTTACAAAAATATATATGTGTGTAGTTATATGCTAAAAGTAATTTTTTATTAATTTTTTCCTTGAACGCTGCAAAAGACATAAAAATGGCCTGACACTGAGGGGGTTTTTAGTGCAGCACTTGGATGGTTAAATGATCATATGAATACAGTACTGATGTCTATTTCTTTGAAATTTGTTTAACCTCCCATTTCCCCAACTTAAAACCATGTTCACAAAGTCAGATGTGAAGTAACATGAAACTCATGCTGGACAATAAATAGATTAATCATTATTTTTCTTCTGTAAATTTTACATTCATGTTCTGTAGAACTCCTTGACTTGTAAATCTACAACACATTAAAGTTGTTTTTGGTATCTTTCAATTTCTAAGAAAACTCACTCCCAATTAACATACAGGCTAGAAAAAAACAAAATAATCAATCAGAATAAATGTAACAGGTAAAGATAAAACTTACACTGCTGCAATTGGCATTCTCAGCCTCCAGGGTAAGGTAGTCTATTTGGCCCACAAAGTAACTTTGGTCTGGTGTACTGCAGTTCCGACCAGTCAAGTGAGGGCGGCACCTACAAGCATAACTCTGGTTACAACATAAATAGGAATAAGCAACTAACAAAGGGCAAATAGTTTCTTTAAATTAAGTCAACGAGTTTCTTCTTCTTAAAGTGATCGGTTTATATTACCCACTAAACTTTCTTTTTAATAATTGGTGAAATAAGCCAACTATAGCCTATTGTTTGTTCAGTGAAATATGAAGTAGTGTAGACTGCGTGAGAATAGCCTGCCGGTGGATAGTATGCCTGGATTCCCCTCCTCACCCCCATCCAACAATGTTGCCAGATGAAAGTTCACGGATAATAAGTGATCTGTTGCAGTAAATAAAAAACATAATTTGTTATTATAAACAAATATATGTATATTTCATTGATCGTAAATTTAGTGAAGGTAAGAATGTTACCATTATGTAATTATTGTTTAATGTATACTTTTTGTTAATTTTATTAATGATTCTGATATTTTTTTAATGAATAGATTAGTTTATAGCCATTACCAATGTGGCATGGAAACAAATTCAATGTTTACATTTTTTGAGGTGTGTGTTTGGGTTCATTTATCTGTTTTGCAAACAATATATCAATCAAGCAGACATTAAGTGAACATAGTCGTATCACAGCAGAACCGTGTAATGATAAGCAGTGATATGGCAACACCATAAAAAATATCATCGAACAATTTTTATTCAGTTAACACTATCAAATGTAACTAACAAAATCTTGGTCTTCGGGATTCGACCACATCACTAGGTTATGCACATTATGTACAAACATTGCTGCCACTTCGGCCACATTACAGTCAGCCATCTTCAGGATGAGAAGAACTCTGTTACTCACAGAACTCAACTCCGTTTTTGGTGAATACATTTACACAATACCTACTACAAAGAGCGTCACTTGCTTTTATTGTAGCTTCATTCTTTTTATCGGCATATATTCTTAATTTTCTCAATTTAAACTTTAAATTGACAGTGATAGTTGAATATATGGTAAACAAAATTATTTAATTTTATCAAATTAATAACCATTAGGTCAAACTCCAAAATTTTCCAACAAAACAATTTTTTTTAGCTCTTGCTATTTATCAGGCTTTGATCTATTTATTAAGTTAGTCTTATCATTATTGTTAGCAAAACATAGTTTTAAAAATTAATATACTTATTTGTTTATTTAGAATTATTTTGTTAACATGTACAAAACTAATATCATAGGTTTAGTTAGTGTTTAAAACTATTTAATAAAATAAAATAATGTTTATCATCTCTTAGATAGTACACCTTATTTTAAATACCTCAAATATGTATTTATTTTAAAGCACGATAACAACAGATACAACAACGATTTTGTAAACAATAAACCGGGATTTTAACAGGAAGGAATGCAAGCTGCAGTCTGTCCCTCATATCACATAAGAGAGAAAGGAAGGACCTGGCACAAAACTATGAAAAAAACTTCAATTAAAAGTTTTGAATTATGAGCAAATTGAATTTGTTTCAAATTCTTCTTTACTCAGCTGGAAACAATTCCCTCATAAAAAATTCCCAAAACTTGGGAGGAAAATTAATTTCCCTCAGATTCTCTCCTGAGCCTAAAAATCACCAACTCTCCATCGCTATTTAACAGGAGAAACCCCTCTTTAATGGTTAGGTGTAAGAGAGGACTTTTTTGTCCTAAGCTTACCAATTGTTTATACAATATAGTAATTTTTCGGATCTTTTACGTTAATTCACTACCACTACTTTTTTGTTTCCTTTAATTCATTACTACTTGATAAATATTAGAAGTTTGCAATATTAGATTGCTCTAAAAACTGTTCCCCAATCATTTTTACATCCATTGTGGTATTTCTTATCCGCTAGGAATCCAATATCACTGGCCTTATCTTATCGCTTTCCAAGAACTTACACACGGAGAGCGCATTCGGCGGTAAGTGTAAATCATTGGATATAAAAATAAACATATAAAGTACAATATGGTTATTGATATTATAGTGTTTCAAAAAATATTATTTTAACAGTATTAAATTTAATTGGAGAAAAGAAAACAAAAAAAATTATAAATTAAATTTTAAATGAAATGAATTCACTACCACTACTTTTTCCGTTCCTTCACCACCACTACTTTTGTTATCGCAATTACAGTTAAGTTAGGTTAGGTGGCTACTAAAGTTGATCACAAACTGGTTAATATTTATTTGTTTTCAATTTGTTTTCAATTTCAGTTTGTGATAGCATGTAGAAGTTTAGAAAATAAGATCTCATTTCGTCACTTTATACAGTAAAACATTATATTACATATCAAACGACAGAGGAGATCATACTCTATTTCGTTGTCTTTGGTTTTCTACTGTTCTGTACAAGGAGAAAAAAATCAGCTGATTTATACTAAGCTCTAGTGTTGCTGTCAGTGTTTTGGTGAATGCGACGTAGTAAGTTGGGTTATTGTTTGTTTACTTGTTATGTTTGTACAAAATGGGTGACGATTTACGTGATAAATCCAGTGATATAAGAGAAATATTAGAAGAAAATGATAGTGACAGTGGTAGTGACATTGTAGCTGAAGACTTTCCTTCCGATAGTTCCCTTCTGGACTTTTCATCGGGTAGTGATGACAACTACGTTCCTGACTTGGACGATTTAGAGACTTCAGATGCTAACGTAAGTCCTACTGATGATGATGATGATACACCCATAGACCCTGGGCCCTCTACCTCTACTCATATATCTATACCTAGGCCTAGACAAAATAGACGAAATTTATTGTGGATAAGAGTATACCCTCCTGAACCAGAGCAGGACATAGGCCCATTGTATATAGTTCAGTTTTTTAGTGTAATTTTTCTTTTGTAAACAATAAGCCATATAATGTATATATTTTCTTTTTGTGTATAAAATTTTTAACAAAACCTATATCTTGGATTTTCTTTTAATTGATTTTTGGATTTCATCATCATGGTGTCAATATAGAAAAAATTTCAAATTTTGGATACTTCTGCATATAATCATGGAGAACATACACAATATACAAGGTATGTAAACAAAACTATTTTTCTAAGATTGCCTAGGTCTTCTAGTTTCTATTGATATATAACACTTGCTATTTTCAATTGTTTATGTATATGTTATACATTTTTATGTATAACTCTGCGAAGTACCTAAAAAGGGGCCAACATTAAAGGGTGAAGTAATGGACGCTGGGAGGGTTAAGTAAAATATTATTTGAAAACAGTACATTTTTGTGGCTTATTCAGTTTCGTTTCAAATTGACTATGAGTGTGTATTTTATGACAAATGTGTTTAACCTAATGTTAATGTACACCACATTATATTATTGCATAACATACACAGCTCAAAAACTGTTTAATTGAGCCAACACAATGTTTATATCATTGTATTTATTCGGTAATGGTACAGATTCGGATACTAGGTAAATATTTCTGTAATGTAACACCATGCATATACTAACCTACACTGCCCACTGATAACATCACAAGTGTTATCAACAGCACCTCCCAGGTCACAATCACAAGGCTTGCAGCCATCATTGGAATCGGAGAGGCCATAATACTCAGGTAAGCACTGATTACAGTCTCGCCCAATCACATACCGCTTGCACGTGCATTCTCCCGTAATCTGGTCACATCCTTCATTGTTGATTGTACCCAGTAAGTTGCATGTACATGCTAAAAAAAAATGTATATATTTTATACAAATTTGGGTGTAAAATGCCTGCAAGTTCAATGCCTACTAAATCATTACTCTACTATATTTTTGAATAATATTTCAAAATATTTAATACCATAATTTATTAAAGGATCACTCCAAATAAGGAATTTATTTTCAATCCTCATTGGATCTTCAAGTCCAAGGTATGCACCTAATTTGCAAGGTTGAATGTGAATTTATTGTAAATTTAAAAATTAAATTCTTGTTAAAATATACAAATTAAGATAACTCCTTGGGCAGACAAGAGGGAGCACTCTTGAGGACATTTGGACAGCTGAACGATGGTATTTATATTGGTATCTATTTGATTATAACTCCTCAACTTTCTCTTAACCCTCCAAGTGGCGCTCACAAACACTCTCAGTGGCAGGGTATTTTGAGAGATTTTGCATCCCCCGACTAAAAGTCTTGTATTAACATCTCAAATTATCAAAATATGTTGAATAATACATCAATTTAAAGCTTATAACATGCACAATACAATAATAACATAGTTGAAGTACTTACCAAACATTGGAGTAAACAATCTTGTGTTGCACCCAACAAAATGTTTCTTCAAAATTTTGTTTTTATTTGAGTGCCCAATTTGCGTATATGTAGAATGACCACATAAAAATATGATATAGCCAGTTTTTCTAAATTTTATCGTGAACAAAAAAATATAAAGTTTATCTAAACTACCAAATATAATAAAATTAGGGATGGGCCGATACCAAAAAAATTCGATTCCGATACCGATTCCGATACAAAAATTTTGGTCTCGATTCTCGATACCAAATTCGATTCCGATTCCTGCCTTATTTCCGATACCAAAAAAGTATGAATCTTATTTACTTGTACTTATTCTCGATACCACATTTGATTTCGATTCCTGCCTTATTTCCGATACCAAAAAGTATGAATCTTATTTACTTGTACTTATTTTATAAGTTACCTGTTTGTACAATATATTCTGGAGAAATAATTCAAAGGTATTTGTAATAAATAAAACAAAAACAGTTTATTACCATTTTCTTGGTAAATACATAAACCTGTTGAAGACTATCTATTACAAATCATGTAATTTACTGAAGTAATAACGTTTTAATTTTAAACACTTTGTATTTATTTTAGGAAAAGATGACATGTCATATATCTCGAAATTTATTTAATTAGTAAAATACTTTAAGCCAAACAAGTAACAGAATATTTTAATGCACATGTAACTCATAAAAAAATGAGTTATTAAGTAAGATCAGTTAAATTATTAAGAGTAAAAAAAAATAAAACAACACTCACTAAAAAATCACTTATAACTGACAAAAAATAATATCACGAATTTTATTTAAAAACAACAGATTTATCTCTCAAAACAAATAAACACGACCGATTGTAAAAGAATAGCGGGCTAGCGGCGTCGTTGGCGTCACTTCGGGCTTGCCGGGAATGCTGGGTAAAACTTGGTCCAATCAGAAACGAGATGTACCGGGATAACTGTTGTGTCGCTGCAGCTGGAACTGCTTTGTTTAAAAATGTTCTGAGAGCGAAATCAATTCCAACTGTTCACCAGTTATTCCGTTCTTATAAGAACTACTTTCAAATCAGCTGCAAGCTGTTCAACCAGTTACAGCTCTTTTATATAACTGGAATTATCATTCTTAAAATAATTAATAATGAGTATAATTTGATAGTTTTGATTGCAAATCATTATTGTCAAAGTATTTTCAATTTAGCGCTATTGAGATTATTTTAAAAGTAGTTGCTGCTGGAAATGGTTTAGGAACGAGTTCCGCGGCCTCCGGGGAACTAGCTGCAGATATTGTCGCTACTAGTATTATTGATTGCGATGGCTGCAACTACGTCAGAAACGATCGCTAACTGAACTCGAATGGAATACGTGCTTTCTTTGACGATTATTCTTATACATTCAACGTTTAAAATACGTAATTCATTACAGAATCAATAAATTTCAATGAGTATTGGAACTTTAAATACTATTTTGTGGAGTTTACATTGATTTTATAGTTTTTTTGTCCAAAAATACTTAGGAAATATTGGTATCGGAATCGAGTGAAATGAGCCAAGGTATCGAGAATCGTCGATACCTCGATACCACTAAGTATCGAGGTATCGAGTATCGGAATCGACCCATCCCTAAATAAAATCACAAAAAAATAAATGAGTAAAACTGACTTAGTGACTTAAGTGTTGCCTAACAACAGACTCTCAGTGAACGAAAAAGTCAAAGACTTTCAAATGACATATCGAGGAAAAACAAGTATGAGTACTGTATGAAATGATACTTTAGAATATCCCCTTTCATTTAATATGAGCGACAATGCGTTTTGGAAACCTATAAGTTATTTAAACACATGAACAAAAAAGGCTTACATTGATAGATGCTGTAGCATCTTTGCCCCATTATGAAGGGGGGGAGATAGACGCTACAGACAGCGTCTTTTGCCACTGGAGGGTTAAGATATTTTCTTACGCCTATTTGAGAAAAAAAATATTTTTACTACAAAAACATTAAATAGTAAGTAATGATCTTACGTTGGCAGCCTTCAGGATTATTCTCGTCAAAATTCCAAAAGCCATTCTTGCATCTATCACAGCGTCTGCCCTCAACATTGGCCTTGCAGTGACAACGACCAGACACAAGATCACTTGCTTCGTCTGTGTATGAATCACAAATGCCTTCATCCAAAGAACCACTGGGGTCACAGTTGCATGCTGGAAAAGTCGTATGAAAGATTTCAAACATTGATTTTAGCACAGCTCCAAGAGCATTGAGTGTATTTTACTTTTGACTGTTAATTTTATATTAAGTATGAATAAGGTTAGAAACCTAATATGGAGCTACACTGATGAGGGAAAAGAATTTAAATAATATCTTTGGATAAATGTCAATAAGGAAAGGAAACAACAGTTTTACTCAGAATATCGTTAACAATTACAATCTGCATATCCGTTTATTATCTTGTTATTCTACTCACTAAGAATTATAATTCATTCTCAGCATTATATTACCTCTAAATTGTTTAAATTACTATCGCTGCTGATATTTATATGGAACTGCATGAGAGTGGCAACTGGTGCTGTTTCAGTTGACTCATGATAAATTGACTGGTTTTTGTACCTCAATAATTAAACGGTGAACTTATCCAGAGGAATTCAGTAAAAAAAACATGTTGTATGTCTCTTAGTGGGGATAGATGCCCAATAAAGACACAGCCCCCTAGTTAGATGAGAACATTTTTATTTTGTAAGCTCGTTGGACCAATGGTTTAACGTGTCTTCCGAATCACGGGGGCAGCACAGGGGTAAAATCTTTCATGGTCACACAAAGTCCTTTAGCTATGGCCACTCCAATACAAGAGGAATTCAGTAACTCCCAACAATTACGATTACACGCACTAGCACAGTAATTTATTTTGATAATATTCATTATACTTTTTTGTCAGACTTGAACTAACCCCATTTAATCCAATAACTGGGATTTTTTCCAATCTGAAATGGGATTCGCTTAGTAGCCAAGGTCCAAATATTTGTCTAACCAACATTTAAACAAATCAACAACCGACCAAATCTTACTTTTACTGTTCATCTACCAAAACATATTTACTCATTATCTGAGCAAGTATCAATCAGTTTAACCTCTTTAGCACTGATGTTAGCTTAAGAAAACCACTTTAATGTGTTTGAAAAGTGCAAGCGTCTTCATTTTAAAATGATCGTAATCAAGCCTTGTTTATGATTTAAAATATAGATACATAATGGTCTAATATAATTGTTAGTTATCAACACCAGTGTGCAAAATGTAAAAAGGGTTTGCACACAATGCTACCCAAAGCACATTTTCTAAGAAATATTTTTCGGAGTGTGTATAACTTTTTCACAAAGTAATTTTTTTATATACAAAATTAATTTTGTCAACCAAAGAACTTTTAATTTACTTTTCCCAATATATATTCAATAACTATAAAACACGATTGAAGTGTTTTTCTTCAATAAATTAATATATATATATATATATATGGTCTAGTATAATTGTTAATTATCAACACCAGTGTGCAAAATGTAAAAAGGGTTTGCACACAATGCTACCCAAAGCACATTTTCTAAGAAATATTTTTTGGAGTGTGTATAACTTTTTCACAAAATAATTTTTTATATACAAAATTGATTTTGTCAACCAAAGAACTTTTAATTTACTTTTCCCAATATATATTCAATAACTATAAAACATGATTGAAGTGTTTTTCTTCAATAAATTAATGTATATATGTATATATATATATATATATATATATATATATATATATACGAGGGTTGTCTCAAAAGTAAGTTACACTATTTTATTAAAAGTATAAAAAACATCAGAAAATATTTTAAATGATATATTTTGAAAAGTACAAGTTAACCTTATTTTTCTACATAATTTCCATGATTTTCTAAACATTTTTGGTAACGTGGTAACAGTTTTTTCAGTCCCTCATCATACCATTCTGCCGCCATATTGCTTAGCCAACTCTCAACCTCTTCTTTCAGCTCATCGTCATTTGCGAAGCGCCGACCTCCAAGATGTTGTTTGAGGTGTGGGAAAAGATGAAAGTCACTTGGTGCAAGGTCGGGGGAGTAAGGTGGATGTCCAAAAACATCCCATCGAAAATCTGTGAGCAGGTCTTGGGTCTGACGAGCAGCATGTGGGCGAGCGTTGTCATGGAACAAAAAAACTTTTTTCGTCAACTTTCCTCTTCTTTTGTTCTGGATTGCTCTTCTCAGTTGTTCCAAAAGTTCACAATACCGTGCTGCTGTTATTGTAGTCCCACGAGGAAGGTAGTCGATCAATAACACACCTTTGTTGTCCCAAAAAACCGTCGCCATGATTTTTCCAGCGGATTCCACAACTTTCGCTTTTTTTGGTGTTGGTTCGTCCTTTCCTTTCCATACCATACTCTGTCTTTTCGATTCAGGCGTCCAATGATGGATCCAGGTCTCATCCCCAGTCACTATTCGATCGAATAAATTGTCTCCTTCATCATCGAAAAATTGTTGAAATTGCAAAGCAGCATCAACTCTCTGCTCTTTGTGCTGTTCTGTGAGAAGGCGTGGAACCCACCTTGCACACACTTTTGACAGATGAAGATCATCAGAAATAATCCTGTGGAGTGATGCACGGCTTATTTCTACATTAGAAGGCAGTTGACAAAGGATTTCGTCAAGAGTCAGGCGCCGATCGGTGTCAATGACCTTTCTGACATCTTCAACAACAGTTGCCGCGCGAGAAGTGGAGGGGCGGCCGCTTCGTTGTTCATCATGCAGTGTTGTCCGTCCTTCAATGAATGATTGACGCCAACGAGATACCATTGGCCTTGACATCACACCTTCACCATAAACACTACACAACTCATGATGAATTTCAGTAGCAGTTTTATTTTTTGCTGTTAAAAAACGAATAATAGCGCGAATTTCACAATCGGCGGTAGGAACAAGTGGTGTCTCCATATTGCCTGTAGTCTGACTGGCCGATCGATCGACGCACGCACATAGGAATTTTACAGTGCTGCCACTACGCCCAGACGCAAATACTCCGCGACTCCCAGACTTCTGGCGCCAAAAGAACGGCTTTAAAAAAATAGTGTAACTTACTTTTGAGACGACCCTCGTGTATATATATATATATATATATATATATATATATATATATATATATATTAATTTATATATATATATATACAGGGTGTCCCAAAAGTCGAGGTCCAAACTTCACAAGCTTGTTATATGGATAATTTCCAACAAAAAATGTCCTTTATATATCTTTCGTATTGTTAATAGTTACCGAGCTATTGACTTTTTTAATATTTTTTAAAAATATGTGTATTGCAACAGAAAAAAATCATTTTTATGCACGAAATAATGCACAAAGAGCCTTAAAACTGTTACAATATAATTTGAATAAGTATATTTGCATAATTATACAGTTTTAAGGCATTTCGGGAAGTTAAAAACATAGATTAATAGTGTTTAAACTTTATTCTTTTAACTTAAAATAAAGTTACTACTACATTCAAACGGTGACTGCAAATGTAATTTTACCCTAAGCTAATACCCAAATATCTTAAAAACTTCACTAATTAATGCAGAATTAAAAAATACTAACACATTATCGAATTCGTTAGCTTCTTTTGAGAATTGGTGCATTTTTCAAAATAAGTACACGATTTTTGCGTACTAGCCACTTATCCACATTCGCGTTGCTGCGCTTCTTCGCGGATATTTTACGTATTGTCAAAACTAACAAATCATTTCAAAAAGGCTAGAGCAATAATGTAACTGCTATTGAAACACAAATTTTGTGCTCATACTATAATTTTATTAAGTAAATAATTGTTAAACTCTTTACATTGATTTATTATACTTGTTTAGTCTCCTGCAGTACATTACAAATAATTCCACTAATATCAGGGCCCTACAAACAAAATCAGCTGTTAATAACACACAAAACAAATCAGCTGTTACTGTTGGAGTAGATGTTTTATTGTTGACCAGATGGGTATTAATAAACATTGAATATTTTATATCAGTGCAATGTTGAAAATTGTCATTAACAGTATTTTGTGTGTTGTTTGCTGAAATAATCTATTTTTTTAATTCACGTTTGTTTTTTAAGTGTTTCAGTTTGTATTATGACATATATTTCACTGTTAAGGTATTCCCCTATGAGGAAAATTTTCAAAGACGTGAATTTTTGTATGGTCTTTGTAACGGAAATGCCCGTGCTGTTGCAAGGGAATATAAAGTTAGCTATCTTAACAGAGAACGATTCCCTGATCATATAGTATTTTTGTATCTGCATGGGTCTGTAGTGCAGGAGGGTAAAATTCCCAGACATTCTGAGAGGTTAGGCGGAACCCGTATTAACAATAATTATGATGAAATAATTGTAAATATGATAGAAGAAGGTCAAACTACAAGTGTCCGCCTTTTATCCAGACAGACTGCCATACCAAGTTTATCAGTTCACCGGAGACTTAAAAGTTACTAGTTATATCCTTATCATATACAGCGAGTTTAATCTCTTCTACCCACAGATTATTCTAGAAGAGCGCGCTTTTGTAGAGAGATGCTTAGAAGAAATTAAGTTCATCCTGGGGTTTTCAATAACATTTTGTAGACTGACGAAAGTTTTGTCAAAAGAACAAGAATTTACAATGATCACAACACACATTATTGGTCATATGAAAACCCTAAAGTAATAAGAAATGATCACTTTCAGCACTAGTTTGGAATAAACATATGGGCTGGTATCATTAAAGGAAAATTAGTTGGGCCATTTGAGTTGCCAGGTAGAGTGAATGGAGCGAATTATTTTAACTTTCTACAAAACAACCTTAGAGAAATCCTTGAAGATGTTACATTTGGCATACGTGAAAATATTTGGTTTCAATGTGATGGCACTCCAGCCCTTTATTCTCATAAATTTAGGCTCTATCTAAATGCCGAATTCTTAAATTGCTGGATTGGAACCATAGAATGGCCACCCAGATCACCTGATCTAAACTCCAAGGATTTATTTTTGTGAGGATACTACAAGGAATTAGTGATTTCTTCATATTCCCATACACAAGATGAACTAAGACGACCAATAACAGTTACCAATACAATTAAGAATAATGAACAATCCTTTCATTCTCTAAGGAGAAATTGTCGTCGTTGTCAGCTTTGTATCAGGGAAGAGGGTAGGAATTTTGAACTTTTATTGTAATAGGTATATTTTTTTTAAATATACTGTAATTTATGTAATCTATTTCCTTATTGCTTTGTTTGCTTCTATCAAATAATTTTACTTAAACGGTCATCAACTTTAATCTTACTGTATTACACTAAATATTTATAAAATTATTTACTTAAAAAAATTATAACGTCAGCACAAAATGTGAGTTTCAATAGCAGTTACATTATCGCTCTAGCCTTTTTGAAATGACTTGTTAGCTTTGTCCACGCGTAAAACTTCCGCGAAGAAGCGCCACAACGCGAGGGTGGACAAGTGGCCAGCCCGCAAAAAACGTGTGCTTATTTTCAAAAATACACCAATTCTCAAAAGAAGCTAACGAATTCGTTAATGTGTTAGTATTTCTGAATTCTGCATTAATTGGTGAAGTTTTTAAGATATTTGGTCATTAGCTTAAGGTAAAAATGTATTTGCAGTCACCGTTTGAATGTAGAAGTAACTTCATTTTCAGTTAAAAAAATAAAGTTTAAACACTATTAATCTATGTTTTTCCAATCCCAAAATGCCTTAAAACTGTATAATTATGCAAATATAGTTATTCAAATTATATTGTAAAAGTTTTAAGGCCCTGCGTGCATTATTTCTTGAATAAAAATGATTTTTTTCTGTTGCAAGACACATATTTTCAAAAATATTTAAAAAGTCGATAGCTCGGTAACTATTAACAATACTATAGATACATAAAGGACATTTTTTGTTGGAAATGATCCATATAACAAGCCTGTGAAGTTTGGACGTCGACTTTTGGGACACCCTGTATATATATATATATATATATATATATATATATATATATATATATATATATATATATATATATATTAATTTATTGAAGAAAAACACTTCAATCATGTTTTATAGTTATTCCTATTATTGTTGTTGTTGTTGTTATATGCCTAACTTGACAAAAATTGAAAATCCCACACATTTTTCAATGAACTGCTGTGGCAACATACTTAAAAGCGGACACATAAATTTTTTTACTAAATGTACAGAATTACATATTCTATTAGTACTATCCTAGCACTAATTTAACATTACAATAAAGTAGGACCTAACATTTTTCCTGAACCAATTTTCAAGTCAAAGTGAGAATTATCAAAATATTTTTTGGCATTCTCAAAAAACATTAAAAAAATAATTATGAATTTCTAGTCATAAATGGGGATTCGGTAGTCAAAATTGTAAAGGTTTGCAAATTGCTTGAAATATGCCTAGAATTCTTCGACGGGCCCAAAAGAAAATACCTGTCATTTTTCAGACATACTTTTAAAAACTTTTCCAGGCACTAAAAGGGTTAATATGGAACTTCGGGATGTTTCACAGTGGTTTAAAAAAGCGAGCTATGCAAAAGAAAGTTGTCTACATCTGTAGAGTATTATTAGAACAGCTCTCAGACCAATTAGAGGATTTGTTGTTCATATATTTACAAGTGCTTTGGTTACTTGTATGTCTGATTTTGGATTTCCATATTTTAGGTTTGTGAGTTAGCTTTTGTAACTAGCGTGGTTTTAAGTTTTGTGTACAGACAAGGTTAATCAGTCTATGATTTATTTTATAACTATAATCAAAGATATTGACTTGTTAATGAAGTGAAAGTATGCTTTCTACAACCTCTGATGACATGTTTCAATTAGTATTGAATAAAACGTTATAAAATAAAATCAAGCACTATAAGGTAAGGGAAGCTTTACAAATAGTATATACCTTTTGTATGGATGTGGGTTTAGCTTTTTTATTTAGTAAAAAATAAACATGCTAAATGATCAGTGCTGTTTTTCATCCCACTTATAATGCTTCATGTTGTATAATGTAACATCATAATCTAAAACTCTGCAGGGAACATTTTATGAAATATCAATACTTAACCACAAAGTTAAGTTCCATAAAATGCTTACGTTGACAAACATCAGGATCTGAGAAATCATAGGCAGGGTCTCTGTAGAAGAACTGCTTGCAGTGTTCACAGTTTCGGCCCATCGTGTTGTGTTGGCAGTTATCACAGACACCACCACTAACACGACCAGTCAGTTGGTAAACAGCCTCATCAAAGTGGCAGCTTGTTGCATGATTGTTGCAATTGCACCCTAGGAATTACGACATATTAAACTTTAGTGTCATGACTATAAAAATAAACTAAGAAAATTGTTAGCCTGCTATTTTGTTCATTAGAGTCAATCTAGTTCGTTTCTTTCTTCATTCAAGAATCTTCAAATTTAGATATTGGCTCTAAATCAGTTAAAACTTAAATTACACTAGTGTCTGTTTGCTACTTCTAATATATTACTTAATACTTACAATTTCACTTGTTCGCTTTCTCTGAGTTTAGTAGGCCTAAGAGAAGGAAACTTTAGCAAAAACATTGAACGAATATACAGAAATATAATAAGTGAACAAATAATTTTAAAATACAGCAATTGTTTGAAAATATCATAACAGTTCAAATGATATTTCTGAAAAAGATAAACTCATTACATTTTGTAGTAATACATTTATTCTATTAACTAAAATAATAATTAAGACTAATACTATAATCATGAATTATTTAATAAAGTAGAGCTTCATTATCAAACATTCTGTTTTAACAGATGTACTCATCCCGAAAACAATATTGTATAAAAATTGTATGAAAAGAATATAATGGATTATTGTTCCATAATGATGAACCTTTAGGCAGAAGTCTTTCAATCTTTCTGCAATGGTGTAAAAAAAAAAAAAATTCTGCAAGCACTATACTATGGTACCAATAGCGTAAAATGTCAACTGGACAAAAACTATTGTTATGTTGTCTATTTCCCAACAACAAAATGTAACTTAAAGATTTTTACCAAAATAATAAGATAGAATCACAATGTCATAAATTAAAATATTTTAAAGGCTTTTTAAAAGATATTAGTTTAATTTTGAATCTTACATTCAAACTCAATACACAAATAAGAAAGTTGAAATAAAGTAATTCATTTGAGATTAAATTTGTTGTATTTTTAATGTTTGGAGAGAAAACATATTGCGTGAAAATAAGCTAACATCCTTAGATTCTTAATAAAATTATGGTCAAATTCAAAGAATTTCAAAGGACGTAATTAACGTAATTCAAAGACATTTTTTTTCATTAATAATTAATAGTAAAATAATAATTGTATGGAAAGATGTTTCTAAAAAGGGAGGAATACAGGTGCCTTCCCCAACGAACTATGGCTGTCCCTTACATTATAGGTTAAGGTCGTTGTGAGCAAAAAACTGAAAACAATTAAGGTAGTTAAGACTCACTCATTGTTAGCAAGCAATTCTTTATAATTGAATAGATTTTATTTGGAATTTGTATTTATTCACTAATGAATTAATCTTTTTCTTTGTGGGAAAATGGAAACAGGGATTGTGAAAGAGTTTACTACCACACTAGAAGCATAGCTCAAGGCCTAATTAGAAGACCGGAAGTTAACAAAGTCTTTTATATAGCTTGGTCCAAAATTATTCAACCAGCTACCACAATATATAAAATGTCTAAAGAACCCCAAAAATATTTCTTTTTCAATTGAGATGTTTCCTCTTTTCAAAAGAAACCGTGAAACATTTTTTTACAATATTATCATAGCTAGGTATTTTTATATTATATTTTCAGTTAGTTCTAGTATTGCATAAATTATTCGATATATATATATATATATATATATATATATATATATATATATATATATATATATATATATATATATATATATATATATATATATATATTATATATATTTTATTTAATTATAAGCTTCAGTGATAAAATGTATTTTATTGCATATATATAGGCCTATATAGGTATATAGACATATTGTATATTTATGTATGTATATATTTGTAAATTACATTCATTTTATAAATGATTGATTGTGTAGCATACCGCAATATGTAGCTTAAAGTCGTTTTATGTAAATAATCAGACTAGAAGTAAGAATTATTTTCAATTTAACCGTTGCCTGCCATTGCAACTGGAATGGATGGTCAGGTTTTATTCCAATAATATAATTGTAAAAAATGTAAATATTTAAATGGAATAAATTTATTATTATTAAACGAATTATTTTGTTTGATAAATATCCTTTGTTCACAGTATTATGAATAAAGTATTAGTTAATATAAATACAATATTGTATTTTATTAATACCTAAAAATGTAAAAGAAAAGAACATAAAATTTGTTACTAAAATATTTTATTTCACCATTTGTTCCACGAATAATCTGCGTCTTCTAGTCACATAAATAATCATCCGGAATCATGAGTAAACCTACTGTTTTCATCCAAAATTATTTAAATTATATTCCCCATTTTTTAATATAGAAGTGAAATATTAAACTAAGTGATGCAAATTCTGTTTATGTTTAATTCAAGTTTATTTGACAAAGATTATAATGATGACCACTAATTCATAGACAACAGATGCAAATGTAAACGTTAGTATGCACTTATATTTTCTAGTTCTTAATTACCCAACATGGCCAAATTCCGATACCTGTCTGACTAGCAGAAGTAATCGGACTGGCATTCGTTTTCCAAGTTTTTACACCCTTCATTACGTCATTTTGAACTAGTTCATTACAGTGAACGAGTCAGTCGTAAACTAGTCTTTCAGATGAACTACCATTTCCCACCTCTAGAGTGGCGTAGTGTGGTTAGGGTTGATAAGATCTTGCACATGCGTTAAAGGCGACCAACACCTGACTTTCGTCTCACTCAAGCGCTCTACAGTCTGCTCCTGCTAATCAGCTGTTATTCATTTCGTAAAAGCCATGACATTCTGAACCAATTAGTACATATTGTTTTTTATTAAATTACACTACAAACACGATTCTAATTAATTTTTTATACACAAAGCCAGACATTGTGTTGCAGAAAATTATATTGTAATTTTGGGGTATGGAAAAAATTGTTTTTAATTAGACGATTTCTTTCTGCAGCCATCTCTTTCATTCTGTATCAATGTTGCACTTTCACACAAGGATGAAGAATAATGTATGTGCCTGGTGAGGGTTTTTCCCAAACTGTTTTGTTGCTTACTGTACTAGATTTTATGTTGAGCAAGGACTGTACCATGTGAGCAGACTACATCTGTTGAGGGAACGGAATTTATAGGACAGATGTCACTTTTAGAGAGGGGAATAGCGATAGCGTCACTCATGCACTCTTAGTCAGTAGTTTCCTGACCAGTAACACATATTAGTTCTTAGTGCAAGGGTTAATTATCACATTTGCTAAGTTAGGTTTAAAAACAAAATTGTTATTTGTGACTATAATTTAAGTTATGTTTGTTTACATGTTGTACGTACATTGAACTTAGGCCAATTAAAATGGCTTCCAAAAGAGATGTAGTGGCTATGCAAGATAAATTAATTATCACTCCCTAATATCCAACGTCATCACGGCCTGTTTACGTCAGATAAGTGAAGCTCTACTGCATATGAAATAAGCTTCGATTAAACAAAGCAGTTGTAAAGTGTGTAAGGTAAGTGAACAGATGCCAAGATATTTTGTGGTGGTTGGTAAGAAACAATATGCTGTGTGAATAGTCGGGTGACTAGGTTGCCATTATTAGTAAACCAAGAAGGAGTGTGTAGGCAAGAGCCTAATTAAGTTTTTTTAGGTAGATCCTAAACATTCTGCCTCTAGTAAATTATAGATGGATTGAATAAGATATGAATGAAAATGGAAAATGCAGCTCCTTACGTTTACACGCATTAGTCTCTTTTCCTGCTGGTTTCCATGGCAAGTCGTTGAAAAAATCTTCACATGCTTCACAATTCAGTCCTTTAGTGTTGTGGGTGCACTCGCATTTGCCGTACACCATGTCCTCTTTGGTCTCAACCCCCTCCTGAGGCAGGCATCGCGAGGCATGTCCATAGCACGAACAAGACCCTCGCACCACCATCTCATAGATAGCATAGTAATATTTCTCCTGAAATAATAGTTATTATTATTGTATTGATTAGCGTCTAATAATATATTTTAGTATTACTTTAATTTAAAAAAATTAGTACTAACAAAAACTTGAGTTTAATTTTTTTAAATATTTTTCATCAATATTTAACTTATCCAACAACTCATAAATATTATAACGTATCATTTTTTCCTTACAATTTTTATGCAAGTTGCCATTTCTAAAATATGTTTGTGGGAATATGAATATTTCAATTATGGTAAATTAAATTTTAATGCCAAATTTCATAATTAGTTGTTACAAAATCATGAAATTCAACATTATATTGAACTCAAATTCTGTCTTGTTTTTACCCACACATTTATTTTTCCTACAATCAATATTTGATAATTGCAAATTTATAAACTGTTTTTAATTAATTCAATTATTAAAAGATATTTGCTGTTTGAGTGTATGATTAGTTGATTGAGTATGTTGTTTGTAATAAGAAAATGTTTGTAATGCGTTAATTTTTTTTAACTCTGATTAAATATGTAATGAAATTATCAAAAACTATTTCCTCTAGTTAAAGAAACAGTCATTCTATTTGTGAAAAATATCAAAGACTTTTAGAATTGTATCGAAGAAGCAGCTGTGTAGAGCTTCCTTACGTTAATAGCTGGCGGGCACAGATGTATACACAAGGAATAGTACTGAAACTTATGTTTGCGTTTATATAATTTTTTTATTTGGGATTCAAATAAAATCTGGCAGTCCGATTTTTTTTATGCTATTCTGCTGCAGAAGTACAATTTTCTAATAGTGGATTCAACTCAATGAACCATTGTTAAGTGAAATTGATATAATAATGTACTAATAAAGAGCGGCAAATTAATTTTACTTATTTAGAGTTACCATGTTAAAAGCATTTTTTATATGCTGTTTCAGCTGTTAGTGTTTTGTTTCTGTGCCATGAAGAATGTCTTATAAAACATAAGTAATTTTCCATTGAATTAGTGTTAATTTTAGACATGCGCTTGAAAGGATACGATAGAAATCCATTGTGTATGGCACAAAACCAATAAAATTGAAAAATATATTGAAAGCAATTTTAATACAATAACTTTAAATACAACGATATTAGTTTGTCACTGTATTAACCCGTGATAGGTTGCTCTGTTAGGTAAGCCCTAACAAAAATAGTCTCTGTAGAGGATTTTTAAAAATATTTCAAGCTAAATTTTTGATGACCTTATAAGGCAACTATTTTTGGCGTAAACAGGATGACTAAGCATTCTGGTGTAGTGTGGGGAGGGGGTATAATGGTGTGCTTCTGTCCTGTTAGTACTGTCCTAGCCGTGCAACCGTTTATGTCACTGTAACTGTTAGTGGTTCCCTAACTACACAACATTTTCTGTTTCATAAATTTGTTGATTGCTTGTGTACAAAGTGTTGTTTCTTTTTTATAACTATCATTTAAGCTAAGTGTTAATATTATTGTTATAAGTTTTGTGTGTTTTATTCTAATACTTTGATTTTGTGTCTGACTGTGGTGTTCTTACGGTATTTTGTACTGTCCTCAAAATGGATTTACCGGCTCCTAAAAAAAGAGCAAACTTAATTATGAAATGGATTGAAAAAGAGGCCAATGATAAGGACGTTCCAAAATTGATGCCGATCTAATACTAATATATTTTTTCTAACAGATAATTTTCCTTAATATTTGTAATTTTTCTATTAACACGTTCAGTGCGGGTGGACCGTATACGATCCACCGCCGGCCGGGCGCTGGGAGCGCGTGGACCGGGCCCATACCACTCTACACTGTTGTTGCTATGCAGTCAGTGTGAGCTCAGCTCTTGCGCGAGGTAGACCTTAAGTTGGCCGCTATACGAATGTGAACCGTTCTATATTTTTGCGTTTTCCGTTTTTATCTATCGTTTTTTCGAGCGGAGTTTTACAATTATTGATGTAATTTAGTGATTTCTTCATGTAAATAAGTTTGTTCTTTAAGTAAATAAGTGAGTTTAGTGTAGTATTTAGCGTAATTTTTATTGTTGAAACATGGCTGACAACACTGTTGATGACCTTGACTTGAGTGACGACATTATTACAAGTGAAGATTCCGTCACCGAAAGTGATGATTATGATGAAGTTTTGAACCTTATTTGGTGTAACAACACTGCTGGACTCAAAAAAATTAACTTTTTGAAGGACAATAAGCTATTGGTGGCCATACCTGGTGATGGCTCACCTATTGATTGGTTTTCCAGCATCCCAAGGGGCTGATGGACCGTATCCAGACCACAACTTATGACGTCATAAACAACTTTTTCCCATGCTACAACCAACTTCATTTTGCTGTTTTTGGGCTGTCTATACCTTATGAAAAGTAAAATTAAATTTTATAGTACTCAGTTTCCCGGGTCGGTTAGAGTGTTTTTACTATAGCACTGAACGTGTTAATTGGTAATTTGTACTCAATAAAATAGTTTGAAGTCTAATTTTTGCTTTATTTAATATTCTGTTAGTTACGAGCTCCCTATATGCACAACTATTTATGTTACAGAGTGGGACGTAACTAACTGCAGGTTTAAACCATAGTCATAATTATATTATAGTTAATTGCTGTAATTTTTCAACATTTTTAAGCTTAAGCTTTAAAATATCAGAAGCATCATAAAAAAGCTGTCTCTAAGAAAATAAATAATCATATCTAAAACAGAATAAATAATTAATCACAATGCATTTACTTTTTTCAGACAATCTGACTAATGTTTTCTTTTTCTACGCTAAATACCTAACATGAAATGTACAAAAAATAATAAGGTTAACGTACCGTTGTCGTCCTCAGCTACAAAATACTATTTATTGGAGCAAGAACTCCGTGGTCACATCCACTGTACGTTGTCAAACACTTAAACAGTCACATTAAAACATTTATACGAAAATTTACATATTTACAAAAATAAAACACATGATGATTTTAGTTTGTATAGACGTACATTTAAAATATTTTCCCCTTATATAATAATCTGTAATAGAACAATTACATTGTAGTCCTTTTTGAAAAAAAAAAAAAATACTTGCAACTCAGCCTACGCACAGGCAGTATGCCCATGTAGGCTTTTCCCATGAAAAGGAATTACTGTACGGTTTTCTATTATTTTTATTTTAGACAGTTTGTTTAACGATTACCTTATATTATTTTTCAATGTATTTTTGTATTATTTGTATTGTTATGTTGAACAATATTATATAACTTACTGATGTATACATTTGAATGTTTGGGGAATAAATATATTTTCATTTCATATTTTCATTTCATTTCATTTCGATAACACAGCCGGCTGGTATCATGTGTTTGTTAACGTACAGTGGATGTGACCATGGAGTTCTCTTGCTCCGAAACCGGTAATCCAATAAATAGGATTTTGTAGCTGAAGACGTCAAAGAGACGTTACCCTTATTAATTGTTACATATATCAGCTCAGGAGGTTTTAACAATGAATAAAATGAAATGTACAGTCTATTGCTATGTCAACTGGTTAAATCGATTGTTATCATGTAAATCAGTTCTCTGCAGAGCTAAAAACTACTGTTAAAACTCTTTTTACTTAAAATAGACATCAATAAAAGAAAAGATCACTTTTCCATATGCTAACAAGATACATACTAAACACAAGATTTTGATAATTTCAGTAATAACCTACCTTAATTTCTTGCCGATTATCGAGCAAATCATCTCCAAGAGTGTGTAGTTTTGTAAAATTAATCCTGAGGTTTGTCATTTTCAACAAATTCTGCACTTCTTGTGAATAAAGGTCATTGTATAAGTGCTGCAGATTTGGAGCTAAAACCCTCATGATAATCTGTAAATATAAATTATATAAAACAAATTTGCAAAAGATTTTTAATTAATTGTAAAAAAATTTATATTCTGTTTAAATGGATAAGAGATAGAAAATAAACACGCTTACCATGGAACGCTTCATCAAACACAGAAATAATAATAGGATTAGCCTATACACATGTTTAGTAAAATACAAAATACTGCATGGGCTACAATGGTAGCCCGCGAGAGTATTGGTGTTCCACGATGCCACGAGAATACTGCAGGGTTAGTTTAGCTATAATGGTGGGAAGTTTGTTTATCTATCATAAAAGTGTAAACATGTTATTTTGCCCATTCATGTTTATTATGTTTTCAGCTACCTCAGTAAGAAATTATTTATGTATCCTGCCATCATTTCTAGCTCTGATGTATGTAGTTTTTCAATATGGAGTTTTATAGCTCTTTCATCTTAATTTTCTTTCTGTGTTTATGTTCCAGAGAGCCTTAATTTTACTGTCAGAATTCAGCGATTCTGGATGCAGCATCTTTCTGTCCCAAGTACTGAAATCTTAGTCTTTTTTTAGAAAGAGGTTCTCCTCATATGTTTGTCTCTATCTCTTTCATTATAATGAATTAGGCTGATGTAAATCTTCGTTTTAGAAGTACACTTCAGTTGAATCATTTAACCCTTCGAGTCCTGGTTTTTTGGTGCACTGCAGGGGCCGGGTATTTTTTCAAGAAAAACTAATGAAATAATTTTGAAGTATTGTAGAATAGCAAGTTCATTGTGTTATTGTACCTTATAAAAAAAAACGTGTAAAGATTTGTATACATAGGTACAAAATGTACAATATGTTGCTACAAAATTCTTATCATTGACCATGTTGAGTATCAGCTTAAAATTAGTAGGCCTATGTTGACGTTGTCCTTGCCAAGCAATAGTTTCTACAAATTCACAAGTATCATCAATATCACTATTACCATTGATTATATACATCTACAATAGATATTCCATCTAATAGGAATATTTGTTCCTGCAATTTTGTTAGTTTGTGTGGCCCACAACCACAACTGGTTTTAACTGCATTATATTTACATGGGACTACACTAGCACTCCAAAATGGCCCACAAAAACATGATATTTTGATACTCAAAATTTAACATTTGATGGGAAATTTATTTGTGTATGAAATCAATGCTATTACTAACATATCTATGTAGGTTTACATTGCTAAAATTGGCATTACCACTTGGTCATAATTTTTGTTATTGAGACATTGTTTTCTACAATTAAGATTACATTTCACAACATCAAAGCGAAACAGTAAGTAAACAAATGGCAGCTGACAAGCTGAATAAATCGTAATTTTCTTGTTCTTTAGTTACCAAACATAAAGTATAAAATAATGAACATAATTATATACCAAATGAAACACTCAAACTCATACTGAATAGTCTGGTATTTGAATTGTCTTGATCGGTTATGAAATGACACATTATGTTTCTTCCACGTGTTCGTGGTTCCCCGGTGGGACATTGTCATGCACGACACATAAACGCATGTGTGGGACTCAAAAGTTGAAAAGATAATTTAATTTTCTTACTTTATTTGATATGAAATTAAAAATGCCTTTATTAAAGGGCAAAGATATGATTGTCAAGTCCTCTCTTACACTTAACCCTAAATTGAATTAACTACTGGACAGATTTGAATGAAAACTGGCATTACGGCACTATTAAACTTGCAGGCTTCAACTTGTCTATTTAATGTTGTCTGTTGAATACTTCTTTGAATAATAGAACATTTTTTGCTTGTATTTCTTATTGTCATGGCTGTTTAGAAATTGGTTAAGTTTGTGTTCCTGAATATTGTACGCTCTGTCCACCAGTGTTTATAACTCTGGGTGTTGACCTTTTCCTCTTCAAGGCTAGTATTCTATCAATTGAAGTCATGGAAGTGAGTATGATTCTATTCAGCAAAAATTCGACTCTTTATATGATTAAGCATGCTAAGGTTTCTGACAGTTGGGTGTAGTCCTTTTTTTTTTTGCTGAAGCAGTCTATGACACCAATTAGAGGAACGAGGACTTTTCTCGATTTCAATTTATTGGAGAGCTTCAGACATTATTCCCAGGCACTGCTCCACACTCTCCTGATCTAATACTCATGGGATAAACAGGAATGACCAGGTTAATGAATGACTCTTCCCACTTCATAGAGCAATCAAGCACACATGTTTTTGTTGGTCAATAATTTCAAATCTGTTCACTGTTCTTCCTTAGAACATAGGAGCCGCACCTCCTTTAGTGTGTAATTCCTTAGAGTATACTTTGTTTGTATCCTTTTTTTCATCAAGATTAATAAGCCAGGACAAACATCAGGTAGGTGGGAGGCCCGCCAAGAAATACATCAGGAGGGTAAGACAGCTGGCCATCTACGTAGATGTCAGTTATGTAATACCTATATTTGTAAGTGTCATTTATGGTAATACCTATTGGAATTTTATGGAAGTGCAGAAAGATCAAAGTAAAAAATTTAGCAGCTGCAGAATCCATTGTCCATAAATGAAGAATTACTTAGACGAGATACACAAGCACTTAACAGAAAAAAAATAATTTTACAACTAAACAAAATGTTAGTTTTTTTTCTTTTTGGTGATATTATTTTTTCTAATGATGCCACTAACTCTTCATGAATTTTTAAATAAAGAATATGTATGATACTTAAGTTTATTTTTTACAAATGTCACACAATTTGTAGATCATATTGTCACTACAATTTGTACTATTGATAAATGATACTTATTTTTCTTAGTTTAAATGTTTTGATACTTTAGACTGTATGTAATTTTATTCTGGTTCACAAACTAATAAAGGTTATCTAATTTAATTAAAACACAACAATTAAAATAATTATTACATGTGATAAATGTATTAAATATGTAAATAAGATAAATAATGATGAATATTTTAAAATTTAAAATAAAGTTAACCGTCTGTATAGTAAATAAATAAATACAATTAAGGTTTAGTTTTATTTATTTATTTATTTATTTTTTTTTTTTATAGTATATCTAAATCGTAAGTGTTTAGTGGACTTGCACCTAATTACAAATGATAAAAATGTACAGTTGATATAACAAATGAAAACAGCACAGTAGTCCATAAATCTGCCTTAATAAGGTTATAACATCTATGGAATAATGTAATACCTAAATTGAATGGTAATATCTACCTCTCCTTCTGTTGAAGGTGCAACAGAAGAATACCTGGAGTCACAGACAATATCAGTCAGTGTCCGCTGAGGTTCCTTGGAGATGCCTGGGAAGGATGTATCGCAGTTCTGAGCAAAATATCTGTAAACCTGAAGCAGATAAATAACCATTCAACCTCTACTTGTCATATTTAAAATGTCCTTAAAAATAAATGTGATAAATACCAAGAGTAAACAATTATATTACTTAGAATGACAAAGACTCACTAAATAGTTTTTAGTGTTTAGAGTGTTTAGTCTTAATTTACAACTTTCCCTTAACCCATTGGCGATGTAATTAATTAAAAACAAAAAAATTGTAAGGCCAAGTACTTGAATAACAGTACTTGAAAGCTAAAAGTGAGAAAAACTGGTGCGATGACTGGTGCAGTTGACTGAACAATCAACATTACATAAAAAGCATCCTACCGCTACCCTGTCATGTCGTCACACTGATCCCTAAGTACGAGCCTGAGGCTCGTCGGGCCATGTAGGGCCATGCCCGTAGGAGGACGAGTCTAAAGCAATTGCATCAGTCACCTTTTGGTGCTCCTAGTGGAATTTGAAACCATGCCCCGCCATCTCCCTGGCCACAGGAGACAGCGACTATCCACTAGGCCTGAGGCACAACGTGGCATGGGCCAAAACCGGTTGAAAACAGATAGAAACTCTTAGCGGGAGAATTTTGTACAGCAATTTGGTAGTATATGGCTGTAGTTCTTCTTTTTGCCACTAGTTCTGCTCATAACAGGTAGTGCTCTCTAGTGAAAATGTTTGTTGTACAATTTAACTGATTGTTTGGTGCATATATTCAGTGACAGTGTAATGGAAAATGTTGAAGAAAGTTCTAATGGTTTTTTAGATTAATGCAAGTAAATGTTCAGTGTTTAAGAAATAAAATATTGCAGTTGGAATGTCTACGTGAAGAAAAAGATCTTAATGTTTTATGTATATCTGAACACTGGCTGCAACAAAATCAAGTAAATCTATTTGTACCAAGTAATTTTGTTCCTGCCAGTGTGATCTGTAGAAAATTAAGTAAAAATGGTGAAGTTGGAATTTTTATAAAAAAGTCTATACAATATTCTGTTGTTGATGTCTCAAAATTTAATTTGGAATTAGATATGGAAATTTGTTGTGTAAAATTGATAGATGAAAATATTGTAATTGTGAGCATCTATAGATCTCCAAGTGGAGATATAAATACATTTTTTGACTGTTTTGAACTTGCCATTAAGAAACTTTTATTAAATAACCATAGGATAATTATTGCAGGAGATTTTAATATTGAAATGGGAAACAACAACAATAACAACTTGGCTTATTTGAGATTTTGTAATATTCTCAGATCACTCAATCTGTTTTTAACAAATCGCCAGCCTACACGCTTAAAATCGTGCATTGACAATATTATTGTAAATTTCAATAAGAGTCAATATAACACTTCACTCGGAGAACATTATTTTGCAGACCACATACCACTTTTTTTTGACATGTTTAAAATTGATGACTCCCAAAAGAATCAAAATAAGTTAGCTAACGCATTTGTTAGGAAGCAGAACGACGAACACATAAATCTGTTTATATCTTGCCTAAAAAAAGAAAACTGGGAGATGATAGAAGATTTTAAAAACAATAAAATTAATGTTGAAAACCTATTTGATACATTTTTTAAAAAATATGTTGACTTGTGGCATTACTGTTCGCCTTTAGTGAAAAGATCAACAAATAAAACTAATAAAACTAAATTAATCAATTGGGACACACCTGAATTAGCTAAAGAAAAAATCAAATGCTCGCATTATTTACAATATATAAAAATTGACGGTCCAGGGGGTCAGAGCAAACTCAAGCAGCTTATGATAGTTATGTTCAATTTAAAAAAAGGTACCAAAATCAACTAATACAAGCCAAAAAAGTTGCAGTTGAACAATACATCATTAATGCACCAAACCAATGCAGGGCTGCATGGAAGGTGATTAATGATGAACATTCACCTACTCATAGTGTAGATGTTAGTTTAGATCCAGATGAGTTTAACCTTTACTTCTTGATTTTTTTTAAGACTTAAATGATAGAATTCCTTCCAGTCCTTACACACCAGACTATTTTTTAAGAGATCAGTGGGGTGGTCAAAACTCTTTTACTTTTACTTGGGTAAATGTCTCAGCCGATGATATCATGAAGACTGTATCTAAATTTTCAAATTCCAAAGCTATGGACTACTATTGGCTATCTAATTTTATAATAAAACAAACAATTAAGTTTATAAGTAAACCTCTTGCTTTTGTTTTAAACAATTGTATGAACGAAGGATATGTTGCACCATCACTTAAGGTATCAAAAGTTACTCCAATCTTTAAAAAAGGTGACAAAAACTTAATACAAAACTACCGTCCAATCTCAATTGTTCCTATTTTCTCTAAAATTTTCGAATCAATCATGTATAATCAGTTAAATAATTATTTTGAAACTCATAACTTACTGTCTAATTGTCAATTTGGCTTCCGCCAAAATAAGTCTACAACATCAGCAATATTAAATATAATTGATCACTCTCTAGAGGCCTTTGAAAAAAAAGATTCTGTCTCTTTAGTATTATGTGATCTTAGTAAAGCATTTGACAGTATTCCATCTCAAATTCTGATGAGCAAACTAATGTTTTATGGTGTTCGGGAAAACTCTCTAAAACTTATTAAATCATACCTTTCCAATAGGCTTCAATTTGTTTCAATTAAAAATAAGTGCTCTGAAATGAAAGAAGTAATAACCGGTGTGTCGCAAGGCTCCATTCTTGGGCCTTTTTTCTTCATAATTTACATAAACGATCTCCCTAAAAACCTCAATATTCATTCAGTAATTTATGCAGATGATACTACTTTATTTGCTAACCATCATAACTTAAATTGTCTTAAAGAAATTATTCAACAAGCAGAAACTACAGCGTATGAATGGTTCTCCACAAATAAGTTATCCTGCAATCCCCAAAAAACTCAGTATATTACTTTAAGCCTTAAACAAGAAATTAATCTAGAATCTGTTAAGCTCTTGGGAATAAACATTGATTCGAAATTAAATTGAATATCTCATATTGAAACTGTATGTAACAAACTCTCTAGGGTAAATTATCTGCTTTGGAAGCTTAAACATTTTGTTAGTCCAGAATATTTAAGACTCGCATACTTCGGACTCTTTCAGTCACATTTACTATATGGTTTACTTGCTTGGGGTCACTCTCCTCACGTTCACGACATCCTTTTACTACAGAAAAGGGCTGTGCGTTGCATTGCAGGAGCTGATCCCCTTGCACACTGTCAGCCTCTTTTTGTAGACCTTAAAATTCCCACCATAGTCAATCTTTATATTTTCCAAGTTTTGTTGCACACAAAATCAAATTTACATCAATTTCCTGTTAGACAGGAAATTCATCATTATTCTACTAGAGGGAGGAATAAGATTGATATACTTCCACACAGGTTATCTAAAACAGCAAGTTCTTACAAATTAAGCTGTATTTATTTTTTCAATAAGCTGCCCGAAGTTGCAAGATTAGTGAGTTTTAATAATTTTAGAAGAAAACTATACAATTGGTTAGAAAAAATCCCTTTTATAAAATTGATGAATTTTTAGATTGTCAAGTTGATATCATATTTTGATATATCTCTTGTTAGAGATGTGACATTAGGTAATTTTTTTTATAATTTTACATTACTGAAAACTGTTTTATGGCAATTCTTTGTATTACAAATTTATTGTTTTTTTTTTTTTTTTTTTTTTTTTTTTTTTTTACAATAGTAATTAATTGTCATAACTGTTTATATATAAGTTTACAGGAATGTATACACTGTAAGTATGCTTATGTATGATTTGACTTGTCCTATTTCTGTAAATCAGATCAATGGAATAAACGAATTCTTATTCTTATTCTTATTCACTGTTTAAACAATGATAAAAACGTGTTTGAAATAGTCAAATATAAAATAAAAGATATAACAAACCTAAAATTTAAAAATCAGGTTCAAAATTACAGTACTAGAACAGAAACTGTTGCAATATTGATTAATTTTGAAAAGTGTTTTAAATCAGTGGTTTCTAAACATATTTACATGTTTTAACACGATTTCAATATAAATTGATACTAATTTCATGTTTAAATCAGCTATATGACTTGAAATCGTTTACCTAAAGCTAATATTTAATTTTTTTTAACTTAACTCACCAGTTCACCTGGGCTTGCAAGCCTGTGTGTGAACCTTATTCAACATGTGAAGTACCGACCGTTGGCTCAGCGGGGATTAGAACCTTGGACTTTGCCCTCTGCAGTCCAAAGCCTTAGCCATTGAGCCACCACGCTGACGATAATATTGATAAAATTGTTTAACGACTTTCATTACTTAGCCTGAAACTGACCTGCCACGTTTTACCAAAGTCATATGAGCGTTCTATCAGCATGGCTGCTGGACGGAATGTTTTAAATGTGATAATTAAATGAGTGAAATGAAATTCTGCTTCCAGGTCCAATTGTATGGTTACATTCTCAATTCCATTTTCGGACTGCCACCATGAACGTTTGTTTGTCCTGAAAGCATTTACAAATGATATAAGTAAGAAGAATATAATTTATCCATCTCCTTTAACTAAAATGTTTAAGACAATTAATTATACAACTACAAGTGGCAGAAATAATAGCAACTCCAGCTTTGGCGTTTTAGATTAAATATAGATCGTAAAATCTAAATTGCCAAATCTTTATTGAAATAAAAGTATTAGTCCAGTTTAAGATATATACAAGATCAGTGAAAAGTTAAAAAAAAAATGATTATGTATTCACAAATTACTGTAAATATGGCAAAATCTCTAGAATTCTAAAATGTTTAGTTAAAAGCTAGAATAATTCCACTGATAAAAAGTATGAAACATTGTTTACATGTTATGATGAATAAATATTAAGTTAAATATTTAGAAAGCCATTACAAGATCAGTTCTGATAAATAGACTAGAATGATGAATTTATGAACTACTGCTCACTTTTGTAAATTAAAATAAAATCTATTCCTTAAAAATATTTAACCTTTAAAAGAAGACAGTTGGTTTAATACAGAATAACTAGGTTAAAGTTATTTCAAATGCAAATAAAATATAGTACTTGACATTTTAAGAATTTTAAAATTATTTTAATTTAGTTAAAGGGTTTGGTTATTCAAAGCACCCATTTTAGTTTCGTGGGGCAAATCATACAAGATTTAAATGGATAGGCTTTTTTGAAAAGGTAACAATTTAACATAATGATGAAACTCAAAATAAAATTTGATGGCCTCTGAAAAAATATAAAGACCATGTTGAAACAATCTTGAATAATAGAGGTCAGAAAAGAAAATAGGAATATATAGGCCATCCTATATATTCCTATTTATTTAAACACATATTTCCTATTCCTATACCTTCCTATCTCTATATAGGAAGATAGGAATATAGAGGCCAATCAACAATGATCTCAAATAACATACGTGTCCATATGGCTATAGTATCATGATTGAGATAGGTGGTCTCAAGATCAAGTTATACACATCACTTAACATTAGCATATTCCACCACTTCTTTTTAGGTGAGCTGCTGCACAGTAAAAAACATTTGGTCTAAACATTTACTATAGCTATAAACTAGTCTATAAATAGTATCAATATATTTTCAACTATTAATGGAAATAGAACAATTACCCTGGCTTATTCCTATAAACAATATTTTCAATCCTATGACTGAGTATTGGATTGTTGCCGTTTTGGAGGCTAGAATCACACCAGAAACATTTCTTCCGTTCTTCGAGATGAGATACTATGCAGTATCGTTCCTGAAAAACAAATTTGATATAAATACAGGCTTTTCTATTGTAATACAGCAAAATTTTGTGGCTTTCATAGTATAAATAAAATAAAATTGTTGTCGTACATAGCTTCGTAATAGGTAGATAATAATTGGAGATTTCCAATGCTTCAAGTGAAGAAACAAGCACAACGTTTCTACAGGTATGACAAACTCCTGTCGTATTCAGGTGTACTTACTAACTTAGCCTACATTTACTTTTCTTTCTTCTCCTTAACCTATATTAATTCACTACATGCTTAGATACTACAGATTACTGTTATGAAAGTCAATCCATGAAAGTTGGCACTGGTGGCGCAGTGCTGTAACCCAGCTACTTGGGGACAAAGTGTTTGGGAGATTGTAGGCGATAGGTTCCATGCTCGGTTCTCTTAATACCGACACGGCGTCCGCTCAATGGTTGTCATCAATATGGACACTACTAGAGAAGTCTGGAGTGTCCATGTTGAATGGTAGTCAAGGTTCGGGTGTTGTGTAGAGAGGAGAAATAAGTGTCAAACTTGTCAGTTAGCTGAAAAATCAGACCAACACTACGTGGTTCGGATTCCACGTAAAGCTGTAGGTCCCATAGTTGCCCTGGCTATTGGGCTATTAATAAATAGTCCTTTCTGAGCTAAGTCGAACTCAGATAGTAACAATGATTACACTCGTTCATCTACACTCATCACACTCATTCATGCCTCATATTCGCCCATATCTCTACGATCGGCGTCTTAGAGATGAATAATGAATAGCTTTGAATAGTGTAAATTTTGTGTTTAACAGAGAGTCAGAATCAAGCCTATCTCAATTTATGTCTTTCTTCATTGTCTTTTTGGTAATGCTTTCTTTCTTTGAGCTTTTTTCAGGATAAGCTAACAATGAATTTTACAAAGTCCAAAAGTCTTTTATCAACCCAACGCAGTCACCAGGAGGTTTAATTGAAGATTTTCAGGCGTAAGGACCAAGATCCCTGACTACTGTAGTAAAAATTTAATTTTACACTGAATTTAATCACTTGTCTACCCAGCACTATTAAGAGGCTGCATAGTAAATAAGCGGTAAACTTTTATGTGTTCCTAAATTCACTACACAGATCATCATATTGTTAGCCTCATATCAGTAACTATTCATTCCTGAAGCTGCTAAGATCACAGTAGTGGACATAACATGTGAAACGACAATAATTCTTTATTAACCCATCAAGAGATAACGTCTTGGACCAAGACATTGTTATGCCCGTGTGAAGTTCTAGCGTCTCGGCCAGAGACATTGTTACACGCGTGTGAAGTGCTTGCGTCTCAGACCGAAACGATCGCTAAACACATTGTATCAGAATTATTTATGATGCAATCCAGTTAATTTTATGGTAAACTAAACTAGAAACAATTTAGATTCCTGTCCATTGATTGGGTTCTATTTTGTTCATTGTCTAAGAAAAAATATTCTTTTGTCAGCTATGCTATAATATGTTACTCCCATTGTTGCAGTTTGTTTAGATATAGTTCTATTTCATAAAATTGTTCTTTTTATCAATTTTTTAATTATTTCTTTGTAAGCGTGATATTATTACAATGAAATGAATAAACTAAGCATTTCCATCCAAACTGGAATTTTGTTCATAACATGAACACAAGTTTTAAGTTTTTGCCTTTATGAGCCTGGCACATTTTGCCAAACCAAAAATATAGCTTTGAAAATAAATTAATATTATTATAAATAATATTACAAAATTGCAAATTATTGTATATTTTCGAATTTTGATGGTACATTTTTGTAAAATTATAGTAAATCTTGAAAAATTAATATTTTGAAAATTGTTTTTCTATTGTTACTTATACCAAGCTATCTAAAAGTCTTTTTAAGCGTTAGAATAATGTGTTGAGTTTTATTGTGAACATTTTCATTTGTAATATGTTATATTTCAAGTATTTGTTCATATTTTTTCTATTTATTACAACATGTCTGTGAGGGACTGAAAAAGGGGCTAGGGCTAAAGACTTCAGTCCTGCACTTGGAGGGTTGAATGAACCTAATGCCATGGTAAAGTCATAACAGAGATAACAGAGTGAGCTCCCAATCAGACTTGTTCTATCTACACCGAGGAAAAGATTGAACAATGTGAACCTGTTATCCCATGAATATCAAAAGAGGCCTACATACCATTTATAAGAAATGGCACCAAGAAACCCCTTCCTGTATTCAGGGACTTTGGAGATCTTTTACCAAAAGAAAAGCGCAAGTCTAGGGAATAACCACAGAGCCAACAAGTTGAGTAAAAAGTACATCTATCTCTAGCAATAAAAAAATAGGGATAAGTTGTCAGTTTTAGTCTAATTGGTTGAACCGCTGCTAAACTTGTCATCCAAGTAACCCCATTGGCTGCGGTGAATATTACAGTCCCAAATATAAGAAATAAAGCCTTTGAAAACGGAAGTGCTTTGTGACATTGTATATGATGTCATTTATTTATACACCCTCATTTATGTACTTTCAGATGATTTTATTGTCAATATAAAAATGTTAAATGACATCTCCGTATGTAGATTTATCATCATCATTACCTAGTATTACATAAATTACCACGCCACATTTCTACCACTCTATACACAGAACTACTGGCTCTCGCACCAAGTTCTGTATTTAAACTTGTTTCTTCAAGTACAATAATGTCAAGATTATTTTCAGCAGAGGTTCTAACCAAACACTCACACTTCATCTTACGTAGACTTTTGACATTTAAATGACAAATAATATTCAGAATAGAGCCAATTATTTTAATATTTTGTTCATTGCTTTATAAATCTGTATGGTAGCTGCCATAGCTGGGAGATCACAAATTTGTGATGGTCCAGCTACCAGGTTTGTTGCTCGTTAAGAACTACCCAGGAGATATGTACAGCTTTAAATTTACTGTGGACACGAACAAAATCATCCTCGGATATACTGGAAATACAAATGGGGATTAGCAGTAGATCAGTCATGTGATTGCGGGGAGTCTATACAAACAATGGATCACATAGTTTCAGAGTGCCCCTCCCTAGTTATTTATGATTTTATGGAGGGATAAACTAGCATAAATAAAATCAGTGAGGCAGGTCTTAAAAGGCGTCTTGGTTTGGACTTAGCTTTGTGACAGGAGATCAATTGCTATTTATTTACTTATTTTAAATGTTTATTATAATCTAATGACGTTTGGAGTTTTTTCCAAGCATAAAACACAGCTTTCATATAATTTTAAATGTAAAAATGGTAGCTGATAAAAAAACCATACGCTACTCATATTTATATTTCTTTATAAAAACTGATTGAAATATTTATTTTGATCTAAGAGCATGTACCTTAGTTCCTTTCACTCCACATGTTGAAGAAGCAAAAAGCCGATTTTCTCGACCAATTAACAAGTTTCCTGTAGCTGGATAACACGAACTCCGCTCACAAGGAGAATGTCTTAGATATCCTGCAAGACAAAATTCACGTGTATGAGAATGGAAATTCAAATAATTAATACAAAACATTTTTTTAAACGTACATACAAATGTACATATATAATGACTCTAATTATTGTATTCAAGTATGATAAATATTTTTCGTATCAAATTAGTAGTGTATTTAAATTTAAAATACGAGGCTAAAGCACTTTTAACTATCTATTACACCAATAGTTATTCAAGAATGTTTGAAACCTTCAAAGTTATTGTGTGAATGTCACACATGTAATTTAAAGACATTAAATTAAACTTATGTTGAAATATAAGCAAATCAGGCACATGCAGATCTAAATATAAGTAAATATGTAGAGGTTAGTTTACTTTACCACTAAGGTTGAACAAATTATGTATGACTAAATGATGATGTCTCAACTTAAACATGTTGTATATTAAAAGTCAACACCTGTGGTATCATTACAACAGTTTCATAACATATATTTCAACTTAACTGATAAATTTTATGAAATAAATGTTATCATAAGGACAACATTTATCAGCAAGTCTTTTCAAAACTCAATATAAAAACTAGTACATTCATGGTATAATAATTAAAGCCAAATTAAGTTATTAGCATATTCTTAGCCCTAATTTTGCCTAGCAAAATATGACCTCCTTTAACTTTTTTCATCTTTTATCATTTTTTTAAGTAATGTGTTCAATATATATATATATATATATATATATATATATATATATATATATATATATATAATTTTTCTTACTTTTTAACAGTAGTCTGATATAGTTTACATTTTTGTTGTAAAAAGAATACATCTTTGGTATTTATTGTCAAGAAAAACTATAAAAAATAGCTTTATTAAAAAAAATACTAGTTTTTTGTTGTATTGGAAAGGTTTTTTTTAATTTACTATGAAAATATGATAGTAGGTTTTATGATGTTTATTTTTTCTTTAAATTACAGTTTACTTGCTTTAAAAATTAGATTTTTATTTAAATATATATATATCAAATTACATGTTTACTTAGCATTTTCGTGTAAGTTATTTGTTTGTAAAATTATAACTGTCAAAAATACAAATTAATATTATTGTAAATAGATCCAACTGTTCTTATTTTATAACAAATCCTACACATTTTGGATATCTCGGAAATATTTACAGAAAATTTTACAGCCCGTAAAAATTTTTAATGTACATTTTTCAAATTTGTTAACGATATTAAATATTTAGAATCAACTTACTTTGGTGACATTTTAGAAACAGTATTACTTGATAACAAAAACCATATGTGACAGGACAGAGTTTGTGCATGCTTACTTTTTTTTAATAATTTTAAAAAAGGCATACCAATGCCATTTCAAAGTTTGGCTGAATGGGCATTTTTAATTACTTTCTATTGAAATATTTTTGTGCTTATAGCTGAAATATTTCTGTGCTTATAGCTAAATTATTTATTTGTAAATTAATGAGTATTTGTTGATTTTGAACTAATTTATTAAATTTTCTTCTTAAATGTTTGAATGATAGACGTTAAAGCACGTTAACCTCCCTCTATGCGCATTTCTGCTGCATGTTATTAATTTTGCATTTATTTATTTAACCCTCAAAGTGCTAAAGGCTCGTAGCGAGTTGTTTGAGTTCTCGTAATGGCACTAACGGCTTGCAGCGAGCCGATCGCTAAACACAATCAAGAATCATGATGTGCCAATCAAAAATTCTAGTTTTGTATAATATCAAGAGGAAGAGTTGTTTTGTCAGACCATGTTCCAAACAAAACCAAAGTGATGCTGAAATGGTCAATCAGCTGACTGTTCACAGAATATGTACCATGTGTATGTGTACTTGTAGAATTTTCTTAAAAATAAAAAAATTTGTAATAATGAACACCAACTGTCATATATATTTGTGTTTACTCATACACTGTGCACAATTTGTATATTTTTTTTATTTTGATATGAAGCTGTGGTGACTATCTAAAAAAGCAAAAATAAACAATTGAAAATAAAAAATATAATTTATTCATATAAATGTTATGAGTGATTCTTCAAGACTATTAATATTCTCCAAAGTGTATATTTTATTTTAATTCATTCTACATTTTATTGTGAACCGTTGGACGTATGGACCTTTTCCGTTAATTCACTACCACTACTTTGGATAGGTTATGTTAGGATAACTAATATGCTTAGCACTGAGTGTGATCCACCCAACACTTGGTGGGTTAAAATTGGATTGTGATTGTGTAAATCCTATTTAATACCAACGTTGTTGGAAAATAAATAAAAAACACTTTAAAAGTTGAGTTTAACAATGTTGCAGCATCGTGTTGCATTGGTTATCTCTAGGCTGCTCAAATGCAAGTGATAAATTGCTCCAACTACTTATGCTTTGTATACATTCCCATGAAATATTTATAAGTCAATCATTGCTATACTTTGGCCATTTGGTTATGGCCCCTGAGAGATTAAGCGACCCTCCATCAACGCACGCACACAAACCGCCAGGGCAGCCCTTGTCAACATTTCTCGGTCGCCTGTCATAAATAATTTGCAACTGGGATGTCTAATACAAAATTGAAATATTTTTACTATCTACTTTTTCCTTTTTTAAACTAACGTGTTCGTAATCTATGTAAAATTATGATTAAAACAAGTCTAAATTTAAATAACTACAACATTTTTAAGTATAACATTTAAATATGTATTTTGTTAACACCAACATATTATTTAATCATTTAAATACAGTATTTATGTTTTACATTATCATGTTTGGTATCATTTTTCTCATATTTTCATGTTGATTAAAAAAATAACAATATCAGGAAAGAAAAATGGAAGATTAAAAAAGTTGCAATCTTGTAAAAGAATTACAGTGAGTGATTTATGGTAGGGACAGGGCGAGGTCGTTTGCCGCTCCTAAGTGTGTGTGTGAGGTAGTGAGGGCTACCTAATCCTTCAGGGGCCATAGCTCGCCGGCCACACCTTAAACAAGTATACCGCATATCACTGCGAATACGCAAATTTTTTAAACACATTAATTAAAAAGGCATCCCTGTAATTTTGCTTCTTTAGAATGAAGCTTTTTCATAAGGAAAGGACTAGGTTGAGTTGAAAGAAGGAACTACTTGAAATATAAATGGAGAATGGCAAATGATCAGTCATTTGTCTGTGAAGCTAAAACTCAAACTATTAACTGCCTGTTGCACTCTTTAGTTTTGAAGAGGACTTGTAGTGGTCACGAAACTTGTATTTAGTTCTAGGACAAAAGCTAAATATTTTAACACAATGACACAATTACTTTATACTGGAGATTTATTTCCTGATTTGGAATTTTTAATTAATTTATTTAGCTGGTATGATAATCCATATGATATATATATATTCATAAAATAGCTATTATTACAATAATCTATCTGACACCAAACTTGCCACCACAACTGCTGGTATCCACTATTTTTTTGTAGGCTTAAGCGGCTTGTGTCATTACAAATAACGGTCCGGTAACGACCGCGTCAAGGTGTTATCTACAATATTTACATCACTACATACTGTAATAATATTTACATCTACATATTGTAAATATTGTAGATAACACCTTGATGCGGTCGTTACCGGAAGCTTTAGTTAGTAGTAATATCCACTGCATGTTTGTTACATTGACTGTATGTCTGTTAGCGATAAGGACCATACTAAGGTCCTTTATTCTATACAAAAATATGTTGTATCCTGTTTACTGTATTCTGCGCTTAGCTTAAAAATTGTGCAGAACAATTTGAGGGATTTTGATTTGAAACTATACTAATGTCAAAACAATTTAAAAAATGATCTGACTGAGTTGTTATCTCTACTATATATTTTATGGATATGCAAAAGACTTGTATATACACTATAAAATGTAAAATATATGTACTATCATAAAGTATTGATTGAAGGAGATAAATCCCAACAAAATTATGTTCAGACAAAATATTTGGACAAAATATCTTTATTCTGTAACTCTGCTACACTTAATATCTATAGGAAAATTGGTTTCATTGATCAAATTTTAGAGAACAGAGTTTTGACTTACTTAGCAAAGAAAGACGGCAATTGCCTCCAAACAAAACATCTAGTAGAAGGAAATGATTTTGTTTAAAAGAGCACGTTTATGCTAAAAAAGTTTTTATCTCATCTATATGTGTGTGTTTTAGTAATAAAACACTTTGATTCAACAGTTTTGTGATTTACTTAGTTGAAACTTGGTACAGTACGTATTACTATTCATGCTCTCTGATAAATAAACGTGTACATGAAATTAGTTTTTTATAATAAAAAGTGTAAATTTTAGTACTTGCCAAAATAGATTTTTAGTGTAAACATATTTTACAAAATCGAGAACGTAAAAAAAACTGTTATTTTGAATTTTTCCTTAAGTATGATAATAATACTTAATAATGGTGTAAATTTAAACAAAATATATGTTATTATTTTCAAATTTAGTGATAAGTTAAAATTTTGGATTTTTTTATTAATCAAATTTGGTTGGATAAAATTATATACAATATTGATTGTTTATGATACGAAAGGTATTATGGATATTTGAACTACCCCTGTCTTTTCAAGACATATATCCAAATTTTAATGATTGAAAAAGGGTTAAAGCAATAATTCTGATAAAATATGTATATCATTTTCTAGTCATGTTTGATTAATTATTTCATTCAACACTTTTATAAATATTTGAAATTTATTAAAATTATAAAGGAAAGAGTCATTTATGGAATCAACATTCTGTAGTTATTCTGGCCTCCAATGAACATTCTGGGATGTGTAGGAAGAGGCACAGGAAGTAGAGATAAGCTGATAAGGTTGAAAGGTCAACCACAAACTGCACATCAACAGCAAGTCATGCCACACACAACTCATTCACTAAAAATAAATTATCTTTTTTACACTTCAAATGGATTCGTTTCCAAATTCAGGCTTATAATAGTGATAAAATATGCAATATATTTATGTTCAAAATATGGAGCAGTAATTTTACTCACCTCTTGAAAAATTTGTGTGTCTCTCCCAAGGAGCATCTGCTTTAATACCTGAAAAATTCCAATTCATTCTATTTATTTAATTCAAATTAAATAACCTAATAATTATTATTTTATTATAAATCTAATAAAGTTCATCGTAGAATTTAAAGTTATTTATGACTGCCAAGGGATATTCACTATTAAAACTTACCTAAATATAAGGTTTCAGGGCACATACCTGATTTTCATGTTTGAGAACATGCATGTAATGTAAATTAACATCATGTTCAAACAAGTATATGACTTGAAACCTCATACATATGGTGAATACTAGTGCTACAGCAATAATAATATTAATACTACACTAAATCCTCGATTTAAAGGACCCCGATTGAACAGACTTAGGATTTAATGGACAGCTTGCAGCTGTATTACAGTATTTAAATTGCTATATACTGTACCAAACACTGATGGGACTTTTATACAAAAAATAAAATTATATAACATGTAGTTTTACTAAGGCAACCTAAAATATTCTATACATAGGTAGTTTTTATTATTCACTATATCCTAAAACCCTTCATCCTTATGGGTTAGTCATTTTTATATAATATATATTTGTATATTTTATTGATTGTTGTGTTAACAATGATTTAGCAGCATAACAGTTTTGAGTAAGGTGTAGCAATCTCATAACAGCTTGGAGTGAATTCACCCTGATTTAACGGACAATCAGCTTTAACGGACTAGAGCCAACCCAAGCCCACACTAGATTCCCAGGCCGCGCTGCTCCCCCACCACTCACGGCTCGACATCACTGTATGGGGGCGGACGGCAGACAACACCAATCACCACAACCACGTGGCTGTCAAGTTAACACAGTGTCGCTCACCTTTTATGTTGTTTGTTGACTGATTTATATTTATGAGATGGTGATATGTGGAACCTGTCATTATTATGCCAGGTAAATGTTGTGTTCTAGAATGTAAAAGTAATTATGTTAAGTGTTTTATTAATGTTTTTTCCTTCCCGAAAGATCACAGGACAGCTCAGACCTGGCTAAGAGCCATCCACAGAGATGACTATGAGATATCTGCCATTTCCCGTATATGTATAAGAAACTTCGATGAAAGATTCATCATTCGGGAAGATTCTATAAATTGTCCTGATGGAAGTATTTTAACTGTAAAACGGTGTAGGTTAAAACTCAAGAGACGATGCAGTTCCCACAATTTTTGGAAATCTTCCGCACTATATTACCAAAGATCTCCCTCCTGAGTGGAAGTACCCATAGGAAGGGAGGATTGGAGTGGAAAAGCGATATAAAATCCTAATTGAAGAAAAAGAACAACTAGACACAATTTATTCCTTCAGTAGCCTAGTAAATAATTATAAGAACGAACGTAATTTAGACTCAACAAATAAGTATTTAAAACACAATGACAACCAACTGGTTTTATTCTTAGTTTCTCTGAAAAACAATATTTACCCTGTAGTTACTATTTCCTTAAATATTAATATTGTTTTATCTTTTTGTATAGTTAAAAATAATATTTTGGTAAAAGACCATATTTATATGCGTACTTTTTCAGACAATTTAAAAACTGATAAGTGGTCCAAACTAAAAGAAATAATAGTTAGGTTGCCTAATAAAATTAAAGAAATACCTCAAGAAAATAAAATAAAATATATAAACAATCTATTGGATGTCATTTCTGAGGAAAGAGGAGACAATAATCTAAGTCAAAAATTAAGTTTTTAAAAGAACAACTTAAATTAGCAATTTCAAATAAGGTATCGCCTCCCTTAATGTCTTAATGTACAACCTCCCTTGTATGGTTTGCCACTCTATATTTTTGTTTTCCTGCAGCATACAAACATATAAGGAAGCTAAGATTGTTACTATGCCTCATCCTCTTTATTTACAATCATTTACCACAAACCTGGTCATTGGTAGCTGTGGATTAGATTCAACTCTTGTGAGATATTTAAAAAAGAAGTTATCTTGTTTGAAAGAATATGAAAATATATGTAATTTACTGATGGATGAAATTGATGTACAACCAGAAATGAGTTATAAAGTGGGCAAGTTGGAGGGAATTGCTCATAATCTAAATAATGAATCTGTAGGTCTAGTCACGGCCATTCAAGCATTTATGGTCTCCTCACTCATTTCACACAATAAAGATGTTGTGGGATTATTTTCTTGTAGAGATCTAACTTGTGATTACTTACATAATTTAATTTTACAAGTGTTAACTATAATTTCTGACAACAATAGAGTCAACATAGCTGCGTTCACAAAACTTTGTGGAGGAACGCTTAAAAGTAGTTTTTGTAATCCTCATGATACGAAACAAGAAATTTGTTATGTTTGACACAGTTCATCTTTTTAAATGTATCAGAAATAATTGGCTTAACCAATCAGACAGTGAGCAATCTCGTTTTTCCTGATTTCAATGACCTTAAGAAAATTAATTTTACAAGCTTTTCACATCTTAAAAGTATTCAAAAGTTAGAAGAATTAGTATATTGGAGAGATAGGACATCAGCAAACACAAAAGAATCACATAATCACACTGTGTGATTATGTGATTCTTTTGTGTATGTTACAACTACTCTGGTGTTAGTGAACTTGTCTTTTAAGGTAAGTTTGCTGATGTCCTATCTCTCCAATATACTAATTCCTGGCCTAGTGCCCTTTAACCTAACCTAAAAGTTAGAAGAATGTAATGTTATTAAAATATCTCCATCATTATCAAAAAAGGTATTATTTCCTACTAATATATAAAGACAAAATGTTGATTTATGTATTAAATTATTTGATGAGAAAACTATTGCTGCCCTAAAGTATCATGGCTCTAAAAGTAATATTAATAATAATATGTTTTTAGGAATAATGGTCTGTTTAGAAACAGTTCTTAAATGGTGGAAGGTAGTGAATGTAAAACCCCCATTTAGGGGAGTGAGATTTAATGATGAGTTCCTACACCCAGTGAAAACTTTTGACAGATGAGCATTTTTTATTTTTAAGTAAATTTGTTAAGTGGCTAGACGCATGGAATTATCTTGTAGTTCAAGGAGAAAGCACAAACAACCAATGAAAAAGAAACGGGAAACTGACTCTTGATACTCATGTAGCCTTGACTCACTGTAAATACTCTAATTTACTTATATGTAAATATTTTTTAAATAATCTTAAATTTACATATAAGTAAATTAGAGTATTTACTTTGTAACTTTGTAAGGGAAGTTTCAAACAGACAACTTAGAAGCAAGGTTTGGCCAATATAGACAACTTATATGTTCTTTATGTTATAACGTTTCTGTTGTGCAAGTGCTTGAATTGGAAAAAAACTTAAGCCTTTTAGTTTAATTAAAGTTGTATCTGCTTCTAATGAAGTTTTTGAAATAAAATATATGTTCTTTAATGAACAAGATCGTGTTAAAGAAACAGACAGTTTTGATTTTAGTGATGTTGCTTTTGAAGATAATACTGAGGGTTTAAACGATGTTATTATCTCAAAAAATGATATAGTGGCTCTCACATATATAGGAGGATATGTTTGTTTTTAAATGTTACAAAATAATAAATGTAAAAAAATGTGAAGAGTATCTTTTAGAAAATAAGATGTTAGTATCTTGTAATAATGTATATAGTTCTTTCCTTTCTTTTCTTTTATTCTATATTTTCATAACATCAAGTTACATAAATTGCATCAAACTTAAAATATAAATAAATGTTATAAGAATTAAAAATACAAATATCTTGAAAATTGATACATAAAAAATTTAAAATCAGGTGAACAAGTTTTTATGCAGGGTATAGGGTGAGATTCTCAGTGCAGGCGAACAACTCATTGAGGTTGTAGATAGATCTTTCCAAAATCCAGCTTCGCAGTCTTCCCTTGAATGATCCATTGTTTCCTCTCTTGATGTTAGTTGGGAGGGCATTGTGGAGTTTTACACCAGCGTAGGAAGGTTTCTGTTCAAAAAGGGCAGTTCTGTGGCTGGGAGTACAAAGTCATCAGCATGGCGGGTCTTGTGCTTGTGGATGTTGCAGTGTTTTGTAAGATCTACGTTGCTGGTGTGTAGGATCACCTCAATTATGTAAAGAGACGTTACTGTGAGGATGCCAAGGGTCTTGAAGGCTTCACTACAGCTGTCCCTTTGTTGTAAGCCAGCCACAGTTCTGATGGCCCTCTTCTGTAGGACGAGGACTCGCTGAAGGTTTTGGGCTGATGAACCTCCCCATACAATAATTCCATATCTAATATGGCTTTCAAAAAGCATATGGTAAGCTGTTCGTAAGGCTTCTGGAGTAATTATAGCCCGGACTCTTCTCAAAGCGAAAAACGAGGTACCAAGTCAGAGACACATGTTGTCGACATGATCATTCCAGGAGAGGCGGTCATCCAGAATCATTCCAAGATGTTTTAAGGTCTGAACAGTGGTAATATTGGTGTTGGCGCCTTTTTGGGCTGTTTTTTACATTTTTTGCCTTACCCTCGAGGGAGGGTTGGGGTTGTAGACTTTTAGGGCTTTGGCCCTCGAAGTCAGTCTCAACCGAGTAGCCAAACAGACCGCAAGGCCGATTCATTGCATTTTTACAAGAGATTACACACAGTAATCTCCATTTCTTATTGTTACATTTACATAGTAGTCCAACAATAAACCGTTCGCTTCAAAGTCAGTTTAGTGCTTCATTTTTAATTTACACTTTTACAGTTATTTATTAATTGACACCATGTGCGTCCCAGGATCACCGGGCTTTCGTGCGTGGAGCCGATACAATTGGGGAAGCCTGACAGTTGGTCCTCGTTTCTTCCTAGTGCTAGAAGTTTAGTTTTAGCCTCATTGAACACAAGGTCGTTTTGAATGCAATACTGTTTTGCTTTGCTTACTGAGATGAACGTGTCGATTTCCAGTGTCTCTAAGGATTTACTTTTGCTGACAAGAACGTATCGTCTGCATACATGACAGAGGAGCTTTGAAGCTCAACAGTTAATGGAAGGTCTCGAGTGAACAGTAAGAATAAAATTGGACCTAACACAGAACCTTGAGGAACACCTCTTCTTACTGGTAGAGGAGTTGAGGTTCCTACTTTTGTATCCTTATTGATGATCTGTTTAACCCCGACAATTTGCGTTCTGTTTGTTAAATAGCTTTTAAACCACTGGAGCGCTAATTCTGACCACTTGGCCTACCCCATTCAGTACGTTAAATCGAGAGTTTACTGTACTAATAGTGTTAGTTATATCATTGATTTTATAAGCTCACAGAGAGATTTATCATCTCATGTTAATTTTTGTGTTTCAAATTATCAGCTGTTTTTGTGGTCCTTTGTGGAACGCTAGTATATTCCAAGATAATGTAATGCAGTTTAAACCACCTGAAGTAGCAGACCTCACTAAATAAACTAATTTTTGGCACAAATTAAATTAGCATCTATTTGTAAGTAATAACATGATAAGGGGTTATATACAATCTGCAAGTTTTATATTTAAGATTAAGTTGTATTCTTTACCAAATTTCTAAAGAGGGCTATAGAATAAAAACTTAAATGTCTAATATAAAATAATTTTAACAAAAACTGTAAGCTGTTATTATACCATTACAAATATATCAATAAGCACTATATTTTTGTACTATAGACACTTAATATACTAAATGTTCATATAGAATATTTATGTGAAACGTTCAGTATATTTATTTTTCTATTATTATAAATATGAATATACTGTAGCTATGTTTGATAGTAATGCCCTATCTCTTCCAAATTCCAGATCAAGTGTCATATAACTTGAGCGTGGTCAATGGAAAATTATTAAAAATTTTTGTTTTAATAACATTGTTAGTTTCCTTATAAGTAATAAATGTGTTGAGGGAAAAAATTCTAAAAAATTTTTTATTTATGGATAAATGGATTTCTACATGTCTATAGTTGACATGGTCACAGATAGTTATTACTATCTTACACATTTAATAAGCAATGACAACGTTTTTGGTCGCTATGGAATCTATATTAGTTGCCGATTACTGTGGTATGCACAGATTATTAATTATTTGACATGACAAAATGATTTCGAATAGGACAAGTTTGACATTTTCAGATTGCTAATATATGTAAATATATGACTATGGAAATTTATTTATTGTGTAATTATGTGTTTTAAACTGTTTATATATTGATCAGTATGTATAATGGAATGTATTTAGGCATATTATAATAATATAAAGTGAAATATCAGTATAGTATATAAGGCCTACATAGGCTATCAAATATTTATTTATGTCATACCATGATAGGTTATTATTTTGTAAATTACTCTTTTTTTTTTGGCTGTACATGTTTGAACAACCTTATTATTTAATTTTTTTTAAGAGTATGTTTTTAGAATAAAAATTAACTCTGTAGTGTTTATAGGGCCACCCTTAAATTACATAACGCTAAAATCAAGCTTTTCAGCCCCACCTCCCCCCCCCCGTGTAAAGGACTTGTAACGGTAATATCTAACCCCCTAACAAATTACATAACACTGTCACCCCCCCCCCAATTTTTGTCATCCATTTTAATGCATACTATAATTTATGATGGTCATTGTTTTGATTTTGTTTTGCTCTAATGGGGGAAGAATATTAACTGTAAAAAATCTTTTTTAATCAAATGTTGTAAATGAATACAAACAAATTGGTGAGGTTTAATAGTTACTCAATGCTGCGCAGAAACCCCCCCCCCTCCCCCGTAACATTGTATAACACTGCCGAAAACTTCCCTTCTCCCCTAAAGGCGCTACATAATTCTATGGGAAATTTGTTAGTATTACTGTTTTTATGGTAACAAATAATCAGCTTATTTAGTGTTCATGATTATAAATTTCTGGTAGATTTATTTTTGCCTATATGATTTATAATGTATGTACTTGCTTAAAGTAGATGAAATTTAGAATATTATGGCTATTTCAATTTTTTCTACGGGGCACCCTCCCCATTTCATGATTAATGACAGCACATTTACATATATGTTACATACTAAGAAAAAAATGTTTGGATATGACTCATAATTTATATGATAGCCTACATATTTATGAACATACTGATACCTAATATAAGTAGATTTATAGTAAATAACTATTTTTTATGAATTTTATCACAAGCGTAAGCACAGGAGGCAAAAAATGGCCTGCTATTCTAGGAAAAAATAAGTGCCAGTTCTAGGGTTAAATTATTACGTCTTATAACTGGAGAAAAATGGAGTTTTCCTTGTCTGATTGCCAATTTCAAATTACATATGGATATTATTTTTAAAATAAGAACAAATAAAAAAACATGCCTCTAAAAATACAATTGACGTCTGTGTCGTTGATCGCCACTGATAGGAAAATACTATCGACGTCTCAGCGTTGATAAAAGTATGTTTAATTAACTTGCCATTGCATAGCAACAGTTGTATCCAAAGATTTAATTCTTAGTGGAAATGAAAGCTAAAGCAATTATCTTCTTATTTTAACAGTGTGTGACTGTTTATATTGAGTTTGTTATTGTTGTCAAACCAGTTTGTTTACAGCTGATCGTTTTAAACAAACTGCTCAGCACAGTTCATTCCCAGCATTGTCTGGTTATGTTATTGTTGACTATATTGGTGTGTATTATACTTAGTATTTGTTGTTAATGACTTTTAATTTTGTAAATTAGTTAATTAATAAGTGAAGCAATATTATAACAATGGATGAACACTGTAGATCAAGTGACATTAGAGAAATACTTTACAAATGTGCAATATTTTATTATTTGCAAAAAAGTAAAAATATTTATAATAAGCTCTATATCATTTTGAAGATCATAAAACTGTCAATGTAAAAAAGCATGGGTTGTAATGGAAATCAAATTTTTATATTATTGTACACTAGGCAGAACATAAAATATTTTTAAAATTTTGTTTTTCTAAATTTGTTTGCAATTATGAAACAAATATTTATAGTATAAATTTTATATAAAATTTAAGACTGCTCATCTTATTCCAAAAAATATTAATATATAAATGACTTTTGTGAATAAATAGGATTTTACTGAAGATTTTTTTCTGGAAGCTTACAAGTTGGCTATAATTGGTGCGGTTTTCACACTAAACAGGTGCAGTACTTCTAGTGTTAATAGTACTGTAATTTATTCAGTTGAATAAATAATTCAACATTTATTATGAAGCATTGTGGACTGAGAGTGGCTGGTGGGTGGATGGGTGGGTGGAGGCACTGGCTGCACTATTTGCTATAGTTAGGAATGTGTCAACACAGATCCAGATGTCTGCCACATGTGGAGGCACATCAAACACAACTGAGAGAACTGGCCATCCTTCTTTTTCTCACCATACTTACTCTTACTGTCATTTCCTGGCATTTACAATTTCAAATACAGTTCACATCATTTCATGAGAAATAACTTTATTCTATTAAAACTTCAACAAAAATTAAAAACTAAATTGTAAACAAGAAATCGTAAGTTTACTGAATAATTAACATTTTTTATCTGAATATAAATTTATTTTAGAATGTCAAAATTTACAATAAATAATAAAATAACTATATATAACTATACTTCAAAGTAATATTTTCGATTCTCAAACAAAAATATTAAAAGTTTAAATGATGTATTAAGATATGAATTTAATATGAGCAGGGTGATTCCAAATCAATATTTTGAGAATAAACAAAGGCTTAGTGAAGAGTAAATGTGACTAAAAACCGCGGTTCAGTTTTTGTCGTTAAGCTTTGAACACCCTTATAATATTGCATGAAAAATATGTCCAGCTACTTTTCATTATTTGTTATTAACTTGTAAATGTGAAGTGCAAGTTTCAAGATACTAGGGTATATTTTGAAGCTAGTTTGTTGATAAGGATTATAATTTATAATTAGTGAGGATAATTCTTGTAGCCTTCACTTTTTTATCAATTTTTCAAAAACCACCAACAAAATACACCAACGAAAGTGTATTTTAGAGGTAAATTTGGAAAATTGATAAAAGAGTGAAGAATACTATAATTGATTACTAATATCAACTGTATCTCAACTTTATAATTCTTCTTGTGTATTGATTTTTATTTTTATGATTATTATTTTTTATATGTACTTATAAAATTATACTTTTAGTTATTTGTATTTAACAGGAAATCGCCTTTTTCCAATTATTATAGTTTTTAGTTATAGTTTATTTAATTTTGTGCTTAAAATTTATATTACTCAGACTGTTTGAAAACACAAAGCAATTTCTGAAAATACGAACTGGGCAAGCGATTCTCCACTCTTTGGTATATTAAATTTTGATTAATTAGTGAAATTAATGTTGTTTCTTAGAACTTAACAAATGTTAAGCCTTTCCATTCCAGTGTCCGGTTTTCCGGACGTTTGTAATATGTTCCAAAAGCTCAGTATCCTGTTTACCGGATGTCCAAAAAAACTTTCCTAATATCCCAAAGTCTGGTTTACTTGACTTTTAGAAAATAATTTTTTATAAATATTCATTAAGTTGAAATATATATCTTAATGATATATAAATGTTCGGAATAACATTTTCTATAATAAAAACATTATTTTGTTACGATAAAATGCTTTATTACAGTACAACTTGTATTATTTTGTTGCCTTGGTTTTGCATTAACAGCTGTGTTGATTTTCGTCAGATGTGATCGTCAGCTGAGGTTAATTGTTGTTTCATGACTGATGTGATTGTTTCTGTAGTATGGGAGATAAAAATAAGTAAAATAAAACCTAGTAGGTTGCCAATAAGTGATAATACAATCGCTAATTGTGTGTATGACGAGAGTGATGAATCAGACCACATATATGGCTTAGTTGTTATGCGTTGGGTAAAAACTCTAACTGCAGTGTTTTTTATAAAGAGGCATAACTTTTTTAATTTTAAACATAGCATGTGAAATATGAATTTCTTTGAAGATAATTAAATGGTGTTTTAAAAAATGTTATTAGTTCTGGGGAATGAATTTTTTTTAGTGCCATTCACAAAGTAACAAACTCAATTTTTGTTCAAAATATATTTTTGTAAATATAAATAAAAGATAGACAATAGACAATATTCTTTATTTTACATATTCTTAGAGAACAGTAATAGAGTCATAAAAAGGAGCAGTTATACAATTCAAAACTTTATAAAACAATTATACAAATCAAATCTTTGAAAATGATAGTAAAGTCGTTGGTTAATGTTCAAAGTCCTCCAGTTTAAAAACTCGTCAATAGAGTAAAAAGGATGTTGAAGGAGCCATTTTCTAAGCATTTTCTTGGGGTTTTCTTCTGTCTTAATGTCAGTAGGTAGGGAATTGAACAGCTTTGCACCCATGTATGAAGGCTTCTCTTAAAATAGAGCTGAATGGTGTTCTGGTAGCATGAAATCTGTTGCCCGACGTGTGTTGTAAGTATGTAAATCAACGCCTCTGGTCAAACTATTCTTATGAGCATACATTACTGTTTCTAGGATGTATAATGAAACCAGAGTGAGGATCGAAAGTTCAACAAAAGCTGTTCTACAGTGTTCTGATGCATTTTTTCTGTAGAATCAAAGGTCTTTGTAGGTTTGCAACACTTGATTAACCCCAAACAGTGAGACCGTAGCGGAGGTGTGCTTCAAACAGTGCATAGTACGCAGTGATTGCAACCGTGACATCACTTATTCATTTTATGCGGCGAATGACATAAAGTCCAGAGCTTAGTTTGCTACAGAGATTGTCCACATGTCGATTACAATCCCCAGATACTTGGCTTCTTCCATGGTGTCAATGTTCGGTAATGTTCCTACATAGTTCTTTCTTCTTCCAAAGACCAGTTGTTGCGTCTTGACTTCATTGACTACCAAGTTGTTATTATGGAATTACTGAACAGCCATGTTTGTTGCAGTGTAGGATGAGACTTCTAGCTATTCAGGATGTTTATTACCTAGAAGTAGAACCGTATCATCTGCATACATAATGGCACTGGAAAATTCTTCAAAGTAGCCTGGGAGATCATTAGTAAAAAGTACAAATAAGACAGGCCCCAGAAGTGAACCTTAGGGTACACCACTTGGTATTGGTAAAGGGCTAGATCTTACTGTCCGGGACGTTCCTCTGTCTATACATACCAAGTCAACCACCTGCTGCCTGTCCGTCAGATAACTGTTAAACCATTTTGCTGTTGTCCCAAAAATCCCAAATGCTTTCAACTTCTTAAGGAGTTGACTGTGGTCAAGACAATCAAGCGCTTTGCTGAAGTCTAGTAGTACTGCAGTTGTTGTGTTGCCAACTTCAAGTTGATCCGCAATAAACTCCATCAAGCTAGTAATAGCAGTTATTGTCGATCGGCCCTTTATAAAGCCATGTTGATGATTTGTGAGCATAAGATGTTCTACGACATGGTTCATTAGGCGAGACAGTACTACTTTTTCAAACACCTTAGAAAACGTCGAAATCAGGGAAATTGGGCGGTAATTGCTTGCCTCTGTAGTGATGCCTTGTTTGAATAGAGGTATATTACTTTCAGGCCAATTTCAGTCAAGTTGGGAACTTTCCTTCTTTAAACGACATATTAATAAGGTGGGTTAGTGGGCCAGCAAGTTCTTCATTGCACAACTTCACTAGCTTTGAGGACATTTCATCAATACCAGATGATGTTTTAGTTTTAAAAGAGGAAATTGCTTTTCTCACTTCTACTATGGAGTGATACAGTGTCAGCGGGGAAGCATTGTAATTGTATGTAAATGTGTTTAAGATTTGTCTTGGATTTGTAGCCAAAGCATTGTAAGCTGCAGTAGTAAATGCTAAATTAAGGTAATCTGCAATGTTCGGGGTCAGTGATTTTTTTCTCAATTTGAAATTGATTGGAGTTGCTTTAGATTATAGGGTGTTTTTGGTTTCCTTTCACCATTCACTATTTCTCATAAGGTCTTGGTCTTGTTATCCGAGCGAGCAATTTGAGAAGATATTTCTTGACGTCTTAATTCTTTGAGCCTTAAATCATAAGCTCTCTTCTTACAGGCGGTTTGTTGCTTATGCTCTAAAAGTCCAGTAGTGTTGTAGAGTGTCTGGGCTCTCAGGAAGTCCTCCCTTAGTCTCTCCGCTTCTTCATCTATAATCTTATTATTCATTTTCCTCTTCACTTTTGATTGTTTCAGAGGACAAACATGGCTTATTATCATACTCACCATGTTACTGAAAAGGTTGTAGGCATAGTCAATATCTCGGGCTGCAAGCAAATCATCCCACGATTCCTGACCTAATCTTGCTTTGATTGCTAACAAATTATTTTCAGAGAAATGCCGTCTTTTAGAAACAGGTGATTGTGTTTCAAGTTGTTGGCAGATTACTTTGCAGAACTGATGTGTGGTCAGATATACCTACATCCAGTACTTGAACAGACATCTTCATCTCTTCCAGGTTGGTACAAACACAGTTGATTGATGTCCGCGATGTCGGTGTTATTTGTGTGGGAGGAAGTGACATTCTCGTCATATTGTGTCTTGATACCATCACGTTCCGGAACCAGACTGTTGATATTTATGTCCCCCATAACTATGACTGGGCAACTCCATGTCGGTATCACTTCCAGAGCTTGTGACATTATTTCAAGGGATTTCTCTAAATTTCCTTTGTTTCTGTACGTGCCAACTATGTACAAACGTTGTTTTTGTATTTTTACTACCGTCATGGCTATTTCACAGATCATTTCCTCACTTACATCCTCAATGAAAACAAGTTCAACTATTGTTTTTAATGAGTCTTTATAGAAAATTGCAACCCCACCTTTTATATTCTGAATTCTGTTACTAAGGTGTAATTAGGGAGGTTACTATTGAGTAATTGGTTTTTATTTAATCCATGTTCTGTTAGAATTAGCAAGTCAGGTTCTGACTTTTGTAAGAGGTGGTTAACTAAATCTATTTTATTTCTAAGTCTATCAACATTCTGGTGCAGTATTGTTAAGTTTGTCTTACTGGTAGTTACTGTGTTGGAGGTCAAGTTCTCTTCTCTCTGTGGTTGAAATGTACTAAAAAAGAAGAAGAGTTGTTGTTATTGGGGTGGTTTCTTGAACTTGTAGCCTTAAAGGTTTCAATATTTTGATGTAAAATTCTTCTATTGATTCTGATTGTCCTAATTTTGTTCCAGTGAAGGGTGGCCTTCTCTTTAAGGAGAGTGTCTTCCCGTTCAAAGATAAGGTGTTGCCCTCATCAATTTTTGTTTTTAGGTTCACCTTGTCCAAACTAAGTTTGTTCAAAGTCTGAGAGTTTTCACAAGAAATGAGATGGCTATTGATTTGACTGGCAAAAAATTTAGCAGTTTGAAGGGACATACTCATATGGTTAATTTGTTTTTCTTGATTTTTCTCAAGTTGTTAGGTGAGCTCCTGTTAACAAATATTTTTGAAGTGGACGATCTATATCTTGAAGTTGTCACAGTTTGAATGCTCTGTTCATGAAGGACTGGTGTAGATGAAGCAGAAGACTTGCTGTTGAGCTGATCATTGAGACATTTAATTGTTCTTTCCATATTAACTTGTCTGTACTTTCCCAAAAAAAGTCCTTTTCTATTTTCTATTATATTACAGGTAATCTCTTTGGGAAACTAATGAAACTCAAAATAATAAATTTGCTTCATAAATATAACTTTTATAATTTTTTTGCTGTAAAATACGACAAAATCGACTAAAAGAGCCCGGGCTTATTGAGTATGTCAAAAATGAAAATACCTGGTTTTTTGGAACAACTTTTTAAAAAATGTCTGGGATGGAAAGGATTAGACTGGTAAAATGCTTAGCTCTATAGACTGTGGTAATGAACTATCTCTTAACCTCTTTTTCAGAACTAGCAGAAAAAAATAATTTTGGGACACTTTAATTATATCTATTAAACTACCTTGAAGATATAAAGAAAGGTATTAGCCCATCCACCCACACATACCCTTAGTACATTGGTATTGGCCCACCCACCCACACATACCCTTAGTACATTGATATTGGCCAACCCACCACCAATACCCTTAGTACATTGGTATTGGCCCACCTACCCTCGTATACCCTTAGTACATTGGTATTGGCCCACCTACCCATACCCATAGTACATTGGTATTGGCCCACCACCCTCCCATACCCATAGTACATTGGTATTGGCCCATCACCCTCGTATACCCTTAGTACATTGGTATTAGCCCACCCACCCATACACATGGTACATTGGTATTGGCCCACCCAACCTCCCATAAACGACCAGTGGTAATGCTCCCCCCCACCAATACATATAGTACATTGTATTGGCCCACCCACTAACTTATACACTTAGTACATTTGTATTAGCCAACCCACCCACCCATACACATTGTACATTGGTATTGGTCTACCCACCCACCCATACACATAGTACATTGGTATTGGCCCACCCAACCTCCCATACACGAACACTGATAATGCCCCCTCCCCCCCCCACCAATACACATAGTACATTGGTATTGGTCCACCCACTAACTTATACACTTAGTACATTTGTATTAGCCAACCCACCCACCCATACACATTGTACATTGGTATTGGCCAACCCACCCACTCATACACATAGTACATTGGTATTGGCCAACCCACCCACTCATACACATAGTACATTGGTATTGGCCTATCTACCCACCATACGCATACAGTGGTAATCCCACCCATATACATTGGTATTGACCCATACACATTAAGTGGTATTGACACATCATTGAAACCCAATTAACCAGATTTCATATTATTTCTTATTTTTTCTATTGAACTAGAGAGCAATGGCTAAACGTATATCCACAATTTGCATGACTGAATGTAAATTTACATTACCTCCATGTTCAATTATGCTTATATATCTTTAACCTCAGACCTAAACTTAAAGCGGTCTTTTTAAGTAGTTACCTTACAATAGATTGAGGAGTGCAACAAGTATTTATGAATTACCTAAATAAACCTAACAAATTTGAAACAATCCCTAAGCTCATTCGTTAAACAACTATAAAAATAAAACACATTTGATTACATAAAAATTTAAATATACCAATCATACCTACCTACTACAACATGTTTTTATTTGTGTATAATCTTTACTAAAGTGTGAAATGTATATTAGACAGTCAAAATAAAACATTTTAAATATTTTATAAAATTTGAACCATTTATTTATAAATTTTAAAATCAATTCTTAGATTTCTATGGTGATTATCAAATTACTATGAGACTGGCGGTTAATTGCTTTACCCTCTCATGCAAAATTTGTATAACAAAGAATAATAAACAGATTATTAGGTTATTACTCACTGGAACAGTAGATGATAACAATTATCGTTAGAAGGTACGGTGAATAGACGTTCGGAGTTGCCATCACTGATCCTTGGAACAGGACCTATTAACAGATGTTCGTCCACATTAACAACAAACTAAACGAGAAAATAATCACTGTCTAGACAGGCCTACAAAAGATGTTTGATTCATAGATGACAGACACAAATGCAGCAAGTATGTTGGGATTAAATTTAATAGTTTTGTTTTCTAAATTTGATGTAAATATGTACTTTCTAAAATATCATCATGTTTATAGGTATAATATTGTTACTATTTCATTTTATTTTCCTTGAATAATTTATTGTTTTACTACTTTTCATTTTATACAATATATTAATTTACTTCCTTTCATACTTCATTTACAACTGTGAAAGTTCATATCAATTTATTTAGAAAAGTAAATTATAGAAATGTTTAGTAATAATGGTTAGTTTTTAAGAGAGGACTCCATAGTCCAAACCTTGCCATTTTTATAAGAATAAAATACAATAAAAACATTGTTCATTTTCAAGCAAAACCTTGCAGTTTCTTATGTCACAAGCCATGTATTCTTAAAATTTTATTTTTTTAAGAATAGTCCTTATTGAAAAGGGTTATTATCAAATTATGATTTTTGTGAGAGCAAGGAGGGAATTCACTTTTATTGCTTTGAAAATAGATATAAAACCAAATACTTGGTAAATGTTCTATGATGTAAAAAAATCAAATAATCAAATACTAATTAGTTAATATAATCACAAAAAATACATGTCTTGGAACAATATATTAGTTGTTTTTAAAAAATGTTACGAAGTGACCAAGGATGAAAGGAAATTCTATTCTAGCAATAAAATTTTACATTTAAAAGTGGTGTCAAAAATTTAAAATATTACTTTCAAGAGTAAAATAACGTAAGTTTTTTTCATGGGTGCATTTTTCCCAAACCAAGTTCTGTTAATTGATTATTGATCGGCAATAACTCGGAAAGGGACTGGGCCAGACTTTGTATAGGTAGAGAGATAGTGCTATTAATTTGTGTTGTATCTTCTCTCCAGGTTTTTTTTTTTACTTAGAATCTCCAGAAGTGCTGACTTTAATTTAATAATTTAAGAACTTTTCCTTCCATCTGGTAAAATTTTCCAGTCACATTTCCTTTCTTAGTTATTGCCTGGCCTTAGAAACAATCCCTCCAGGCTGTAAGCCTGCCTTATCCCCATTGTCTTCCTTCATGCACATCAAAATCCTGAAATACCTAATAGTCGTACTCTCCACATCATTAAAGACATCTTAAACCTGTACTGTTCATCACAATAATTAAACATCAAAAAAACTTTGAAATCATTTTATTTCTGATTTTCAATTTGTCAATTTTCTTACTATTTTCAACAGATTTTTTTTAAAACAATTGGAAAAATACTAATCGTAAAACCAAAAAATTACAGATAACTTTTTTATAAGAAATATATAAAAAATGTATTCTTTCAGAATCTTACCAAATCTCTAGTCTATCTCATTGAAACAGTTATACCCGGTTTTAAAGTCCTTTTTTAACCAAATAACTTTTTCAAGGAGACCACTCACTCATTACTGAATCAATCAAACAAAATCCTCACTATGCATTTAAAAACTAATATTATGTATTGGCTCTTTGGTTTCATGAGAATGTTGAGCAACTTTGGAATTTTCAATACTGAAGCTCAGTGGAAGTTAGAGAACTAAAATTAGTGATAATTTTAGTAAACAATATCATGGTTCAAGGTATCACAGGCTAAAATAACAGATACTAACCATCTAGGCATGTACTACTTTTTATTTCAGGTAGTATGCAAATTTTAAAATACAATCTGATTAATATAAAAAACTGATCTTGGGTAGCTAATTAAGCTTATATTTTTTATTATGTTTATTATATTGTTTTTTTATTATGTCACCTTGCCTTTCTCTGTTTCTTTTTTCAATTATATTTATTTATTCTTAAAATTAGCCTAAACCTACCATTTGTACTAGCCTCGTTTACTTTACAACTACATAGATTGATACGGTTGATTCATTTTAAAACTAGTTAATTTTTTTTCTTAGTTATCATCACTAATGAGGACAAGCGGTAGTAGGATAAGAGAGGTCACGATCTGGCCTACTGACGTAGCCCCATTCAATATTTGAACGACTCAAATTCCTGAAACTAAGGAAGCAAACTTATGAATCCTAATAATGGGTTTTATGTCAAATTACTCTTTACACTTTATCACATATAAATCCAGTAATTTAAGACTATAAATGTTATTTGTTTGTTTCATATTTGGATCTTTTGAGGATAAAATGTGCTGATGGGGAAGTGAAAAAAAGTTAGGGCTGTAACATTTATTTTTCATTAGAAGATTTGCAACTAACTTAACTAAAAAGCCGTCACCAAAATTAACTCACAAATAGAGTGTATCAAAATTCACTCACAGTCTAAATAACACTATTTTCATAGATGGCACAGAACACACTCTGTTGTTCTCAACAAAGAATGTATTTTACATGATTAAGTCATACTAAACCACTTCAATTTTATTAAAGATCCAAGATCAGTCTAATATAATCATTTAATACATAACCACAAATTGAGCATGTGGGTTGTGTCCAGCAAAGGAAATAAATCAATATCTAAGGTTGTTTATTTTTTTTAACGGGGAACACACCACCCAAAATTGGCAAAAATATGAAATTTTATTTTTATTTAAGTTTATTATTAAAGAACATTTTCTGAACACTTCCATGTAAATATATTAATGAAAAAGTCTTTAAATATTTTTTATAAATTTACTACGTAAAGCTTGCACCTACATATTTTCCCAGTTGCACCTACATAATTATCACTGTAGTAACATATTATGACAAACTACACATGTTATTTTGTTGCCTGGCATTGCCATTATTACAAATAACTTTATTATTACAACAAGTTATATTTTATAATAACTACTTACATAATACAGTTGCATTTTATAAGTAAAATAACATGTTTTAGTTTTTCCCGTTTTCCTAAAGTTAATTTTAGGTTGTTTTCAAGTACGGGGACAATCATAGCTCCTTTTATATACCATATAAAGCCTTCAAACTTTTTTGTTTTGTAGGGAATAAGATGCTCTACAACCTATAGTATGGGTTTAAAAAATATGACATATAAAAATATTAAAAATAACAAACTAAAATTATCAAATTTTATGAATAGTCTTTTTTTAAATTCATTATTTCAAAATATGAATGCTTCTATGAAATTCCTTCCTACAAGTTTACATACATGTTTCCTTCAAAATATAAAAAAGGAACTGATATATCTAGTTTAGTATTTTTAAGTACAAGTTGTCCCTTTGTTATGAACAAAAAATGTCAGAACAAGAAAACACTGTTATGAACAAAAATCAACTCCTGTTAAGGGGATGAAAACAATAAGGAGGGGAAAACCCAAAAACATTGTTTTTCAATCTTTTTAAATACGTATGATAAAGAAATATATATATATATATATATATATATATATATATATATATATATATATATATATATTTCAAAAATATAATACTGGTAATTTATTTTTTAAATAAAGTTCCCCCTTAAGTATAAAATTACCAGTTTGATCTTTTGTAAATATCAAATTTTGAGATGAAAACAAGTATAAAGTTGAATATTTTATCAATTATGTTGTTTATTTTTGTATGATAGCCAATGCTTTGACCTACATTTATTACATTAACCTCTTTATTGATTGACTATTTCTTTACTTCTTTACGCAAAGAATTGGTAATTTACAATATGTAAATGACTAACCTCACAAACAAGCTCGCTAACACCTAAACAAAACATAGCTAAGCGTATTAGCTATGTTATAGTTCCTTAGTGCTACTTTTCATATTTTTCAATCTGTTATATCTTGTAGTATAACATAGACAAATATGAAAAAATCCAATTTGATCAATAATCCTAGATATTTACATTCTATATTTATGTAACCCACTAGATTTGATTTTGAATATCTTATTAACTAAGATTTTCAAAATCAAATCTAGGACTTTGGAGTTGGAAAAACATTATCTTGGAAGAATTATGATTTGGAGAAGACATTGTATGGTAAAAACGATAACAGATATTTAATAATTTTGGAAATTTGTAATTGAAACATTCAGATTGGAACTTTTGACTCCATACCAAATTATGCACTGTGTGCAGCTCATTATGTTCAATATTTTTTAGCCTATGGGTTTCACTGAAAAACTACAGGATAAATAAATTAATATTTTTTATGGGTGGAAAGGTGGTAGATATGAGTCAATCCACAACTAGGTGTGAGTGAGTAAGAGAGTCAATACCTCTGTACTTGAATGGGTTGGTAAGTAGGTATAACGATAAACGAGTAGCACCGTATAGTTTCACCCCATTTAATACTAACAATAATCTTTAATAAATAATTAATTAAAAATCATTCCTCATATATATGGGTCGAATTTTAAAATACTTCATGACACTGTCATTACTTTTTTTTATCTTTACTGTTCTTTGTAATAATGTCTTGTGAATCTAAAAGCGATATATGGGCGAATTTATTGAAATTGGGTATAAAAATGATCAGTATTTTTCTATAGAAATTATTGTAAGAATTGTACGTCTTGATTTTTCATAATTGTTTGAGCTACATAAAGAACAGGGATAGTAATTATGAATCACGGAGTTTGGGGGATGCCCAACCGACAGACGGATCCGGGCAGTGTAAGCTGATTAGTGCCAGTTAGCAGGTTATGCTTTACTACAGCCTTGTCCTGACTATAAAATCACATTTTCTTAAATGTTTACTTTTCAGTGCTACATCTTGAAAACAGTTTGGAGGATACAAAACGTTTTAGAGGTTTGTAAAATATTTTGTCAGCTTTAAATTTTATTAAAACTTATTTCTATATGTTGCACCATTTTCAAAACAGTAGTGCAAAGCTAAAAAAATGTTACCTTCTTTTAGCTCCCCTTTAAAAGCTTGCCTCATGGGAGGTGAGGACTTTTAGAATGTTTAACTTATAACTGAAGCTAAAAAAGTTATGATGGAAAATGTTTTGCTTCCGATTTTCTCTTTTACAATCATTCATTGACAAGACTAATTATTTATTTTAAATGAAAAAGGAAGAAAGTGTATTACTGAACTGTCATGGTTTTCATTTAAAATTAGACAAAATCAATTAAATTCTAGAATAGTCTATAATTTATGAAAAATTTAATTGAAGGTCATACTTGATCTGCATGGTAAGAAATCATAAGACTTAGTCATTTTTATTTTTCATTAGACCTATAACTAAGATTTACATAATATTATATGAAGATGTATTTCCCAAGTTGTATTTCTTAATTCAAAACATCACATGTTGTGGGCTGTTGGAAGGAACAAGGTACATTATTAGATGAATATTAATCATTATCTGAGCTACTGACTGCATTGTGAAATCGTAACACATCACTATCTTTCACTTTAGGGGAATTTGGAGTTAAGACGAGAACAGCCTTAGGTTTTGAACAGAATGAATGTTATAAGATTGGTGGTTCTGTTACCATAAAAAATTATTATCAGAGCCTGTGGAATCGTGAATGCATACAGAATGCTACACTCGTCCTCAATAATTATATCTTCTATTACAGGTTTGTTAGTGTTAAATTAGATTTATTATTTAATTGTTGTTACTTAATAAAAAACATTTCGATTAGGGTTTGGTAAGGTTAAACAATAAAAGGCTATCTTTCCAGTTTTTGATCAACCAAGTGTTCAAATTTATAAAAGTCGGAAAATAGTTTTCGGGGGGGAAGACACTTTTCCATGTAAACATTTTTAACGTCCCATAAGAATTAGGCTTATTTTATGGACGATTTTTTAACGGAAAATTCTTTATAAACAATTACCTAAATACCTTAACTTTTTTGTATACTGGTTGGTATTTCTAGTTTTATTAGATTCATGCACAATACTCAAATTATTTATCATCAAATTAGTTATCCATATATCGTATTTTTTTGTAACTTGATAAAACAATAAAAGGGTAATATAATCAGCAGTTACATTGATTTAAATACAACAGAATGTCTACTAAGCGCATGCAGGAAGTTTTATAAATTATATATCATCCTAATATCTTTTATATGGCCAACCCTTAACTATGGTTAGGCCTATATGTTCATAATTAATTATTGTAATTTTTGTATCCTTTAGTTTAATTCAAATAAGATGCAATATCCATGCAGTTGTGAACTTTGTATACTATATAAATACAAGCCTGAAGTCTGAACAAAACCTAGTAGTATTTATCAATGCAAAATCATAACCTAAATGTCCCTTTTTCTGTTGAGAACAAATTTAGATTATAAATTATATTTTCACACATACTGATTAGTTAGTAATGTACAACCAATCCCCTAATTGATCTGCAAGTCTACAATGCTTTACATTTCTGAATTTAAACAAAAGGTTAATAACCTCATAGAGCAAACAACGTAACTACCTACTCAACACCTGTTTACTAATAAGTATTTCGTACATCTGTTCAATCGATCATTATCAATCTACCAACCTGATCAAATCCTGGATTGATCTTTTCGTAGCACACGCGTACACTGCCTCATTCAGAAAAAAAAATAAGTAATAAACTATTCAAGTAACTATTATGCACTAAGCAATGGAGAAACAGCGGACTGAAGTGATGTGATGGACTTGAATGAGGCGCAACGCACTCGCCTCATTGAATGGGATGGTAGAGGCGTGTCTTCGATGTTCTTCGTAGTCGTGGGAGGTTGCCAGCTCCTGTTATCTATGTCCCTTTCCTTCCCCTCTCCCTTCTTTTGGATATAAAATGATGTCACACTTAATCATATATCACAGTATATTATGAGTAAACTTAAAACCAATACTAAATAAATGAAATGTACTTTGAATAAAACCTGAAAGTTTACGAAGAAAAGGTTTGTTTTGAACTTTCTTGAAAACAATTTTTTTCCAAAATCTTCAACGATGGAATTATTTGAAAAAAAAGAATGTATTCATTAAAAGCAGTAACAATTCCAAAATCTCGTAAATACAAGAATATATTTGGGGAAAAAATACTAAAAAAATATTTTTTTTTATGTTTAACGCTGATCAGTAGTATGTCAGATTCCAATTACAGTATTAAAATTCTGCTTCCCTCCAATATGCATACATCTCATTACAATTATGGTTCTTCCAAAATACAAAGGACATTTTGTTATTTTTATCTCAATATAAGGCCTGTGAAATATATCAATACAATACATCATAATATATTTATTTCTTTTAATAGACTTTGTAGTGTAGTTTATGGGCATGTATCGAGGTTTTTGTTTAAAAAATCACTAAAATTAACTAACAATAACCTACAACGAGTAATGTTAAATTAAATTGTAATATCATTTAGAGTATGATGATCATCAAGAGTATGTAATACTAATAAGATGTTAAATTTGCTTTGGGATAGTTTTATTTTAACATTTTACAAATATTGAAATAAAAATAAGTTGTAAAATAATTAAAATTTAATTAATGAAAACTGCTAGCATTTCATAATGGCAATAATCATCAATTGAGGAGTTCACCGCAAAAAACGACCTGAGTAAAAAACGTGTTTTGAGATAATTGACTTTGAAAGTTTAACTTTGCTTTTTTAATATTTTTATATTTGTTTAACTGCACGAATGATTTTAATTTAAACAATCCATTCATCTTAATAAAGAATATAATCTCTAAACAAATGTTTCGCTTTTTGTTAACCTGTTATTACATAAAGTATAAAGCCTGACAGGGGTCATTTTAGCATAGAACTACTAAACCTATTTTTACTGAATGCAGTAACTATAGAAACATTTTAATTTATCTTTAGTAAGTATTTATTGGACAGAAATCAAACCAAACATACTGAATGAAGTAACCATACACAAATTTATTTATCCCTAAATAAAGGTTTTATTTATCCTTTATCCTACAGTCTCAACTTGATGGGATGGTAACTAAAATATTTTAAACTTTAATTTGTATTTTTACTGAAAATTTAATCAAAGTGGTTAGAGTAAAGCTTTAAAAAAATGCATTTTTTGTGTTTTTTCCTGTATAAAATTGTCCGTAAAGACTTAATAACAACATAGACCTTCTATCATAGACCTTCTATTATAAGCATAGAAGGTCTATGCTTCTATTATAATTATTATAGTAATAGAAGTTATATGCTGCTAGTAAAGTTTTAATTATATATATTATTATTATTTATTAAAGCTTTAAGTAGTACTCTTATTGTTTTATTTAATTAACATCTAATGAATTACTTTTGGTGTTTTTCCAAGTATACAACACAGATTTTATTTAATTTTAAATTAATAGATGGTTGCTGATAAAACAATACGCTATATATACATTGTTTTATTCAGTTACTATTTTATTATATATTAATCATCACAATGAATACATAATAATGTGTTGCTCTAAACATATTTTATTGAAGCATTTATTTTCATTCTATTTATAATATCTATAGTACAATTAATTTATTCTACAATATTGCATTGTTAATGTCTAAATTGGAAAATTATGTAAAATATGTACAAACTAGAATATATCAAATGAATGAAACATACTCCAAGGCTACATTCGTATCTGCAAACTTATTCTTCACCAACCAAAGACAATCACATAGATAAACAAAATAATGTTGAATGGTAGAGAATCAGACTGACTGACAGTGACATTTCATATCAATCGTTAAAGAACATTGAAATAATGGTTAATTACACCAATTAATAAAATGATATAAGTTGAGTGTTGTTAAAACCGATACGTTAAATTATTATTTTAACATTTTAGTAACTCTACGACTGAAGTCTATTCAGTTTTCGGACTTGGCTGACTTCTCTATGTTGAAGAGTTTTGAAGACAAGTTTGATTGACGGAAAAAGCATACATTATGTTGCCTTCAAAAGGTTATTTTAAGTCCCTTAACTGTCCATATTTCGAAAATGGACTATGTAACAGACCTCATTGTCATTTTAGACATACCAAGAAAGGTAACACTTATTTCAATGAATTTATTTTGATTATTTATATAGGTTATGTTGTTAACCTTACTCAAAGTACTTAATACTTTGAACTTAATTCGTCAAGCATTTAATAATGAAATTATCCCTGAGTGGTATTTATGTAAATAAACAAACTGAGGTTGTTGAATTGCAAACTTTTGAATTTCTTATCTTGTTTATATTTGGAAGGTTGATTTACTTAGTTAAGGCCTACTCCTTATGTAAATCAATTTCATCTCACTTTTTGTAATTTAATCTAGCCTATTTTAGACCTAAGAATGAGAATACAAAACTTGTTGCATAATATCTGTTCTCAGTTTTGTGATATTCTTCTTTGGAGTTAGGCCTAATAGGGAGCATCATAATTAACTCATTTTACTGTTAGCTCTAAACACCAAGGTAACATTTGCAATAAAAAGTAAGTAAGTCAAGACAATGTAAAATCCTTCAAATTACTTTATTATTTGTTATCCAAACTGTCCAGTCACTTTAAACGAGGTTTAAATATCCTTGTTAGACTTGACAACTGTACCATAATGTTATGGTTTTTATTCATGTTAATCCATCGAGGGGTAACTAGTTTTACGCTTAAATACTAATCATGCCTTAATACGTTTGCTAATGCTATGTGTCAGAAGAGTAATCACATCTTGAGCCGTTTTTTTTAAAGTGATCTGCCAAAAACTGAATTTTTAGCTTGTGATGCTTTATTTTGTAGCCTCAACGTTGTTCTATAATTTATTATTACATTGAATATTTGTGGAACATGACCCTTAAAGCATTGATAATTGTCATTTACCCCAATAAAATAACCTTGTTTGCTTGGCCTACATTCAAATACCTGCTTTGAATGTAGGCCTAAGCTATATTAGTAGTCACGCTATCTTGTGCCGAAATGTTACAGTACAACTACTCTTATTCACAGTATTTGTTTCTTCTCAAAAAATGCTATTCACTTGTTTCTCTGCTAGAACAGGTAGTGATTCAGTTATTTGTGAAACTCGCTTTCTCTGTTGGTACATTTGGCTCCTTTTTTATTACTGCGTCTAGGTTATTTCACTGAAGGTGGTTCTACCAATTTCATCGTACATATTATACAATTTGAAATTTATTTATTTTATTTGTAGTTTAGTTGATGACATATAATAATAAATAAATTATTTGAAGTAATTAATTAGAAAAAAGTTCTTATTCTGTAGATGTAATTTTACTAACCATTCACTACTCTACAACATGAAGATGGTAGTCACACCTTAACACGTGATTACTCCTTAAAGGGTTAATGGTAACAACCACACAATTATGGTACGTTTTTGGAAGGGTTTATATAAAAAGCTGTAATATGCTGTTAAAATGATTTAACATATTTGGTCTGTATCATGTTCAGACGTGATCATTGCAATCTTTAGTTTAATTTGATGTAGGCTATGTTAATTTAATTTATTGTTCATAATAATTCAGTGAATAAATTATTTGTGGTAGTCCTAGTTTTCCACTGACATGGTTATGAGTCTATGACGAGCAGAGCTGTATGATACCATATTTTCCAATATCTCAGAGAAATATTGTTTGTAAACTATTTTTCATGGTAGTCCTACCTGTTTAGTTGTGCCTTACTGAATTTGTATCTTTTCATTGTTTAGCAAATATCTACAGTGAGTGGCGATCAAACTATGAAATAGCACCATCTAATTTGTGGCTTTCATTTTGTTGCTAGAAATGTTATAAAAGAGCAGATATTCTTATAGTATAAGCAAGTCTAATAATCAATTAGTATTACAGTATTGATTTTATGAAAAATGTATTTCGGTTTTATTTTCTATGTTATTGAATATATCAATATGTGGCTTAGTCACTCCATCTCCAGTCAGTGCTCAGTTACTATGCAAATCAGTGTAAGGCTAACTTTGCGACATGGATTTTTATTGGCATTATTTCCCTTTCTGGGAAAACAATATTTTCAGATCAAAATACATTTAATATGTCAGTATTAAAAAAAAATAAGGTGAAAACCGAATTAGGCCTAAATAATACTACTAATATACATTTTTAGTATAGATAAAAACATATTAGGAGTTTAAAATTAAATAAATAATTTCAGTGGGTATCGAAAGAAAGTTAATATTTCTTAGATACGTTTATCAGTTGTTTTATACTCTCTGGTTTCAAAAGATCACTAAACATTTGATGTGCATAGTTAATTTAGAAAGCGGTGTGGGAGCCTCTCGCTTTCACTGTGGCAAAATTATTATGATTTTATTCAAGCTTTTCCTTTACCTAAAATATCAAAGTATCATTGATTTATGCATGCTTTACATATAGAACAGTATTTTTAGACAAGCAATTACAAGTCTAATAGAAAGCTCCAAATTCGTAGAATTGAATATCTAATAGGCTATTTTTTTTCATTCAACTAACTTATCCCAGTAATGTTAACATGGCATTATTTTTTACATTTGTTAACTGCATATTTCAACATTCCTTATTGACTATTTTATTACAATGTATTTTATCTGACTATAAAAGTAACCCTAAGTATAAATCAATTACTGTTTTAACAGCTAATCGTAATAATGATTATTATCTTTGTTCTTATTATTATTATTGTAAGTTACCACTAATATTAAACAGCAACTCTAAAAAATATTGTTTAAATTAATGTTTTCTTTGTTTTTAGAAAAGACTGCTGATGAAATGTCACAATCAGAAGAAATAGAAGGGGAAAATGAAACAAATGATTCTCATGAAGATTTTTATAACAATTTATCAGATATAAGAAGTGAAGATACTGTTTCACTTGAAAATAATAAAGAACTCTGGCTGTCTCAACAATCCAAAAATATCAAGTACAAGCCCACACCTATTGCAGAACTGAGGAAGCGGCATATACCGATTACTACAGCACCTAGTATGATGATATCTCAACATTTGAAGGATAAGATAGAAGACATTCGTAAGCCAAAAGTAGAATATCACCCCGGTGCCTTTCATACAAATCAAGCCACTTTACCATCATTGTATAAGGCTACAAAAATAAATGACAGTGCAAAATCAAGTACTGATAGTCGTGAATTAATTTTGAACACCATTTTACATAAAGGTGCCAGTGAAGAAGACAATCTTTCCCAACTAGGAGACGATAGTGAAGAAGAAATAGACTTTGATCAAATTTCAACTGCATTTAATTTCTTAGATGAGTTTTTGAGTGACTTTGATAATCAGCCTAAACACATGCTAACTTCTGAGAAATTCAAAAACAATGTCAATAGTAAAAATATAATTATAAATACTAATAATAGTAGATCCTCTCAAAATAGTGCTGTAACAAAGCCATGTAATGTTCAGTTTGAAAATAGTCTGATCAGTTGCAATGAGGATAACTCAAATATTACGGAAAGAGATTGTCTGCCAAAAAAAGATGTATGTTTAAATCATCAAGAGAAACGGATTGAATCCGAGCAAAAAATTAACAGTTCTCATAAAGAAAACAATGAGACCTTTGGTTCAGTTAATAAAGCAAACAGCTCTTCAGAGAGAAAAGATTATAAATCTAAATCATTGACCCATCAAAATAATATTCAAAAGAATGTTAGTAATAGCAATAAAAGAACATCAGAACACTTATCCGAAACTAATAAAGAAATAAAAAGACATAAAACTGGTGCGGAAACTAGAGATGATAAACTTGTTAATCGAGATATTGAAAAGGAGAGTCGACAAAATAAAAATAAACTTGAAAATGTAACCAGTGAAAAAAAAGAAAATGACAAAAATGTCTCAAAATCCTCCAAAAAAGAAACAGAACATAGACGTAGTTCTACTTCATCTTCAAGAAGAGATTCAAGTAGTAAAAGTAGTTCTAGTAGGTCCTCAAAAAAGGAGTCAGAACCTAAAAATTCTTTAAATTCAAACAGTAAAGAATCTCAGTCACAGCATGTAAAAAGTTCCTCAAAAGTCTCCAAAGAGAAATCTATAGAAGGTAAAAAAGAACCAACCAACAGTCATAAGGAACACCACATTAGCAACAAATCAAAAGATGACTCTAGGTCAAAAAGAAGTTCTAGCGATAAATCTAGTAGCAGTGGAAAGCACAAAGAAGCCAAACACAGAAAAGAAAATGATAAAAGGGAACGACCAGAAAAGCGCAGGAATACTCAATCAGACAATGATGACAACAGAGGAAAATATTCTTCACACAAGAGGAAAAGTAAGTTGTGTAGTGTTGCAAAACTCTTAACCCTTTGCAAGCCAAAAAATATTGTGCTAAATACTGCAAAAAGCCCCTCATAATAAAAAATAAAAGACTACATTAAAATCCTAAAGCTAACTTACTTTTTAACTTTAATAAGTACTTTAGAAGGAAATAAAACACTAACATAAATTTTAAATAAATTATATAATCAGTAAATGTACAAAATATACAAAACTACCTGTTGAATAAATAAAAGTGAACATACTGATAAATGATATAAGCTAACAAGTTTTACAACCTCCAAAAAGTTGTAGTCAGTTGTTTTTGTAAACTCAATAACATAATTATATAAATTGTATTATTTAAATGAAAAAAAGTTCAATAAATCGTTGAATAATAATTATATATTCAATTATTATAAAAAAGAATATAAAACGTGTGAATAAAAAAGTATGAGCTTACATAATTTACAAGTACTAATATGTTGTAAACAGTTATCATCTGTGAAATGCACATAAGTTATATTATATACATGTTAATGAGTAAATGTAAAAAATGTACAAAAAGTATGACATTGAAAAAATAAAAATTGACATACCGTAACAATAAAATGGAAAAAGGTATGAGCAGATTTAATTTACAGTATCCAATAAGTTGTCATTGGAATTTAATATAAAATGCACTAACATTATATAAATTGTAAAATATAAATGTAAAAAACATCATAGACTAAATGTAGTAAAGTTATCGTATCGTGTAATTCCAAACTGCAGAGTTGCAGACTGTCACATGATGTGAGGGGATGTCATTCATTGGCTTTGGGCGTGGTGTAAGTCAATGGGCGGCCCGCTATTTTGTTCTACTGTTTATAAACGTTGTCACACCGCGCCAGACGGTCATTCATGCACTGGGCTATGTCACCAAGCATGTCTAATGGTGATTTAAAACGCTTAAAGTCAAAATAAAATGTAAATGGATTGTTGCAACTAATAATGTTGTTGGCAGGCATAGATTTAGGGTTAATTAACTCAATTAACCCTAAATCTGTGACCAAAGACAAATAAAAAATTGAAAATTAATTTAGTATCAATTTCCTTTTAAATTCAGTTGTGCGTATGGATTTGGCCATAAAAAGTAATGTTAACTGTCTATTTTAGCCTGTCGGATTATTTTGCTGTTTTACGACTTTGACTTTGGTTCGCAAATTGAAAAAGAACAAATTTACTATTGAAAAAACATTTTGATTTATTTCAAACAATAATTTAATTCATCAGTTACAATTTCTGTTGCTATATTCACGGAAATATTTAATTCCTTAGATATTTGCAAACAATTTATTACTGTTAAAACTTACCCCTTAAATAAAAATGTGCACCTTTAGTCTGAGATTTGTTGGCTAAGTTAGAACTAAATACTAAATAATGCAAACAAGTTAAAAGACAAAATATTTTGTTTATATATTTAATTTATGATCTTTAAAACTGTTGAGAATTATTACTATGAAAATCATAAAAAGACAAATTAATCATAAACAACATTATATGTACCCTTTGTCAGCCATGGTGACTCAGAGACTAAGGCTCTGGATTGTGGAATCCAAGAACCAAGATTCGAATCCCCAACTGAGTACTTGTTGTAAAATGTTCATACACAGGCCTATGTGGTTCATGTAGACTGGGAGATGAACTCTTGTGTGGTATTAGCTGTGCAAATTTTTGAATTTGAGATTTAGTTAAAAACTTTTTGGGGTGAAAATTTTAATTTCAATCGGTTAGGTAGTGATCTGAATCGGTGCTAGCTCTTTCCAGACTTGTACAGTTATAATTTATTTGTAGTTAGTGTATGAAACTTCTACATAATCAATTTGACTTTCCACCAGTACATTTGGTGATTGCTACTTTTTTGTTTTTAAATCGAGATGCAAATTTGATCAAGTCTGATTATTTTGATTTTTCCATTTATGTGCAGGAAATGTTTCTATAACTTCTTTCTTTACCCAACTGGGCATACAATTTGCCCAATAATATTTTAACTTGGTTTTGGGTATTTTTAAGATTGTATCTTCCAAGGTTTTACAATATTTATTTACTTCATCAGGATTTGACCTATTTACTTAATTAATTGGCTTGTGTGCATTTGTTGAAGTGTATGCTTTACTTGTAAATCCTAGGGATATAGTAACTTAGTTAGCATCCGTAACTGTATTCAAAATGTTTTTGGAAATTGTAAAAAAACTCCAGATTTAGAATATTTTTAAGATTCTTTTACTTTTAAAAATTTGATAGCTAACTTCTGAATTCCGTGGTGTTCTTGTCTTTTGGGTTCTAAATTCTGAATATTCTGCTCTTCTAGTTGTTTCCCTAGTTTTAATAGTTTATAATTATCTTTTAATTTATCGTTAAATACAAAAATCACATTTTACATGTAAGTATATTGGAGGGATAGGACATCAGCAAACTTACCTTAGAAGACAAGTTCACTAACACCAGAGTAGTAGTAACACACACAAAAGAATCACATAATCTCATGGATTTTCAGTGCCACAGGCACCTTTCTCTCTCTCTCTCTCTCTCTCCCTCTCTCCCTCCCTCCCTCCCTCCCTCCCTCCCTCCCTCCCTCCCTCCCTCTCCCTCTCCCTCTCCCTCTCCCTCTCCCTCTCCCTCTCCCTCTCCCTCCTCTCCTCTCCTCTCCTCTCCTCTCACCTGAAGAAAGTGCCAGTGGCACTGAAAATTCATGTGATTGTTTTGTGTTGTTTTGTGTATGTGACTACTACTCTGGTGTTAGTGAACTTGTCTTCTAAGGTAAGTTTTCTGATGTCCTATCTCTCCAATATACTAATTCCTGGCCTAGTGCCCTTTCTTATATGTACAACCTAACCTAAAATTGTACATGTAAGAAATTAGAATGACCACAAAACATGATAATTTCTTGTTCTCCTGATGACCAACCTTTACATAGTCGATTAGACACCATTCTCCTGTGTATTTCAGCTTCATATTACCATCTAATGCGGTTACAAAAAAAAAAAAAGAAAAAGAAAGAAAGAAAAACAAAAACATTCCTTATAACTTTGTTAATATTATCCAATTAACATTACAGAGGAAACAATTGAAGCAGAAATTATTCTTGATGACGATGATGATGATGATGATGATGTGGAAATTGTCAACGATACAGTTTCTGTCATCGTCATTGATTCTGAGGAAGAATCAAGTGGTAAAGAAACAGAAACAGTTAATAATAGAAGAAAAATAAGTAATGAATATGAAAAGAGATCTTCACCATCTCCTGACCGATCGCCAATTCTTCCTTCAGGGGATTCTTTGTCCGATTCTGCAGATGAAATCGAACATGTAGTTCCAACTGCAAGTAAACCTAACGCTGTTAAGGATGACACTGCACAACTTGACCATGTGAGTAGGATGGCAACCATTTCACCAAAATTATCCTATATGTTAAAAGTAAATCCATATTTTTATTTCTTAAATAGTTAATAGGATTGATGGGGGTGCAATTATTTTATGTCTCGCTTTGATCTTGATGAGAAACAGTTATGTAGGCTGAAAAGAAAAACTACTGTAAATTTTACTAAGCTATATGAACTTGACGGCAGCAAACTTGTGTTAAGTCTTCCTTTTTTTAAAACTCTACCTTACGCTTGTACAATGCATACAGTATAAAATTCTTGAATGATAGAATCAGCAGCTGATTATTACAAAGCTGGACTGTAGGTTCTCATGTTTTGGAGTTGTTATTTAAACCTAAGGGACCTTTAGTTTATTGTTGAATCCAAAACTTGTAGTTTTTATATGATTTTGTTTTTATCTATTTTAATTCATAGTCATTGCATGCCATTGAAAAATACAAGCACTTGTGATGTAAACAACCCAATTCCAGTGACAAAACCTGTATATTTTGTGTCACTGTATAACAGTGACCTGTTATCGCGGTTGAACTTTGCCATCCCCTGCCCCAAATCCCGTAGCTGTCTTCTACAATTTACATTCAAGAACCAATCTTGGACAAAGATCTACCATCAATACATTCTCAAGCCTACATAATGCATATTCTGAATCTGACATTTTAAATATTTCTCTTACTGGTTACAAGAATTTCTTGCTCACCTCAGTTAATGTTTTTTAAACATTTTTTCTTTCATGTTATCAGTGTCAATGTTGCCATTTAAATTCACAATTTCATAATTTTATTCCTGTTGTTAAACTCTCATATATATATATATATATATATATATATAGATATTTATAATATTGTTGTAGTTTTTTAATTAGCATAATACGTGTTGGTACATATACAGTACAAGTAAAACGTCACACAACACAAAATTTATTACAATATAAGCACAAAATGCACAAATATATTACAATACAAGTACAAAATACACAAATATTACGGTGATCGATTTCGGTGAACCACGCTCATCTTCCTCAGACCAGGGGATTCACAAAAGAGGAAATGAAAAAAAGAGGAAGTGCACCTTTCTCTTTTGTGAATCCCTCTGGTCTGAGGAAGGTGAGCGTGGTTCACCAAAATCGATCATCATAATATTTGTGCGTTTTGTAATTGTATTATAATATATTTGTACATATTGTGCTTATATTGTAATAAATTTTGTGTTGTGTGACGTTTTACTTGTACTCAATATTGTTGTATCTAAATTATATTTATTCTTATTATTTATAGATCTATTCATTGTTATTTTTACTATATTTATTGTTATTGATATTTTATTACTTTTATATATCCATTTTATATCCATATACTTTATTACTTTTTTATCACTTGATGCTTGGACTGAATTATTATTATGCATGGTGTTAACATTTTTTTTTCTTAATGTCATAATATAACTGGCTATAAGCTGTTTTGTGGCATTTTAAAGTTAATAAATAAATATTATTTTAGATATCTTCATATACTACGAGACATCTTCAAACTTGCTTCAAAAACTTTTAAATCAATATAAATGTACACAAATAAATTGTTTAATACAATTTGTTGTCAAAACTAATGATACTTTGCATATTATTATTGGCATTTAGACTCTATACACCTAATGAAAAAGGTAAATACAGCCTGTGCTAGTTGCTGATATTTAAAAATCAAAATTTGGTTTTGAACAGCAAAACTAGCTAGCTTAAATAAAAATGGAAAATATGTATGAATTATTTAAGTCTACTCATTTTTTGTTTATAAAATAGTAAATGGAAAAGGATAAAATACCAAAACTGCTTAAAGTTAAGAGGTTAATATTTTAGTGATAATATTTAGAGATCTGATCAGGTGATGAGAATAAAAAATAGGATATGCTAGAAGTAGAAATATTCTAAGGAAGTGCTATGTTTGGAGTGAATAAAGGGGGTTAGCATTTACTAGATGTACTAAGTGCTAGGCATTTCCAGGTGGTTATTAAATGTTTTGAAATTGATGTGAATAAAACCTCTTCTCTTTAATAGATTATTTTCAAGCTGGCCTGGTTCATGCTAGACTTTCCCTAACATTTACCAACTCTCATCCTCAGTTCTCAGTATGACATAAAACATTGATTATACCTTTCAATCAAGCACAGGAACTTCATGGACGTAATATTGTACTTTTGTTCGAATTACTTTTACATTCTCTGCTAATTTTATAATGTTCAAAGCTGTTAAGGTGATCGATCGAAAATTATTGTTGAAAATGTTTTTAATAAAATTGTTAATATCTATGTAAGTAATAAATGTATTACGAGAAAAAATTTGTAAAAATTTCTTTATGGAGATATGGCAGCCCAAAGTGACTAATTTGTTGGTGCATAACTCATGAACAAACCGTGTGATATAATTTATTAACATTTTGAGAATATAGTGGATAAAAGGTACTAATCAACTTAGTATAGTGTAAATATAAAAAAATTTTTAAAGTATTACCAATTATTTTATAATAAATGATATTTGGTCAAATTTTGAGTTGACTTTGGCTAAAAAAGTAGATTAATAATATACTATATAAAATTCATTGCTAGAGTTTACTATAAATTTGGGAGTTATGCCCATCTGTCGAATTTGCGGGATGGGGGATATGAAGGGGAGATAGGGGAGTGGAATACATTGCTTGTTCGTTAGTGAGTCAGGATCGTTACATCTCTTAGCAGCAGTTGCAATAAAATCTATAACAAAATTTCTTAGAGCGCTAAACTGGGTGCCTGGACGAACACTCTTAAAGGTTTACCAAGGAAGTCAATTTGTCACATTCCAGCTTAGTAAGCCTAGTCAGAACATTAAAGATCCCAGGCTAGTGGTAGGCAACTATGCCGCTTACTACGTGCGTGGGGTGCATTTGTACAGTTATTACTATTTGTAGATGTTCAGAATGCTAAAAATATATAAATAAAGGATTAAATATAGAGTCAAATAAATTATGGTAAGGGTTTTTTTAATTTTTTCATTATTGAAGATGCATATCGATCAATTTCACTTACATTGTTAATTTTAATACAGTACAAGTAAACGTCACACAACACAAATTTATTACAATATAAGCACAAAATGCACAAATATTATGGTGATCGATTTCGGTGAACCATGCTCACCTTCCTCAGACCAGAGGGATTCACAAAAGAATCATTAAAAAAGAAAGTAATTTTAATACTTTCATCTGACTAACGATATCTCGGTTAGTTGAATACAAATTTGTTCAGAAAATGTACTAGGCATAGTAATTATTTTCTCAAATAGATGTGAATAAACAAATTGAGAAAATACAAGTAGATTCTAGTATTTTGCAGAATTGCTTAAGCACTTTCTAGGGGTAGCAAATGCTAGGCCCTAGCATGTACTAGAATTACATCTGTCTCGACGTATCCCCCTCCACTCACTTCCTGCTCAACAAAATAGTCTGTCATTGACACCTAAACGCACTTCTCATATGGTTTCCATAGAACCTTTAGGTAATTCGAGAGAGGAAGGCACAATTTTATGGGGTTATAGTTGACACAAAAACTAGCAAAAAAGTCCAAAAAGGCTGTGCTCACCTCTCCGAAATCACTCTGTAAACACAAAAGGTTTTTTTTCTATACAAATAGTTAACTTAGGTCTAATAAGTCCTCTCTTACAATTAACCCCTATTGAAGTTAGTGAATGTAACAAAGCCTAATTTACAGAAACGAGGAAATACAGAACCAAACTAAAGAGAAATACTACTAATTAAATTACAAAGAAGCATACAATACAAATTGAATAAACTGCTTACATACTTTCAATTTATCCATACTCTCTATCATACACTTGAAATGAAATTTCATTTCATTTCATTTTCATTTCATTTCATACACTTGTTTGACCCTAATCCCAGACCCCATCATCACAGACTCGTCCGCTCAAAAAGAAAGGCTTTCAATGATTCTGTGAACCGAGTTTGATTTTAATATCTCTTTAAATATAGAGAAAGTTTATTCCATTCTCTGCAAGCAGTTACTGAAAAGGAATTAGTGTGGAAAAATGTTGTATGAAGGAAGATACGTAATATTGACAAGGCTGAGCGTGTCTCCTTTGCACCAATTTTTTAAGTTTTACTGAAAGTTATGAGAGATGGTATTTAGGATTCCCATAATTGAATACTAAAAACAAAATACTTAATACTTTTATAAATCTAAGGTCAGCCAATTTAAGAATGAAATTTTGAATATAGTATTGAGAGATGTAATATTTTTAATTAAAAACAAATCTAATACGATAATTTTGACAAACCTGAAGTGTACTAGCCAAAGCTACAGTCTTGTCATTGTACACAGAATTACAATAGATAAAGTGTGGAAATACAAGTGACACACTCATACTAATACACAGAATAAATTTTTGTTTGTTGCAATAAACTTTTGCATTTTTCAGAGAGTAATGAGCCGCATTAAAAACAGAGTTTCTTTGGGCACTACATGGAGACCTCCTCCAAAAAAACCAGCTCAGATATTGACTCCAGCAGCGGTATGTACTGTAACCTACTCTTTTTTTAAATTATTCTCATCCACAAAACACTAATTATTCGAAGGTTTCTCCCCCCTACCTCCTGTATATATGACAATAGTGTCCATTTACTAACTACAACATACGACTGCAAGAACAAGTAAAAATACGCCAGGCGCAACTTCTTAGAGCCCACCCAGCCTAAAGGTGTGTGTGACATTGAGGAGAGGTGGATAGAAGTGGGGTAGGGTGGGGATACTTTTCTAAAAATGTTTATTCTCACTGAACAGGTGATTGAAAATTAGTAACAATATTAGTTATTGGTACATTTATAAATTATGTTTTGTAATTACCTGTTTTTTGGCCTAATTTTTTTTGCTTTAAAATATTTTGAATAAACATTATTGATTGTTTACTAACAGGAGTGTTTGAACATTGTTAATAAGCACCTCATTAATTGTTGAGTATCGATTACTCTTATATTATTTCTGGATCATTTTCATTATATCGTTGTATTTTGTTATATTATATATTATTTATCAAAGTGATTCAGTCAATGAGTGATAAAAAGTTAAAATATACATTTTGTGGTTAAGTACTACACAGTCAAAGTTGAGAACTTGCGTCAAATGTATACAATTTTTGAGAGAAGAGTGTGGGAAAAAAATGTTTTTATAATTTTTTAATATAGTGTTTCCCCTACAAATTTAAATAAGTAAATATAAAAATTAATAAATAAGATATGCTTTACTTTAATATAAGAAAATCATGCTTTTTGTAACACCTGAGTTATCTGTAATACCTCTATAATATTAGATAACAAACAACACGTAAAGAATATCTATTACTCTTTAAACGCAAGAATGAAATAGTTGAACGTGTGGAGAAGGGTTAGTACAGCCAAGTTCTATGATTAGGGATATATAATTTTATCTCACCATTATTGAACCAATAATCATTTACATTATATATATCACAGGTAACTTTGTCAAATATTAACTCTAACTAGTTTATTTCCATAGACTGTATGTTCAAGTGAAGGAAAGTTAGTTGCTCACAGGACCACCGGCTAAGCTCTTTGTTGATATTACGAGGTACGTCCAGAAAGTAAGTTCCGTTTGGTAATAAAAATAATTTGTCTACAGATACAGAAAAAATATTTATTGCACTAAAATCTACAACTCTTAAACTACTTTTCTACATAACTGCCAAAATTTTGCAGGCATTTGTCAGAGCGTGGCACAAGTTTTTCTATGCCTTCTTCATAGAAGGTTGCCGCCTGTGTCTTCAACCATTTGGAAACATTTTCTTTCAGCTCTTCGTCATCGTTGAAGTGTCGTTCTGGGGTGTCATAAGAAACCCAAGTTTCATCTCCTGTGACTATCTGTGACAGAAAATCTTCACCGCCTTCATCATAACGGTTCAAAAACTGAAGTGCACTACCCATCCGTTGTGTTTTGTGTTGCTCAGTAAGAATTTTCGGTACCCAACGTGAGCAAAGTTTTCGAAATTTCAGTTTTTCGGTAACAATTTCATGAATTAATGATCGTGAGATTTGGGGGAATTCCATAGCGAGAGCACTCATTGTAAACTTACGGTTTTCCTTGATCTTCTCATCAATCGTATGAACCAGTTCTTCTGTAATCAAAGATGGACGCCCACTTCGTTCTTCATCATGCACTTCATTACGTCCTTCATTAAGCTATCGGACCCATCTTCTCACCATTGAATCACTCATCGCATTTTGTCCGTAAACCTCGCAAATTTGCCGATAAATGTCAATCGGTTTCACTTTCTTAGCATTCAGAAAACGAATCACAGATCTGATTTCACAAGCGGTGGGATTTTCGATCAACACCGACATTTTAAACAAGCACAACAAAGCGTACGAGACTGACAGCGATCTCAAAATGGCGCACGTTTCTTCTCCTTGATACAGAGCGTCTGCCGCGCATGCGCGGAACTGCGATCGCAGCGCTGCAGCGGATATAAATGGAAACGGAACTTACTTTCTGGACGTACCTCGTATCTAAAACAGTCTGATCTGATCTTATATGTTAAAGTGTATTTTAACAATTAAGTTTACAGATTTTTCTCAGAAAAATAGAATTATGATTTACCTTATTAATTTCATACTGACTAAAATTTTTACTCTCCTGCAAACAATCTTCATGTTGCACACATTCTTTTCCAGTGAAACATGATGTACACTGGTTACTACGCTTTTTTTACCACTTCACTTTTTCACTCAGATTTGATGCCTCGGAATACGTTAGTTCACCTGGCGTGGTTGGAGGAGTTGTGGTAGACTGCAGTCGCTAGGCTTTCGTTTGTTTTCTTGCTCATATTCTCAGGAAGAACACTCAGGGGAAGTTTTATTTTGTGTTTTGAAGTTGATTTACAATCAGTATATAAAACTGTTTGTACTTATAAAAATGATACCTTAACTAATTGTCTGAGACTGATGATGTGTGCATTATCATATCTGGATACTACTTCATGTATATATTAATTTGCTTCCTGTATCTTTACATAATGCTAGAAAGGGATATCATATCTCTGAGGAAGGAAGTTTCAGGTGCGCTTTAAGCAGTTGACCTAACACACGACCAATTTCACCCGATCCTGCATCGTTGTAATGCAGAGCACCTGCTACCACTATAGTGAAGGTTTTAAAATCTCCTTTATACCCTTCGCAGTGTCTTTACATTTGGCTCCAGATTTACAGATGCTAGATACTTTGGTATCCATTTCCTGTGATGAGGGTCTGCCCATCCATTTCCTGTGATAAGGGTCTGCCCATACTGTTTCCATTTATAGATACTCTTACACCAAAGGTATTTTTTAGCTGGTGTATTATCACTATCACTTTTAATACTTGATCTTTTCACATGATTTGAGAGAGGATAAATGTTTTTGTGTTTTTCATTAGAACATTTCGTAAGATTAGAATTTGTGTACCGGTATTGTTTTTTATTCAGTATTTGCGTAGATCTCAATAGTTGGTTATTTTTATAACATACCTATAATCACTTTACTTGTTGATTAGAATCAGAGTTGGTATGTGTTGTTAATGTCAACCTGTCTTCAGTCCTCAGAGTGAAAAGTAGTTCATACTTATTTGATACTGTAACTTAGTAATATCATTTTGAACTCTCATAGTTACATACATCCTTTGCTTTCCCTCTTTTTATTTTGCAACTTTTTACTTCTATTAGGACTCCCACTTTACAACTTTATCACCGTCTTGGTTTGTTCCTTTTTGTCACTTTGTTGAGTCTTGTCAAGCTAAATAGGCTGGCTTTATTTGTATGATAAAAAATTTGTTGATATAGACATCTACAAGCAGCTATTTAACTTTGTTTAGTTACTGAGTCATTCTTAGTAAATTGAGGCAAAATCATGTGATCATAGAGTAATAAATTTTCCACCATGCAATAAACAGCCTAATAAAAGATCAGCTAGTAGAATGACACATATGCCACAGTCATAAGAGCTGATTTGTTGTGTGTTTAATTGTTAAAACAGGTGATGACTCTGACTAGGCACCAGATAGAAATTTAAATCATTTGTTTGTGATAGTACACAATCACTTTTACAATTATGAATTGAATTATAATGGAAGAAGCTACAACTTTACTTTTCTAAAACCAGCAAACTCCAGTTGGTTCATCCTGTATTCTCCGCATAGCTCATTATCATTGGGAGTTGTATGTACGCTTTTTTGTTTTTAAGTTCAATGGCTTCTTAAGGCCAATAGGAATAAAACATTATCTAATATATTTACTGCCTGACAAGAGTTGGATCTAAACAGAGTAAGCCAGAATTACTAATTAACTTGTCATTAACGATATCAAAATAATGCCATCTACGGTCATCTGAGATCCAGTTCAGTCTAAGGTCTTCAAATATGTACTGTTCATATGTAGGCAATTGAGAAACAGATTTTACTTGAGGTAGATTTTCCGTTATGTTGCTTTTTGCCATGGTTATCCAACTTCTCCATCAGTCAACAAGTGAGGATTGAAGACTACTGGAGTGCTTGTAGTTTGTATGGAATCGTGGTTGAGAAAAGTCCTGATCAATCTGAGAGTTTCGTGGTACACAGTCAGTTTTCAAAATAAGAGTTCTTCCTTTTTGTTAACGGGCTATAATTGAAACTAGCTTCAGCTTCTTTAATAGCTTTATTGAATTTTTCATTTCTGAAGTTCTGCAATTTGGATTGACTCGTCCTTGGATCCTTGGATTGGATCTCACACTAGGTATCAGAATCAGAATACTTTATTCGCATACATCAAGTACGGAATTGGCGTCAAGAGTAAAAATAACAAAATTGTAGTTACAGGTAATCACAATTTTATTTTACAGTTAAAGTTTAATAATTTAAGTTTTGTTCATGGTGGTGGTCAACTGTGAGGGGGTGTGGCTGTCACTGGAACATGGGTGAAGATCTCCAGTTCATAAACTCTTCAACTGAGTAGAACGGTCTCTCCACAAGCCAAGCCAATAGACGCTGTCTTGTATTGCTTATGTTGGGTCCTTTAGTTGTCTCTGGTAGCAAGTTCAGAAACTTCACTCCCATGTAGGAAGGCTTTTCTTCAAAGAGTGTTAGATGGTGCACTGGTAGAGTGAAATTCATAGCCTGTCGAGTGTTGTGTTTGTGTCTATCTCTGCCTCGTTGAAGTTGTAGTTTGTAGGCGTAGGTTGTTACAGCTAGAATGTATATGCTGACAACTGTTAGAATTTTGGTACATCAGACAAATCTCCATTTCAACACTGCAATCATCCTTTTATCCATTAACTAGATAAGCCAGACAAATCTCAAGTTCTTGAAATGAATTTTAAAATTGTCTGTTTGCTGAATGATTGTAGTTTGTTGGTTCCATAAAATACAACAATATATTTTTGTAGTTTTGCATGCTCTTTGCTTTCAGTACGTGTACTTGCTGCTGGCCAATGAGTATATTCCTAACTTTATAAAATACTCTTTATCGTATTCAAAATTTACTTTGAGAAGTTTGCATTGTTGAAATGGAGATCTGTCTGTCCTCTCTATTCTGACTTCAAATGATAATATATGGTTTGATTTAATGGTAATCAATGTCCATGTCTAAATCAGGTGTAATGAGAGAATAATGAGGTAGATAAAAGGCCTGGAAGAGGTAAACAGCACTCAAAGTGCAGATGTGTTCCATCTGATAAGGTGAAGGTGTGTCAGTGTTTCTGCAGTTGTGTGTGAGAAGTAAGGTGTCATTGCCACTGTTGGAATCTGCTTATTGTGCACTATCAGCTTATCTAGTCAGCATCTGACATAGTTTCTGCTTCCATATCTTAGTTGTGTTTAAAGTATTGCTCTTTAAGTGAATCATTCAACTTGCGTTGATTAATTAGTTTCAATAATAATGAAGATTTGTGGAGATGTTATCTTGTTTTGATTCATTTTCTTTTTTTAATATTCAACGCTTAAAAAAAGAAAATTATTTTGCTAGCAAGTTGCAGTTACTATGTGACTATAATCTTGTTTCTATATATTTCTAATGTTCAAAGTGTTAAATTCTTAGTTTTTATTTATAGTAGTTACTTACAGTGTGAATGTATGTTTTGGATGCAGTTAGGTCGTTTTTTTACCACTTAACTTCACCAAACACGAGGGAGCACCATCATAGTAGGTGATGAATGTCCACCATCTTGAATTTGAATGACCACAGTGCCATTGTCCACTAGTCCATATATTCTGAGCTCATGGAACTGACAAAGTTTGATGGATTTTGTCATTTTTCTTTTTAGCTCTTCATCAAATTCTATAGATACCTCCTGCACTAAATCAACTTCAACTAGTCCTTATTACAAACTGAAATAATGTAGATAAGAAAGCTCACTACAAATCACTAATGTTTTGATTTAACTAGCATTCTATAATAAAGTTGCTTAAATGCAACAATTTTAAGTCATTTTTCTATAGATTGCTCTTAAACAAATTTCATAGTAGATGTAACGAGCACAGTGAGCGACGGGTTTGTCACACGAAGTGTGCAAGGGTGTCCCCTAGTCTTAATAACTTTTTCTACACTTTGCTATTAAATTTGTGTGGCGGAACACCTTGGTTTACTTTAGAACCACCGAGGTTTCTTTCAAAGGTTAGTTATGAAAAATATTGATTACTTTCCGCAACTTGAATAGCTGATGAAGAATAGTGAATAGTTGACTGACATGTTTTTACGTTTCATGGCATCACAGTCGATATCTAACAAGCTGTTGTTGTTTACACTCTTGACCATTTGCACCAGTATAAGCGTAATTTACTATAGGTGTAAATTACTGTTAATTCAATCAATTTTATATTTTTATCTATTCGTCCCGGACTTGTGACTAAGGATGGCAAATATTTTCAACATATCGATATATCACAAACCAAATATCGATCTAACGATATATCAAAAGAAAGATATGGATATTTCGGGCAACCGATACGTCGATTGTAAATAATTTATATTTAAAACTATGCACCAACTCTTATGTCATGACCAAAAATGCACTCATGTTATGCTGTCACTTTTCATAATAGCCTAATGAATGTAAAATTTAAATACATTTATTATCTTGAAACAAGTTGTGGTCTGTTGGGTTGGATGATAAAAATTCAAAATAAGCATAACTATACCTTAATTATTAAAGAATAATGTAATAACATTGTTATTTTTGTTTTTCACTTGAAAATACCATTAGGATTTTTATAAACACTAAAAATTAAACAAATTAATTCACTAAACCTACTTTTAATACGTCTCAGGTAAACCATTTAAAAATAAAAGTTTAGGAATCAATTTTTCACTTAGTCTGTTTTGTTTTTACCCGTTCCACCCACTAGTCTACAATAAACTACATTTTAGTGCATCAACCTTACGTAAAAAACTAAATAAAGTTACTTTATTATTTCAATGCACGTTTTGTACACATAAGAGGCAATTTAAATGTGTTTTTTTCCGAATCATGATGATTTTTAGCAGAGATAATAATGTGAATGTCTAGTGATATGATATATCGGCCAAAATATCGATATAGCCGATATTATCGAAAGAAAATATCGATACTTATATATCGAAACATATTAATCAATATTTCCGATATATCATTGCCATCCCTACTTGTGACATTCATTGCTCAAGTTAAAGTCAGAATATTAATAAATTATAATATATTTACATTTAGATTCAAATATTTCATGGTCAAACGGTTTACTCCAGAGGTTTGGTTTGTACATATTCTCCATTAAATCACAAACAAAAAACTTGCTTCACTTATTTTCAAACCTTTAAATGATGCCTTTGCATGCGATTATATGCGCTCCTTTCATACTTGCCATACAATACGAGATATTGAATCTGTTTATAGAAACTAAGTCTGTGTCTTATGTTTTATCCGACTTTAAAATAAACCTACTGAAAAATACAACAATTTTAAAAATAATTCATGACACAAACTTGCAATTGGTAATATGCATGACCATATTTTTTTAAATGTTACTACCTTTAAAAAAATTCCTCTTGAAACATACCAAATGTCCAACCAACCTAATATAAATTTCATATTGTGTACCTCAATATCTTGGATACAATGAAACAGACAAATTTTTTAAAACTGATTTCCCGTAATATCGAAGCTTTAAGATTTGACTCAGAGGAAGAGACAACGAATAAAAACTGGCATTAATTTATTTTTGGATCTAAAGATATTTGACATGAAGAAACACGAAAACTTTCAAAAACTGAATGCACTTTATATCTAACTCTCAAGGTTTTTTATGACATGGTAATGTAAAAGAGTTACCCTCCTAAATATCTACGTGCTGGAGTCAAATATTCTACTAAATCTACTGGCTCATGTAATATATGGTACCATGAGTTTTATATGTTAATATTACTGACAAACGTCCCAAAAAATAGTCAACAGACAAGATTAACATATGGATCTGTGGAATCTGCTCTGAGACTCCAAAATTATCTGTCAAACCTAGCCACCAAGAGGTGGTAACAAGTCACAACCTTAACACCTCAGCAAAAGATCTCAATGTTTTAATTTGGCAACTTTTTAATTAAAACATTGATAATGGGACATAATACTCAAAAAATATGTCACATAGTTTTGAGTATTAACACAATCAAATTTAAATGCCACATAAATAGTCTAAAAATAAATATAAAGCAATAATAGTGGTATCACACACAGAGCAGTGTTATGGTACCACTATCATAATTATCAATCAATGTTAAACTCCCAAAATACAGGTGCAATTTTTGGCGCTTTGCGATCCTTTTTTGTAAAAATAATAAATAATACTGAATATGTTTCAAATTGAAATTTTAGCTTGTTGTTTTTCTTCTAAAGAATTGTATATTTACATACTACTATCAAAACTCACATACCAGTTTAGCAATTAATTATTATCAAGAAAAAAAAATGAAAAAATTTCAAAATATTGTACGGAAATTATAACTTTTAATCCTCATTATCAGTAGGCCTACTAAACAATTTTTGTGAATAATTTCAAGATAGCCAAATTGTTTAGAATTTAGTGGACTATAAGAATATGTTGTTATATTTTAGATAAACTACTAGGTTTTTTTTGAATTTTTGTTTTCATAAACTTATTTGTGTAAACTGCACATGAAAGTTTGAGCAAATTGTAATCATAATAAAGAAATATAAAATAATGTTTAGGATTTTTGTAGATACTAAAACTTGATAGAAGATATATTTCTGAATAGAAATATACAAGAATTGTTAGATTACAGCCAAAAATAAAGTTTGAACAACTTTTATCAACAGCATAAATTATGTCTTTCCTCGCTTATGGAAAAGATGCAAACAAAACGTTTTTGTAAATACCCAATGCAGCTAAAACTTAACAATTTGTTTTGTTGGCTATAGTATTTCATTCTCTGCAGACTGACATTTATTACGCCTTTTTTCGTCTTCTGGTAATTCTTCAGTTATGCGACAAACATCAGTCATTTTTCCGCTCCCGGCCTTCACCAGGCGGAAATGAGTGGAAGTTGCACGTTTTAATTTATTTCCTACGTTTATAGAATTGCATAAAAAATTATAAAAATCTTAAATGTATAGAACAGAACATTCTGCGTTGATTGGTACCAAGTTTGCAAAAAATAAACTTTATTAGTTTACATATTTTTAGATGCTTTAGATAATCTTCCAAACGTGCTGTCAGCCACCTTTGGTGTGATACAAGAGCCAGTACACAGTAAAGAGCACTAAGAGGAGATAGAAGCGAACTGAGCAGTTCCAGTAGGTGCTGCTACCTTGTGGCAACTTTACAAACCACTAATAGCTTTGCCTTATTGACAGTACATATATTGTAATTTTTCTAATAAATGTGTATATATAGTTAAATTTTTATAACAGTAGATTCGGGGTCCGGAAGTGGCATTAGGCAAAGAAGAGTATCATTGTAAAGGGCGTCTTACAAACATTCGCCCAAATTAGGACACTCGATGCAGGAATGACTTACCTCACTGCATTCATAGGTTTAGGTTAGTAGTCCACGGCCGAGTCTACTGTTATAAAAATTGTACTACATCTTGATGTTGAAAAATGGGCCAGGGAGGCTATATGGGCTCTCTACACCCAGATTTATGTCTGGTAGATGGTCATGTAGTACGACGTTGCATAGGAAATGTTCCTTATCCAGTCGCTGCTCTAGCTTGACGATAATTCCTGGGGACGTCCGTTAGAGCTAACGCGCACTGGTCCGATCACGACTCCGACTGGGATCAAATGGAACGACGCGCACTAGGCTAGGTCCAACACGGCAGTCGGATCCGGTCGTCCGACCAATAATACAAAGATTGATATGGCTTGACACACACTGCATACGGTATCAAATCTGACCCGACTCCGACTATAATCTGTTTCACTTTGAGAATGCAGTAGGGCTCTTATGGACAAACACAACGCTACTAGCTGATGCAAAAATATAGAGCATTGTCTGTCTGCCCACTGTCATATAGCATCCTCACGGTTTTGCTCGGGTATTATATTACAGTATTTTTGTTTAAAAAAAATATGTCTAAAAATGTCTCATACAATTTAATTCAGGTATTAAATATTGTATAAATCAATCATCGTTAGTTAAAAATTTATTTCAAGAACAAACAAATTATTAACTATAAAAGTCTGTAGATTTTTCGTATATGTTACTGATATATATATATATATATGTTCATTTACAAGAAAAATGTTACTGATAAAAAGACAAATATAGTAAAATAGAAAATAAATTATCAAGTATAATGCTGTAAATTAATGTCTACTTGAAGGAATGAAATTTTAATTAGCCTATTCCAAGACAAAAAAAAAAACTAACGTTTATTTATTGGTACAACCCATGTTTTGTACCTAAATTACATTTAGGTTGAAATAATTAATTGATTTAATACAATTACGTTTGTATATAATAATTTATGTTACGTTATTAGACATACGAGGTACGATCAAAAAGTTCCAGGACTTATTACATACTATGGGAATGCAATGTCTCCCAGCGATGCGGTTGGCAGCATTGTATTCCCTGACTCAACAGTAACACAGCTGTGTTTTCAGATCAATCATAACATCACTGAAAGTAACATTAGCACAGATTGTTTGAGGTTAGTTTTATAGAGTTTGGCTATTTTTTTGTTTAATGAAAATGAATGTGAAAGAAGAGCAAAGTGTTTGTGTGAAGTTTTGTGTGAAACTGAACAAAACATTTTCTGAAACCTTATTGATGTTACAAGAGGCTTTTGGTGAAGAATGTCTAAGCCGATCATGTTGCCATCAGTGGTTCAAGAGATTTAAAGATGGCCGAACATCCACAGACGACGATGCTCGTTCCGGACACCCTTCAACGTCAATCAATGATGACAATGTTGCTAAAATGAACGCTCTCGTAAGATCAGACCGCCGACTAACAATCCGTGAAATGGCAGAAGAGTGTAACATTTCATTTGGGTCATGTCAGGAAATTTTAACTGAAAAACTTCAAATGCGTCGTGTTGCAGCAAAGTTTGTGCCAACAACTGTTGACTGAAGACCAAAAACAACACCAAATTCATGTTTCTGAGGAACTTCTTCAAAAGGCAAATGACGACGAAAGCTTCTTGAAACATGTCACTACAGGAGACGAGACATGGGTTTTTGGTTACGATGTGGAAACAAAAGCACAATCATCACAATGGACATCAAAAGGCTCTCCAAGACCCAAGAAAGCGCGTCAAGTCAAATCAAATGTGAAGGTCATGCTTACGGTTTTCTTTGACTTTAAAGATGTTGTCTACTATGAATTCCTTCCACAAGGTCAAACAATTAATAGTTTTGTTTATCTTGAAACCCTCAGAAAATTGCGTAATGCTGTGAGAAGAAAGAGACCTGAGCTGTGGCAAAGTGGTGATTGGGTCCTTCACCATGACAATGCTCCTGTTCACTCTGCATTAGTTATCCGTGACTTTTGTGTAAAAAACGCAATGACTGTCATTCCTCAGCCCCCCTACTCACCTGACCTGGCTCCAGCCGACTTTTTTCTTTTCCCGCAGCTCAAGAGATCCCTGAAAGGACGAAGATTTCAAACAGTTGACGAAATTAAAGAAAAACTACAGAACTGCTAAACACCTTTACAAAAGAAGAGTGTACTGGGGCCTTTGATCAGTGGAAACACCGGTGGGAAAAGTGTGTAGCTTCCCAAGGGGAGTACTTTGAAGGAGACAAATTCGAATAACCTGTATGTTGTATGAATAAATGTATAAAAATTCAGACCTGGAACTTTTTGATCACACTCGTATTTTAAAACAATATTCAAGAAATGTATGAATTGTGTTACAATAAATAATTAATTAGTTTTAGTACATATAATCTTTCAAACAAATAAAAACCAGCTCAGTGTGTGTCCTATATTATGCCTAACCCATTAATACCTCAACTGAGGAAAAGGAGGGTCAGTAACTCGTTTGGGCCTTTCCTCTTTTCGTCTTATCTGTTGATGCAAAGGAATAAACAAATATCCCCCAAGAAGGAAGTACTGTACAAGCGTACATTTAGTGTTGGGAGGAAGTTTGTGGTTATTGCTTGTGTTTTTCTGAATATCTTGAAAAAGTGATCGAGTGAATTCAATAATTATAATTTTAGTGATTCAGTGTGGTCTTTAACAATGGAAAAAAGCCAAGGGAAAAATAATTAAAAGTGGTGAGAGGAAAACAGCGTTGAATGTATATAAGTACTGTATATCGAAAAGTGTTACCGGATAAAAATGTCACTTTTTATGTAAAAAAAAACCAGTGAGGCTACATTAATTAGTGAAAGAACTAGGATTGAAGAATTATAAATTTAGAAAGGAAGAATATTGTGGACAGATTGTCACGCCAAAAAAATACCCCAAAAAAATAAAATATGGAACAAAAAATGACATTTAAATTTTTATCTTAATTTTGACTGTTTTTATTAAAATTAAATAAAACACTGCTTCCAGATAAGATATGTCCAGATAATCACGTACTTAACTAATTTCAAATTCCTTGTATGCTTAAAGGAACAAACTAGAAAAAATAATAATATTTATAAATATATTCAAAGAGAGTAATAAACATTAATAAGTTAAGATCAACAACGTACTAAACTTTTGGAACGGGTGGGTTACTAAAAAATAAATGTGACTTATACACTGTAAAACACTTACTGTATTGTAAATGATTTGATGTCCTGTTAAAATAACTGAAAAATAATAACTGGCTTTATGCCTGCAATTTTCATTGCCTAATATTATAAATTCAACTTTAAACAACATATTTTTAGCATAATAGGTTTTATATAAAAATAAATAATATTTCTCATGAATTCATATTTTAGCACCGATGGAATCCTGGATGGTTCAGAGTGAGGCCAACACGACGACAACTGCGCTCGCCGCACAGTCTTTGTCACTTATTACCGACTAAACTATGCATATTGATGAAAAAAGTTACAAATAAAAAATAAAGTACCAGTTTTTATCTACAACTTTCCCGCTGACGAAACTTACCTGACCAAAAAATAAAAAACTTCCTCACAGGTCGACTTTTCCGTATCTTTTCTCAAATATATGAAATAATTTTTACTTCTGTTATATTATTACAAATTAGTTTTATAATATAATCAATTCATACTAACACAGTAAGCATCCACTACTTCTGTATAAAGTTTACACAAAATTTCAAAATGTTCAATCAATATTTATTCACTTAAAATGCAGTGTAATTGAATCGTGGCCTGTAAAAACTGAATTTCCAAGGGCTATACGTTTTTAAAGCATATGGTAATTTTTTTTAAATTATTAACTTATTTTTTTTAGTTTTATATCTTTAATAACAGGAAATAAATATTTTCCCAACCATTTCCATGTGAAAATTTGATTTTATAATTACTTTTTTCAGCGAGCCAACGTTTTTATACAGTACTGTACCTCAAAAACTCCCATTTGATTAGCATTGCTTATGGGCTTACCGTACTGCATTTTCAATATGAAATAGAGTATAGGTCACTAGTGCCTCAGTAGTTTTGAACAATCTACATATTATGGCAGTTTTTGACGCTGACATTTTTATTTTTGCGGGTAAACATCGGCCATCTTTACGTAATTTATCGTTAGATGACTATTCAAATAAAATGTTAAAGAAAGACATGTGTCAGGAGATAACAATGATGTTTGTAGGCAGTGAGTGCAGCTCATTAAAGGAGCGAGCTGATTCGTGTAAATACAATTTTATTGTTTTTACATGCCATTTTTGCTTTGTTACTCCTTCAAAACAATTACTTATATTTATGAATATAGATTAAACAATGAAGAATATCGGTCAAACACATAAGGGTCATTATGTTTTCATGATTCAGAATAAACATAATAGTTTTTGTTACACCGTAACTTAACACATTAACGAAGGTAGTTGTAAGCTTAAGCTCTACTTACCAAATTAATTTCCAAACAAAATAGTGTTTCCGGTAAGTAAATAAAATAATTGTACTAGGATTAGTAATAGGATTAGTTAATTTATTAATAATTTAACTATTAGTCTATATTTATAAAAGAGGATGTTAACTATGTGATCCGTAGTTTGAACTTTGACTTCACAATCACATGACTGATCATTTGCAAGTCCAAAATTCAATTTGCAGTAGGCCTAAGTAAACCTGGGCCAAAGCGACTAAGCATTGTCTATTCGTTATGAGGAAGGTTCATTCCACCGATGATGTCATAGGGTCTGATACCAGCTTGTTTCAAAAGTAAAAATATTGTTAACGCCCAGTAGGTTTTTGGCAGAGATTTGGTTGAGATTAATTGGGAAGCTAGCCGAAGAGGTTGTTTCTAGATTTAAGTCGCTGTGCATGTTGTGGGATACCTTGTAAAATGGGGAGATTCAAAGTATATAGGATCTTTCTGAACCCTCATATGAGTGAGTCTTTACGTCTCATATCCGAAGGAGCAATAATGCACACAGCACTGGAAGCCACGGTAGAGGGGTTGCAATGAGAGAACCTCTGATAGCCCTCATCGCCCTATTTAGTTGTACATCAACCTCTCGTATGTGAGTACTATTAAGCCACACGTAGAACAATATTCAGCAGTGGAGTAAACCAGCGACAAAGTAGCGGAACGCAGGACTTGTGCGTTGGCTCCCCACAACGATCCAGCAAGTTGCTAGATAATATTAGTTCTGGTTCTCACTTTAGCTGCCGTTTTCTATGGGCAACTTTTTAAACTGAGAGATCGATCTAAATGAACTCATAACACACTTTTTAAAAAATGGGTTCAAAATATAATGTATTCAAGGAAAAAAAATGGTACTTGATAAAATTTTAGTGAAGAATCGATGAATGAATATTATTTTAACGCCTAGTAATGATTTAAACAAAATATTCAATCGTTTAGGCCTACTATAACAACAACCATATTTTTCAAAACTGAAAATAGACGTTCTGAAGATATAGTATAGTATTTGCACCCAATAGATATTGTTGATTTTTAAAACAATTTTTTTTTAATTTTAATGAAAAAAGATATTACTATCATCATCTTATCTATATTTATAAAAGAGGATGTTTGTATATATATATGTTTGAAGTTTATGCGCAGCCAAACCATCCAACCGATCGCCATGAAACTTTAGGATGTTGTCCTGTATACTCCCGAGATGGTTTCTGTGAAGTTTGATGCAGATCCGTCCACAGGGTCCCGCCCCACGGGCTCCTAAAGATCCCATGTTATTCAAATGGAGAATCTGAATTGTTTACAAAAAACATATGACTGTGTGGTTTAATGTAGTTTCACATGTCATAAGCAGATTGAAGTTCTCACAACAACAGTACTGTATATGTTTTGATTTATTGTAGTTCTACATTTCACCTTGAGAGTGTAGCACACATGAAAAATTAAAGGCGAGACAACGTCCGCCGGGTTCAGCTAGTACTTTTATATTTTCGTTCATCAACTGAAAAGTGTGTATTATTTATTTATGAAGTTTAAATAATGTAAATTATTAATTTAACATCAATTTCTTAACGGAAGCATTCGGAGTCGTGGTCGGATCGTACTCTTTGTCGGACTAGCTACGACCAGAATTGTCGGGAGTCTTAGTCGTGGTCGGGCCAGTCCTGCTATTATTTTGCCTAGTCGGTGACACGCGTCGATCATAAAGTCAGAAACAACAATGCCCAAGGCATTTCCTATTTCATTAGGATCCAAAACTAGTTAAGCCAGCCACACACTACCGAACCGTAACACCGCCGCGTAACATTTTGACATGTTACGGTAGTGTGTGCTAGATCAGAGTGCCGAACCGAGCATCGTGGCGAGCATTTGAGCTAGCAGAGCCCTGAATGCCCCGAACCATCAGAGGTCGGTTTTTCTCTGACACGTCAAAGGGATGTTACGGCTCGGCTCGGGGTTGGTAGTGTGTGGCAGGTTCGTAACATCTTGCCGTAACTTACCTCTGTAACACCAAAAATCAGCACCTCAAGTGGAGTTCTGGTAAAAGTCTCACACTACATCTAGCACTTTGATTACTGTCAGTCAATGTTGTTTGATGTCCATTTGTTGTAGTAATAATAAGTTTAATGTAGTTGTAGTAAGTTTAGTGTGGTTGTTGTAAGTTTAGAGTAGTTGTAAAATATCAGCGATGGAGTGGAGTGAAGCAGATACAAAGATGTTTATAAAAACCTCGCTGTCTTAAGGGATTTAGGTCATAATGATCATTACAATAAAATAAAGCGCAATTAAGCATGGCTAAATCTTGCTGCAGAGTTGAATAGATCCTTGAGAATGAACTGTAGATAACGTGATCCTAGAGTTGTGGTTCGGCCAAAATGCTCGGTTCGCCGCTCGGTTTAAAGTGAAAAGTTGTGACAAACTTTGCCCGTAACACCGAACAGAGCAGATGAGCTGTCAATCAGTGATCTCCCGACATTTTGTATTCTTCCTTTTCTCTCCAGTCGGCTGCGCTGCCCTCTCTGTCATTTTCTACGCTGCCTCACTAAGATTGAAAAATTAGAAAAAAATAATCTGACTATTTACTACGCTTAAACATTGACCCTTCGCATGTTGTAGATGTGTATTCGCTGTCGAGGAGCAACTCGGATCTGTCCGGTTCAGTTTACTATCGTTGCGCTTAGATACACTCAAGTTAAATATATTTTTTACTCAGCGTTTGGTTTTGCCACATTATTACTATTTAATTTCATCATATCAGGTTTACTTGGAGTTGACAAATAATTATATTCGTCATTACATAAATGTTAATAATGATCTTCTACGGTCTATCTATAGGCTACGGTTGTTAAGACTTTTTGCGACTCTCTTTGGAATTAAAACATAATAAAGACTATTTCCTTAATGATTTGTACCCCTTTAAGAGTGTGCAGAGCCTTTCGGAAGCTGTCGGCCATGTTGGTTTCAAAACCATAAGAACAATGTTATTTTCGAACCGGACATACGATCACGCAGATCCAAACTAAACAGTTATTTTTAAACGAACTTTCCCCAAACAAATTACATTTGATCGAGATTGTCTTTGCATGGTTATAACTGTAATGGTTATAATAATGCAAACAATTCACTGTAGGATAAGCACTTGGAATTGCTTTGTGAATTCCTAATTAGTTTTATAGAAAAAACTATGTTCATTTGTTATATGGCTATTAATTAATGACACTTTCTAAGGAATAGTCGGCCTTAGTAACAATGACTACATCCGCTTATTTACACTCATCACACTCATTCAAAATTCATATTTGCCCATATCTTGACGATTGGTGTCTTAAGAATAAAGAAATAAATATAGGTGTATTTATTCAACGTTCCAAAAGCAAGCGCAATATGATAACGTTTTAAATGACACCTCATGCATTACCTTTGCTCAATAAAGAATGACACATATGGATTCGCAAATAACATTGTTCCTATGGGATTAAAACAAACATGGCCGACAGCCTCTGCAGACTCTTAATAATGATTTGTAAAAAAAGTCCTACTATAAGTTGATTTGAAACCCAAATAAATTCGTTTCTAAGTAAAATAAGAGCTCACTAGGTACCGTAGTCTGCGTTCACTAGGTACCGTAGTCTGCGCTCACTAGGTACCGTAGTCTGCGCTCACTAGGTACCGTAGTCTGCGCTCACTAGGTACCGTAGTCTGCACTCACTAGGTACCGTAGTCTGCGCTCACTAGGTACCGTAGTCTGCGCTCACTAGGTACCGTAGTCTGCGCTCACTAGGTACCGTAGTCTGCGCTCACTAGGTACCGTAGTCTGCGCTCACTAGGTACCGTAGTCTGCGCTCACTAGGTACCGAAGTCTGCGCTCATTAGGTAACGTAGTCATAAGTTCGTCCAATTTACCACTTGAAATGTTTTTTGTCGATTCTTTCCGTACTTTTGTCGCTCGTCTCTCATGTTAAAAACAAAATAAGTCTACAAATAAATTATAATTATACCCATGTTGGATGGTAGTCAAGGTTCAGATGTTGTGCAGGGAAGAGAACCGAGTGTCAGACTTGTCAGTTGGCTGAAAATCAGACCAACACTACGTGGTTTGGATTCCACGTAAAGCTGTAGGTCCCATAGTTGGGGACTTAGAGCTATTGGGCTATTAATATATAGTCCTTTCTGAGCTAAGTCGAACTCAGATACAATGACTACACTAGTTCATCTACACTCAATTGCCCTTATATTTGCCCATATATCTACGATCTTGGCGTCTAAAACATGAATAATAATTAATAATATTGTTCCATTTTAGTAAAAATATATTTAAAATAGATTAAAATCGTTAAAAACGCAAATATATGGTAAAAACATGTTATATATTTAATTATGTGAGCTTCTTAACTATTTTATTACTATAAAGTTTCAGTCTTTTATCTGCAAAAAAAAATATAGTACATTTATTAACAAATGTGAAACTAATTACAAAACAACAAAAATTCACCAACTTTTGTCTTTTTTGCGAAGATAAATGCCATTAAATTCGTGGAAAGCCAGAGTTTAAATATAGAAAATTAAATTCAAGAGACAGAATAAAATGGCACAAAATGCGTGTGGACGGATGTGGATAATTATTTACTTAAGTGGAGGGCGTTGTGGGAAAGAAGGGTCCTAGTGTACTGACTGGCAGCGCTGCACAGCGGGTTTAGTATCTCAACATGTGCAATCATCTGGAGAAACAACATTTCTGCCTTTACAGAGTTAGGAACGCCCAGTTTTCAAATATCAACTGTTTTAAAGACCTGTCACTCGATCGCTTACGTTTTAATGTTTTACCGCCGTTCGAACAGGCCACCATTTTCAGCTGTTTTGTGACAAAAAAACCCTTCATCCGTCTGTCATTTTATAAGGATACTCTGTAATATTGGAACAATAGCTCACACCAATCAGTGACTTCCATTTACATGAGCTACACAGATAGGGGTAAGGTGGGAGGTGTCGTACGGGGCTAGAGGGGCAAGGAGTCCGCGCTCTGTACAACCCTACACGCGGGAGTCGAGGTTGCCGTACGCCCAGTGGTTCAGTGCCGTTCCAGGTGTTCGGAGGATCTTCTTCTGTGTATGTGTTATTCAGTTTTACATTTGTTTAGTTATTTACAGTTTTTATTAGTACTGTATTCGTAGTTTGATTTAGTAGTATTTTCATGATCAGTATTTCCACAGCTGCCAAACCGTTCCTCACGCTTGGGCGTGTTTACCACTCGTAGTTTACTCTTGTTCTTAGAGAACACCTTCCTATGAAATAGTTAAATACATTCCCCAAATAATTATTTTTCATGTAATAATCACGCTCAAAGGATAAATACAACTTGTTGCCCAAACGGCGGTTATATTTTCAGATATTTTTGTACGTTTGGACATAATTAGTGAGTAAATATTTTGCACTTTGATTGTTTTATCACTATTGAGACTCACACCATGGTTTTACGAGGACTTAGCCGCTGTGCGTAATAGGAACAAACATTAAACTCTCACGGAATTTTATAATCCTTTATATTTGAATTGTGATTTGCGTGTGGAATGGCGGCCGGCCAGGGCGCGAAGGACTAGTGCGATCGACGTTGTTGTGTTAAAGAATCTGCAACACCTGTCGCTGCAGACGTATTGGATTTGATTTTCAATAAGGTCAGTGTTAATTTTTAAAAAAGATTACAACTTTGCTTATTTAACGTACAATTTTTACTTGGCCTTTATTGAAGAGACCACACTTGTCTAGAGCCCCCCCCCCCCCCCCCCCGAGATCATGCTTTCTTTCCTAAACACAAATAACAATTGTTCTTATTCTTTATATATATATATTATATATATATATATATATATATATATATATATTATATAACATTTTTAATTAAAATTGATTAAACACAACATGTTTCAACTTTATTGTCATTTTCAAGTGTAAATAAAATAATTAAGTTAAGTATATAATAGTTCTTTAAATGAAATTGTAAAACATGTGATTTTTTTATAAATATTGATGAATATGGATAAGTTGGTGATAATTTTAATTATAATTTTTAATATTTCGAATCTTATAAAAAATTTGGTTTGTATAATTGTATCAGTACAAGTAAACGTCACACAACACAAATTTATTACAATATAAGCACAAAATGCACAAATATATTACAATACAAGTACAAAATGCACAAATATTATGGTGATCGATTTCGGTGAACCACGCTCACCTTCCTCAGACCAGAGGGATTCACAAAAGAATCAGTAATAGCGTGTCTGTGAGGGTGGGTGGGTCTGTAGCACTGTATGTGTCTGGGAGGGCGCGTGGGTCTGTAGCATTGTACGTGTCTGTGAGGGTGGGTGGGTCTGTAGCACTGTATGTGTCTGTGAGGGCGCGTGGGTCTGTAGCATTGTACGTGTCTGTGAGGGTGGGTGGGTCTGTAGCACTGTATGTGTCTGGGAGGGCGCGTGGGTCTGTAGCATTGTACGTGTCTGTGAGGGTGGGTGGGTCTGTAGCACTGTATGTGTCTGTGAGGGTGGGTGGGTCTGTAGCACTGTACGTGTCTGAGAGGGCGGGTAGGTTTGTAGCGCTTTACCCGTCTGGGAGGGTGGGTGGGTCAATACCACTGTACGTGTTTGGTTGGGTACTTAACTATACCACCACACGGGTATGGCTGGATGGGTGGGTCTATTTAAAGCTCTCTCCATTGTTATGGGCGAAAAACGTACTTTTAGGGCTTTCTTACCTTCAGGGTAAAAATATTTAACAATGTAGGCCTTATTGTACAGCTAAGAAAATAATTGTATACTTACCGACTATGTAGCATAATTCTATTCTCCTATATGCGTAGAGGTCTACTACCCACCCACACATTATTATATTCTGAAATATTCCCTAATTTATACTACACAATATTAACTCATATCATGTTAATCATCTAAAAAGTAAAAATATATATCGGAATTATGTATATTCGAACGCTTAAACGATTCATTCTTTTGTGAATCCCTCTGGTCTGAGGAAGGTGAGCGTGGTTCACCGAAATAGATCACCATAATATTTGTGCATTTTGTACTTGTATTGTAATATATTTGTGCATTTTGTGCTTATATTGTAATAAATTTGTGTTGTGTGACGTTTACTTGTACTGTATATGTACCAACACGTATTATGCTAATTAAAAAACTATAATTGATTTGTGTGTTCAATATGTTCACTGGATTTTCTTGTTGTGCTAAATATATATGTAATTCTTCTGTTGCATTCTGTTACATATATATTTAGCACAACAAGAAAATCCAGTGAACATATTGAACACACAAATCAACTATACATTTTTTGATCAATTATACAATTTTTGATAAGATACGAAATATTAAAAATTATAATTAAAATTATCACCAACTTATCCATATTCATCAATATTTATAAAAAATCACATGTTTTACAATTTTATTTAAAGAATTATTATATACGTAACTTAATTATTTTATTTACACTTGAAAATGACAATAAAGTTGAAACATGTTGTGTTTAATCAATTTTAATAACAAATGTTAAAGGGTACTCATACCATAGTACCATAATATGTGTATGGGTGGGCGGGTGAGTCAATACCACTGTGCATGTATGGGTGCTTGGGTAGGTCAATACCACTGTACGTGAATGGGTGGGCAAGTGGGTCAATACCACTGTACGTGAATGGGAAGGCGGGTGGGTCAATACCACTGTACGTGTATGGGTTGGCGGGTGGGTCAATACCACTGTACGTGTATGGGTGGGTCGGTGGGTCAATACCACTGTACGTGTATGGTTAGGTGGGTGGGTTAATATCACTGTACGTGTGTGGGCGGGCGGGTGGGTCAGTACCACTGTATGTGTATGGGCGGGTGGTTGGGTCAATACCACTGTGCGTGTATGGGTGGCCGGGTGGTTCAATACCACAGTACGTGTTTGGGTGGGCGGGTGGGTCAATACCACACTACGTGTATGGTTGGGTGGATGGGTCAATACCACTGTACGTGTATGGTTGGGTGGATGGGTCAATACTACAGTACTTGTTTGGGTGGGCGGGTGGGTCAATACCACCGTACGTGTATGGTTGGGTGGATGGGTCAATACCCACAGTACGTGTATGGTTGGGTGGGTGGCCAATTAGTTTTTAATTTTATTACATCCTAAAAATATATATATATGAAACAAAACCAGTTGGAAAAAAATCTCATGGGACATAAGTTACACTTATCCTATGAAGCAATAAAAATTGAAATAGGCTACATGTGTTGACAAATGTAAGGAGTGTCTACTGCCACTACTGTTCAAATTACACAACGATTTGGGGACGGACGGACAGACGACAACCGATCTTTTGTTAATCGGCGGTGTTGCAAGTAGTTCTCAAGTCAACACCAGGTCATTTGTTTTTTGTCTGAAAGTTTTTGGTGGAAAGTTTTATTTTATCTGATTGCACTTTTCTTTTGTCTGTAATTATTATGAGATAACTAGCTGTACCCGCCCGCTTCGCCGGTCATAATATTGAGTTTGATTTAGAACCTAATAGCTGAAAGAATTCGAGCATTTTTGCTTCTTCTACCAATATTAGATTTTTTAGGAGGCATGTCATAAAAGTAAACTGCAAAACAAATAATTATTTATTTTTTATTTTCACGTTTCACCACATGTTTTAATTACTGAAGAAAAAAGGTTAACACCAAATACAGATCACCTGATCAAGTAAAAGTAGTGTGTGCTACACTCTCAAGGTGAAATGTAGAACTACAATAAATCAAAACATATACAGTACTGTTGTTGTGAGAACTTCAATCTGCTTATGGCATGTGAAACTACATTAAACCACAGTCATATGTTTTTTGTAAACAATTCAGATTCTCCATTTGAATAACATGGGATCTTTAGGAGCCCGTGGGGCGGGACCCTGTGGACGGATCTGCATCAAACTTCACAGAAACCATCTCGGGAGTATACAGGACAACATCCTAAAGTTTCATGGCGATCGGTTGGATGGTTTGGCAGCGCATAAACTTCAAACATATATATATATATACAAACATCCTCTTTTATAAATATAGATAAGATGATGATAGTAATATCTTTTTTCATTAAAATTTAAAAAAAATTGTTTTAAAAATCAACAATATCTATTGGGTGCAAATACTATACTATATCTTCAGAACGTCTATTTTCAGTTTTGAAAAATATGGTTGTTATTATAGTAGGCCTAAACGATTAAATATTTTGTTTAAATCATTACTAGGCGTTAAAATAATATTCATTCATCGATTCTTCACTAAAATTTTATCAAGTACCATTTTTTTCCCTTGCATACATTATATTTTGAACCCATTTTTTAAAAAGTGTGTTATGAGTTCATTTAGATCGATCTCTCAGTTTAAAAAGTTGCCCATAGAAAACGGCAGCTAAAGTGAGAACCAGAACTAACATTATCTAGCAACTTGCTGGATCGTTGTGGGGAGCCAACGCACAAGTCCTGCGTTCCGCTACTTTGTCGCTGGTTTACTCCACTGCTGAATATTGTTCTTCGTGTGGCTTAATAGTACTCACATACGAGAGGTTGATGTACAACTAAATAGGGCGATGAGGGCTATCAGAGGTTCTCTCATTGCAACCCCTCTACCGTGGCTTCCAGTGCTGTGTGCATTATTGCTCCTTCGGATATGAGACGTAAAGACTCACTCATATGAGGGTTCAGAAAGATCCTATATACTTTGAATCTCCCCATTTTACAAGGTATCCCACAACATGCACAGCGACTTAAATCTAGAAACAACCTCTTCGGCTAGCTTCCCAATTAATCTCAACCAAATCTCTGCCAAAAACCTACTGGGCGTTAACAATATTTTTACTTTTGAAACAAGCTGGTATCAGACCCTATGACATCATCGGTGGAATGAACCTTCCTCATAACGAATAGACAATGCTTAGTCGCTTTGGCCCAGGTTTACTTAGGCCTACTGCAAATTGAATTTTGGACTTGCAAATTTTGGACTTACAAGTCATGTGATTGTGAAGTCAAAGTTCAAACTACGGATCACATAGTTAATGAGTGCCCATTGTGTTCTTTTCAGAGGGGATTAGCTGGTCTTCATTCAATCGGATCTTATAAAACCTGGATTTAGCTCTGTGACGGGAGATAAATATTTGAACACTAAGACACAAGTACTTTATACTCTCAATACCACTGTACGTGTATGGGTTGGCGGGTGGGTCAATACCACTGTACGTGTATGGGTGGGTCGGTGGGTCAATACCACTGTACGTGTATGGGTAGGGCGGGTGGGTTAATATCACTGTACGTGTGTGGGCGGGCGGGTGGGTCAGTACCACTGTATGTGTATGGGCGGGTGGTTGGGTCAATACCACTGTGCGTGTATGGGTGGCCGGGTGGTTCAATACCACAGTACGTGTTTGGGTGGGCGGGTGGGTCAATACCACACTACGTGTATGGTTGGGTGGATGGGTCAATACCACTGTACGTGTATGGTTGGGTGGATGGGTCAATACTACAGTACTTGTTTGGGTGGGCGGGTGGGTCAATACCACCGTACGTGTATGGTTGGGTGGATGGGTCAATACCCACAGTACGTGTATGGTTGGGTGGGTGGCCAATTAGTTTTTAATTTTATTACATCCTAAAAATATATATATATGTATGAAACAAAACCAGTTGGAAAAAAAATCTCATGGGACATAAGTTACACTTATCCTATGAAGCAATAAAAATTGAAATAGGCTACATGTGTTGACAAATGTAATGAGTGTCTAGTGCCACTACTGTTCAAATTACACAACGATTTGGGGACGGACGGACAGACGACAACCGATCTTTTGTTAATCGGCGGTGTTGCAAGTAGTTCTCAAGTCAACACCAGGTCATTTGTTTTTTGTCTGTAATTATTATGAGATAACTAGCTGTACCCGCCCGCTTCGCCGGTCATAATATTGAGTTTGATTTAGAACCTAATAGCTGAAAGAATTCGAGCATTTTTGCTTCTTCTACAAATATTAGATTTTTTAGGAGGCATGTCATAAAAGCAAACTGCAAAACAAATAATTATTTATTTTTTATTTTCACGTTTCACCACATGTTTTAATTACTGAGGAAAAAAGGTTAACACCAAATACAGATCACCTGATCAAGTAAAAGTAGTGTGTGCTACACTCTCAAGGTGAAATGTAGAACTACAATAAATCAAAACATATACAGTACTGTTGTTGTGAGAACTTCAATCTGCTTATGGCATGTGAAACTACATTAAACCACACAGTCATATGTTTTTTGTAAACAATTCAGATTCTCCATTTGAATAACATGGGATCTTTAGGAGCCCGTGGGGCGGGACCCTGTGGACGGATCTGCATCAAACTTCACAGAAACCATCTCGGGAGTATACAGGACAACATCCTAAAGTTTCATGGCGATCGGTTGGATGGTTTGGCTGCGCATAAACTTCAAACATATATATATACAAACATCCTCTTTTATAAATATAGATAAGATGATGATAGTAATATCTTTTTTCATTAAAATTAAAAAAAAATTGTTTTAAAAATCAACAATATCTATTGGGTGCAAATACTATACTATATCTTCAGAACGTCTATTTTCAGTTTTGAAAAATATGGTTGTTATTATAGTAGGCCTAAACGATTAAATATTTTGTTTAAATCATTACTAGGCGTTAAAATAATATTCATTCATCGATTCTTCACTAAAATTTTATCAAGTACCATTTTTTTTCCTTGCATACATTATATTTTGAACCCATTTTTTAAAAAGTGTGTTATGAGTTCATTTAGATCGATCTCTCAGTTTAAAAAGTTGCCCATAGAAAACGGCAGCTAAAGTGAGAACCAGAACTAACATTATCTAGCAACTTGCTGGATCGTTGTGGGGAGCCAACGCACAAGTCCTGCGTTCCGCTACTTTGTCGCTGGTTTACTCCACTGCTGAATATTGTTCTACGTGTGGCTTAATAGTACTCACATACGAGAGGTTGATGTACAACTAAATAGGGCGATGAGGGCTATCAGAGGTTCTCTCATTGCAACCCCTCTACCGTGGCTTCCAGTGCTGTGTGCATTATTGCTCCTTCGGATATGAGACGTAAAGACTCACTCATATGAGGGTTCAGAAAGATCCTATATACTTTGAATCTCCCCATTTTACAAGGTATCCCACAACATGCACAGCGACTTAAATCTAGAAACAACCTCTTCGGCTAGCTTCCCAATTAATCTCAACCAAATCTCTGCCAAAAACCTACTGGGCGTTAACAATATTTTTACTTTTGAAACAAGCTGGTATCAGACCCTATGACATCATCGGTGGAATGAACCTTCCTCATAACGAATAGACAATGCTTAGTCGCTTTGGCCCAGGTTTACTTAGGCCTACTGCAAATTGAATTTTGGACTTGCAAATTTTGGACTTACAAGTCATGTGATTGTGAAGTCAAAGTTCAAACTACGGATCACATAGTTAATGAGTGCCCATTGTGTTCTTTTCAGAGGGGATTAGCTGGTCTTCATTCAATCGGATCTTATAAAACCTGGATTTAGCTCTGTGACGGGAGATAAATATTTGAACACTAAGACACAAGTACTTTATACTCTAGATTTTATTAAGATATTGTTTATTAGTCTGATTTTTTATTAGTTTGGTAGAAAATAAAGATAAGAGTTAATAGGCATATTTAGTTTTATCAATGTCACATTATCTTGGACAAGAAAACCATAAAAATGGCCAAATTGTTATTCTTTTTTCAATCAAACTAAACAATCACACCCCTGAACCACATATTTCCTCATGCATGTGTAACTCAACCAAGATGGTGACAAATGCCCCACCACTTTGCAATAGTTGGTTAACATGCATCTCTGACTAGAAACGATATCCGCTAGTGAAGACGGTTTACCATAGGCTACGCACCATGTTATGTTAACAACTAATTGGCTCTGATCTTTCACTGCTTCTTTTTTTTTTAACTCCACTTGCCAGTTCGCATGGGCCTACAGGCCTGTGCATGAACTTTATTCAATAAATGAAGTACCAACCGTCAGGTCAGTTGGTGAACTGGAATATGAGTTAAGTATCAAAGGTAAAGATAAAAGTAGGCTTATGTTTATTTTCATAACTTATTTAATTATTTTTGGGACATATAAAAAATTTCTCAAACATTATTTTTTTCTGTTATTATTTTATTTTATAATTTTCAGCTATTTTACACATAATTAATTAGAACAATATTTTTGCAATTTCGGACAGTGGTTCTCTAAATGACATTCATGTAGCAATATACAAGAGCTACAACTACATCATAATAGTTTTCTACAAAAATACCAGATGATGAGATAAGAGTGCTTCAGATATCCGATAAACCACACGATGTGGAAATACTGGTGTATGTCTGCAAAAAAATCAAGTTTTATGTACTTATCAGTAATGTATATTTTATCTATGTATTTGTTTATCTATGGCATATCCCAGGTTGCAGATATGCCATGATTTCGCTGTGGGGACGTAGCTTTAGACAAAAACAAGGTGAAGTAAGCGTAGGTAGTATGAGACTAAGGGTGGCAGACTATTGCTAGTTGCTTAATAAATGAAGTTACCACGCAAGCAGTTCTTTTTACCATTTCTAGTATGTACTAACAGTGGCTCATAATGCCACAGTGTACACACATTTTTCTGACTATTTAATTTAAAATTATTTCTTAAATATCTAGGTTCAAGTACCTTTATTTTTTTTAAGCCGTTTTGTTGCTAAGGAAACTAATTTTGAAAATCACTTTTTATGTTTATATTGTTTGATGATGGCACAATTCTGTTATTCTGAGATTTCATTGCAGCCCCCTGTTTTGTACCACTTTTCTGTACAATGGGCTTTGAGACAGGTTTTCCATAAACTATTTATTTAATAGATAATTTATTTAAGGAAAAATCATACTCTTTCTGGATTTAAGAACAATCTTAGGATGACATTATTAAATACCTAACTAAAAAAACATATCTATTTCATGAAGTGTGTTTTTCTTTTATATAATTAATTAAATCACTATTGTTTATTTTTTTAAATTATTTTTTTCAGAGGATACAGATGTTCAGGAACAAACTGAAGGAGCAGGAAGAGAGTGAAAGCAGTGAAGGCCAGTCCACAGGTAAGACATAAAAACATTTGTGGAATTATCACTGAAAAATATTTTGGTTTTAAAAATGCATTTAGACATACAATAAATACATTAGCTAACTCATTATTAAATAAGGTTTTTCACAGTAAGACAGTGTGTTTTGTTTAGGACAGGAGAGCAGGCTTAATTTTGTTTATATTCCTTTGGTAAGTCCTTTGAAAGTTAATACGGTAGAGCCTCGTTATCCGACATGCTTTTATTCGACATTCCGTTTCAACCGACACACCCGTCCCGAAATCGCCACCGTAAAAAACCTCTGATTTTCCAAGATATTCGGGACCGAAACTGACTCTTATGCAACAAAAATCAGTTATTTTGTTACAGAATTTGATTGTGTATAGTAGTACATTTACTGTATTATATGAATTACGTAATGATGCAATACAGCAATAACTAACTGGTCAGTTACTGTATTTCTGAATGAGCAGATACAGTAATTTTGTTACTTACTGTCCGACCTTACATTCAGTTTTAGAGCGGTCTGTACCATACACTACTTTTAAGAAGTGTATTTTTAGATGAAGCAGATGAATGAATGAAGCGGCAAGATGAAGCTTCCAGCTCTGATATTGTCTTTATGATGAAATGGCGTAATATCGCAGCTAAGAAACAACAGTCTTCAGGCAAGCAAAACTTTTTTCAGAATCATAAATTACTCTTGTTAGATTAAACAAATAATACAGTAATTTTTTATCTTTATAAAGTTCATTTATAATTGTTTAATTTTATATTTAGTACATTTTGTTCATTTACCTTTCATTTTAGGTATTGTTGAAAAATTGCAACTTATACATTATTCTGTACTGAAATGTTATTACGTTGTATTTCTTATTGTTATCAGTTTTATTTTGTGTTCTATAACCCAAAGCAATGATCGTTTAAACAACAGTACTTAAGTGTTTATTCATAGAAAAATGCATTTAAGTACTTAGTTATACAAAAATTAGCGTTTTTATTGCAATTCCCTATTATCCAATATTTTCACTTATCTGACGTCATCACGGTCGGTTAAGTGAGGTTCTACTGTATACACAAAAAAAGATAAAAGAATCGTGGAGATATAGAGAAGAACAAGGATGAACTGAATATAAGGCCAGTGGATTTGGCATATCTCCATGATTGTTTTTACCTTGTTTGTGTGTGTTTTGTACCCTTGTTTGTGTGTGTTAACTTTGAAAGGACTTACCAACGGAATTTTTTAATAAGGGTAAGCTTGCTCTTCTATAATGAACAAAACCTAAATAATTATTAAATAAATAATGCAAATTTAAATTATAAGTTTTTATTCTAGGCCAAATTTTTACAACAATATAAAATATTGAGTCTCGGTAATATTTATTTAAATATTTACTCGTGTTAATTTGAGAAAATATATATATATATAAATTGTTCAGTTCTGTAAAAAATAACCAATAACAGGAAAGATGGGACATCAGCAAGCTTACCTTAGACATCTGAGAGAAAGGTAAGTCCACTAACTCTGGGCATGTCAAGCTGATGTCCAAGGAGGGGCTATCACAACACCTTACCTGGGGGGGTTCAAAGGAGCTTGCCGGCGTGGTGGCTCACCGGCTAAGGCTTAGGACTGTGGCGTCTAAGGTCCAAGGTTTGAATCACCGAGCTTACGGTCGGTATTTCACTTGTTGGATAAAGTTCATGCACAGGCCTGCAGGCCCATGTGAACGAGGGTGAATAAAAAATTTTTTGATCCATTTTTAGCATAAAACTTTAATGCTCTAGTTTGCCGGAACCTAGGCAAGTCACAAATTCCGACCAGAATTATATGAATATAAGTGTAATTATTATATATAAGTGGTATAAGTGTACGAGACCCATACGTATACAACAACCACGCTGCGAGAACTTCAGCAAATTAAATCTATACCTGCAGTGGAAATCCCGACATGAAACGAATAGGGGCATAGAGGCCTGAAAGGTGCCCGCCGCGTCCAAAAGACAGCCGGCTTTCGCTGTCGCTGCGACGAACGTGTTGAGCAATACCCCTGTGGAGTAGGGAGCAAAGGATAGTGAATAAAATAAAAATCACCATTGTTTTTATATTTTACAGTCATATTTTTTCTTTATAACATTGAAAGGTATAAACATATAATAATAAAAATCATTTGTTTGACCTCTATTAAAACCAGACCATGGTGAATGTTTTTTGTGAATACTTGTGGTTGGCGAATGGTCAACATCTAGTGAAGAGAAAGGCTAGAGCTTGTTAAGGATCTTGTAGATACTATGGTCCAGTATGGGTAATTGCATTTATTTGGTCAGTGATTTCATTGACTTGGCTAAATAGTAGTACTGTAATAGTATTTACTTTCCTCATTTTCTGTCTTAATCCAATGTTGTTTATCTGATCTCATAAAAAGGAGATCAAACTTACTTTTTCCCCTTTCCTAGTGTTAAGGGGGTTTACACACAACGGTTTATATACGTCTTTTCGTTCATAGAAAAGTCTTTTCTTCTGTGTTCATACGGCAACATCTTTTCTTACGTTTTCGCTGAGTTCAGTTCAGTCAACATTTAGGTTATGTTTACACTATAGCTCTACAGTAGAATGGAAGAAGCGCTTATATTATTAATAATATTAATTGTACCCTCTGGCATTCCTTATCACTGTTAAGGTGTGACGCGTTTTGTCAGCACAGTGACATCTTCAGGCATCTACTTTGTAGCTTTTTCTTGATTATTAAATAAAACAGTTATTACACACAATATGAATAAATGAGTAAACACAGTTGATTTTGTTGTCATAGTGTATTTTGACCCGTGACGTCATTGCTCCTTTCCAGCTGTATCGCAGAGTTGAATAATACATTCCCTCGTGTGTTGATTTTATCATTTAGAATAATTTCTGGTTTATACTACATTGTAAATTTCGTAATTCTCAAGTTTGGACATTAAATAACTTTTCTTGCACTTGTGTATTATTTTTAAGTTGTCTGATATGGAATTATAATTATGAAGATATCACTGTAGTGACGAAACATGTCGCATCTCAACAGCGATAAAGAATGCTAGAAGGTATGTTTAGCACTATTAATAGTCGATGTTCCAGTAGTAGGAAATGAACTCCGCTTATATTATTCGCAACTATTTTGAATATCCTACATGTTTTTTACTACGGTCACTATAATCCTTGTTTTTTATTTGCCACAAACAAGGAAAACCCTTATACAGCTCAATCAAATCTGTAAGTAATTAACGAGTACATAGTCATAGGTCTGATGACATAAATTTGCGAGACTTTTTTTCATAAAGGAAACTAATTAGCTTTGCTTTTGTAAATCGAAAATCTTAGCAACCAAACGGAACAGGACAGGAAAGTTATTACTGTATAGTGATTCCTATTACTGGTAATATGACAAACAATGACAAGTGTTCACATGCTCCATCTTATTGTTGCAGTTTTCACGAAACAATGCTGACGAAACAATGCTTGTCAGTTTTCATATCCTCTTTCGTTTTTATTCCGTTTTGACAAAACGTCTACATGCTACGTTATAGCGGATAGGGTTCGTCATTGTCAAATTGATGTACAGAAAGACGTTGTGTGTAAACCTCCTATAAGGTGGCAGTTTCCCTCCGTAAAGAATATCAAAACACGGGTTTCTATGTCAATGATTTGGTTCACAATAATAATTGTATCATAACAATTGAAGTGTCATTTGAAAGGTGAAGATCTATTCTAGTGGAAAGATCTATTCTAGTGGACCAAAAGTTGTTTTTTGTAAAAAATTTAGTTTTTTTATCCTTTTTTCATGGTTAAATATTTGAAACTTTAATTGTCATTCTTGATGATTTTAGATGAAAATCTCATAATATTAACTTATAGTCATACAATATTGTGTTTAATCATACAGTAAATTTTATTTTCAGCCCGAGTAAGGATTGGCTGTGTGCCAAATGTAAAACTCCTTCTTGAAGAGAAAAAAAGACTTCTTACAATGGCCGATAAAAAAAAGTATACAGGGACTAGATATTTTTATCCATCATCACAGAGCAAGACATTAAATTGTGTCAAAACTAAATCATTTACTGCTGTGGTAGATGAGGTAAGTTGATTCGGTTTATTAAAATTATTAATGTAGATACTTTAAAACTTAATTTAAATTAGAGAATCAGCAAATAATACAAAAATAAAACAAATTTTGTAAAATAAAACATTATACTCAAACATTCAATTTCACTATAACAATTTATGTAACCGTGCAAAGAATGAACGTGGAAAAATACACTTGATTGCCTCTGATTTTGGACATATTTGTTTATAGGTAAATTTATAAACATATGTTTATGTCAGGATGTCATTCTGATGATTTCACAGCATACTGCGTTACTGATCTTGACTAATTTGATAGTAATCCCAAGTTGAATTCTATACATAGAGGTGAGCCGAACTGGTTGCTGTGAAGTGATATAAATTGATATGTGACGTTGATGTAGACTTCTATTATCCTAATTATAGTGTTTTATGTACATTTATTGACATTATCTGCTTAATTTTAAATGCTATTTATTAGTAATAATAATAAATGTTTTTTTAAAAAAATCACTGTTTTTAATTATTTTTATTACAGTTGTGGCCTAATATGCTCAAATTTAACCTGGTTTTAACAATTTGAAAAGTACTGTATGTCAGTGAGTTGAATGAATGTTTGCTACCTAATAAGAATGTATATACCATTTAATAACAAATATTGGATTAATTGTTGTTTACGCTTATAGAATGGGGCTTGAATAGTATCTTATATTTAATGTAGTATTATTAGTTCAAAGTATTTCTGAAGATGATTATTTGGGAATGGAAGAAATATGTGCTGAAAATTTGTTGTATTTATTTGTTGACAATTTGTTTCTTTAACCCATCATCGGTCGTGTAGTTGGATGGAACAAATTTGGTAGCGTATAGAAAAAAATTTCTTGCCCATGAAAATATTGATGTGTCGCTATTCTAAATATAAAATGTATATCTATTTTTGTAATACAGAGGATAATTAAAGCACATATATAAAAAGAGATTATTTATTAAATTTATCAAATATAAAAAAGTATAAAATTTACAAATACAAAGTATTTTTCCCATTTTCATTTCATCTCCATTTGCTGCACCTAAATAAATAAATACTATTTATTTACAACTTAAAATATTACTAAACACACATAACTAAATGTACAAACAAAATTTAAAATTTAATAAAAAACTCAATTCAAAAACAAATCTATTCGTGTATGGATAAAACTTCTCTCCACTAATGAGACACAAACTGTTGTGTATAGAGAAAACATCAAACTGGCCAAACATGTAGATGCGTTGACATATTCACCTGCTGCCCCCCACTCCTACTGTTTACAAGAATGCACATAAAACACGTGAAAAGGGTTGTACAAAGCATTCCTGGAAGGTCAATGTTGTAGGTTGTTTATTAAAACAGTTTCCAATATAACAACTATTTTAGAAAGATTTTTTCTCACCACACGAGCGATGATGGGTTAAACAATTTGTTGTAATAAAACCAATGTTTATTAATAAATTATTTTAAAGTTAATAACTGATTTACCTTGTCTCAGGACAAGCCTCCAAAGGTAAAAAACAGATCCCACCCTCTCAATGCTGGGGCGCCTCTGGAAAAGAGGCAGCAAAGTATTGACCTAATATACAAGACTGCTCGTCATCTTATAAAGCCAGGACATACATACAACTCTGCTCAAAAAATGGTAAGGAAGGTCACATGTTACTTGTAGTTCAACAACATATTTTTTATAGTGTCGTTTTGTAACACACGCACTCTCCCAGCTAATACTGTCCAATTTTTGACTAATGATTATCTAGACAGTACAGTGGCTCCATCAGAAGTACCAGATTATTTTCAAACACATTCTAAGTACACTTGAAGAGCTGTTTGGAGAGAAACATATTTTGGCCCTAAATATAACAGAGCGGAGACGTGCAGTAGCATTCGTACGTTCTTTCACTCATAATAGTTGCTACTTGTTTGGTGGTGTATGACTCATTGTATATACTATCAGATCTAAATCAACTCGCCTCCTTTAGTGTTTTACATCTTTTGCCGGAATTTGCGGTGTCCTCTGAATGACTAACAGTTTAAGAAATTCAAACCGGAGCCATACACAACAAGTGATATCTCACGGTCATTCTTGTTACCAAAATACTTGTTCACGATCCGTTCAATACACTTCTTATCGTTCATGTTCTTGTCCAACCAAAACTGTTGCAGTCTTCTACCTTCGTACACGCTGTCTTTCCCATCGAACCATTTCAATTGAAACAGCTTGTATTCCAACATGTACACTATTTGCGGATATCTCAATAGTGCTCGACTCTTTATCCAGACGTACATTGTCATGGAAGTCGTGTGTGATCACTCTCTTCAGTGACATTTTTTTCTCCACGATGAGACCGTGCCTTTGTTCAGTGATCAGTAGTTGCAATCTGCAGACACTCCAGACCTGGTATACTTGACGATTGGCATCTTAGCATTGGAGTCCACGGTCAGTGTTTGGTTTCTTTATAAACTTGTTCATAGACAGATTCACGGCTACTCCAATGGTGCTGATGAAGTATCCGAAGTTCTTAGCAAGCCGTCCCAAGTCTAACAAACATTGCCAAGTGGCCAGCCTATTTTCTTTGAACAATGCAAGTGAGGTTTTATAGTCTTGCCTTTCGGTATGTCACATCAACTTGTAGAAACAGTTAGAATCATACTGAATGTACTAAAGACCGTGTATGACAGTTGAAAACTCGTTGAAGGACCTCACTTTTTCGACCGTTTACAGGTGTTGTTGTATGTACAGAAAGAGATAGATGTAATGCCAGTAGTCATGTTTCTATTTCCTCCAAGTCGGGTGTTCAACAAACCACTTCTTTATCACACAATCGTCTGCGGATGCATCTGCATATCGACCGGCCCCATAGAAGTAGGCGTACATTTCATCTGTATTTTTCAGCATTGTTGGTAACCTCGTCTTTCTTTACATTTTATAAACTTTATGTTCGGTTTGATCCCTCATAATGCGATTCTGTGTGCCAACTAAATTTTATTGTAAGTTCTCAATGTGCCTTCACCGTTCATTGATCTGTTCTCTTGTATCATTCCTAATGGATTCCTTACCAACCCGTTGCACGCTTTTTCTTTCAAAGCATAGGTAAATTGTTGCACGTTGAACATCGGGAATAGTTTGTAAAAGCTCAAATACAACAGTTTGATGGATAGTTTGGATAAGTATCTGACATCTTTGCGAATTATATCTAGATACCACCAAGACAACTCCTTTCTGAGTCTCGATGCTAGGCAACATTTTACATTAAAATTTTGATGTACTTGTCATCCGACAGCCCGTACAGTCCAATTTCCTCTTGTGGTGAAACACTTGGGCACAATAAGATCAGACATGGTCGTTACCACCACATTTGGGACAATCCGAATTAATTAGTGCATTACTTGCAACAGCACCAACATTAGCCCACTTATATACGATCCCACTTATAATCGATAGGGTACTAAACAAGAACAAAACATTCAAAAATACAATAAAGCCTAAAGTTACCAAATGCACACGCCCCCTAAATTTGATTGACACAGTTAAGTCAATTAAAGGGTTAAATAACCTAAGACATTTGAACACCTTTTATGAAGAGAATGGCATACTTTCATCAGTGTATGGTTCACCTAATTGGCTCTCCGTGTATGATGAGATTTAACTATGTGGTATCAAATTTGGATACTTAATGTCACTTCCATTGAAGTCCAACAGTTCTTCTTCATCTTCACTGTTCGGGTCCACAAATGTAGGAATGTTTGTTACTTCCGTCCATAGCTCAATGTGTGATTAAATGGATGTACTCAGAACTAACTATTGACTATGTGATACGAGTTACCAATGACTCGTATCTAAATATACATTTTCACGCCCTCTCAAAAATTGGATATAAATTTTATTAAAATCATACAAAAATGTAGAAGATATGTAATCTGGTAGGAGGAATAGACAATACTCGTAAGAGTATATTGTGATATGTAGGGGTGTGCGAGTAGTGATTTTTGAGGTCGAGTTGAGTAGTTGGCATTTTTTCGAGTATCGAGTATTTTTCGAGCAAGTATTTACAGAAGAATTTCCTGTTCACCCAAGACAACTGTAAAAGGCAGACACCATCATAAGCCTATGTTAAGTTATGCCAGATTCGTAAATATATACATCTAAACTGAACACAATAATTTTGATTTGTTGTTTGTAACTGTAACATTTGATAAATAAAACTTGTCACTTCCTGCCTTCCAACATTTTTATGTGGCATTGTTTTGTTTAACCTTTTTCCTTTTTTCAGAACTAATATTATGTAAGAAATTAAGAAAGTATATTATTAATTGAAACAATGTGGATTATAAAGATTTAATCTGTTCACTCATATCACAGATCAGATTTTCTATGCAAGCCAATTATACTGTTTCACAGCCGGCCGATATGTTTATCTGGTGGTTCAGTTCAAAGTGTACCACGAAAACGTAGTGAAGCTTGTTGGCAAAAGTTGCATCCAACCAAACTGATGCTTAAATTATCACCAAATGCGGTCATTTGCTTTGAGAATTGCCTCCTCTCAACAAAAAATTGATTGTGTACACGCCAAGAAGAGTGAATCTGTATTCTGTGGATATTTAATTCAGTAATAACAAGGTTACAACTAACCGGAAATAAGCTCTGAATTATATAATCAATTTGAAAATCTGGATGACAAAGACTGTGGTTCAATCAATTGATAATAATAACCAAGCAGGTTTACTAAAAATACATTTTAAAGTCACTTAGGATGAATTAGTTTTTAAACTATGATCGGTAATGAAATATGTGCAACTTGAAACTACTTCGATACATGAGGCTACACTGAACAACAGATAAATAATTATGTCAAACGAGAAATTCATTAAAACCTGATGTAATCGAATAAAAACCATAGACGTAGTCGGCTAATATAATTGGTCTAGCCGATATTGGCGACGAGATGCAGTCTGAAATATCAGAAGTGCCAACTAGTGATACAGTGAAGATTTTGGGCAGCTAAACTATAAACTTATGAATAAAAAATGAGACGTTTGATAAGGCTTGGGTTTATTATTATTTTATTTTTTTGGGAAAAAAATAAAATTTATTTTCCGAATCTAAATTCGTTGTATTTTGTTTAGAAAAGGTCTTCCAACATGTTTCTCCTTCACTTTGGTTGATTCGTGATTGTTTTACAGTTTACATCAACGTCAATGTGAACAGGGGACCGTTCAGTGAATTTACGAATCAAAATTATTGTACTTTACCACCTTTTACAGTCCAGACTAGTATATATGTCACAGGTTCTACAGTCTCTACAAAAATAATAATAATGCAATCGCCATACATTAGGGTAATCTTATGACACCGTAGTCTGAGATGCCAGCCCGCCCACCCATACACGTAAAATGGTACTGAACCACCCGCCCACCCATACACGTAAAATGGTACTAACCCAACATTGTCGTACCCAACCTAGTCAGAAAACCATTCAACAATTTGACAGGAAAAAATATCGTTTGCGCAAATATTATACACAGTTTTGGCGATCTAAGGCGTTTTCAGAATAATAATTAATAGACGTTCGCCACGGATATATATCTATTTTTTATTTGACGGAAAATAAATCAATAATGTTGTGTCACACACTGCTAGAACGCCATTACCATATTTTATATGATATGATACAGTATTTTCTTACGTCAAATCATTGGATTCAATTCAATTCAAAATCTCTTTATTCGTATAGACATGTACATAGCATATACAAGAATAGTGTCAAGTTAATATATTAAATATAGTTAAAAATATAAAATTCATTTTTTAAATTAACAGATGTAACGAGGTGTGCATACATATTTTAAAAATGAGTTAATTGAAACTTATTTAGTGAAATCTATACATAAATACCCAGACACAGGCACATACACATACTTAAAAAAAGATAACCGTGAGCATTAAAATATATGTAATTATAACGAATATATATGTAATTATACGTAATCAATGCAACTAAAGCTCTTCATATGAATATATAGCTTTGTCGATAAGAAATTTTTTCAATTTAGTTTTAAATTTACTGTATGAAATCTCAGATCTAATTTCTAGAGGTAATTTATTACAAAATCTTGACCCAGCATATTTAGGTTTTTTTTTAAAAGTTCCAAGGTGTGGGTGCTTATTGCTAGATTTTCTCGATTTCTAGTGAAGTAATTATGATTATCCCCAACCAGATCCAGTCCCTGTAGCCTGTTTTTGATTGATAAAATCGTTTCAAAAACGTACATACCATAAACCGTCATAATTTTTTCAGACTTAAAGTATTCTTTTGCAGAAGTTCTAGGTGTAAGATTACAAATTATTCGTATGGCTTTTTTTTTGCATTTTTAGAATTGAATTTAAATTATGTTGAGTTGTTGCACCATAAAGTGATATTCCGAAAGATATTACAGAATGAATATAAGAAAAATAAATAACTTTTAAGGTGCCTTTTTCACACAGGCTCTTTAGCCTACTTAATGCGTACAAACCTGATGAAATCTTGGACAGTAATTTTTTTACATGGCAATTCCATGTAAGTGATTTGTCTATTTCTAAACCCAAAAATTTAATGTTTTCTTTGCTTTCAAGAATGCTGTTGTGCATCATAATTTTAGGCTGAATTTGATTATTGTTTTTTCGAATTACAAAATTAATAAAATTGGTTTTGTCTGAATTTAAAAGTAAATTCTTAGAGTTGAAAAAATTGTTTAATAGAATTAAATCCGAATTTGCACGAATTACAACTTCAGAGTTAATTTTTAAATTGGTATCATCAGCATAAAGGCACAGTTTACTAAGGTTACTGAGTTGGGGAAAATCACTCAGATAAAAAATGAATAAAAGGGGCCCCAAGATAGATCCCTGTGGCACCCCATATTTTACATCATTAGTTGAGGATTGGTATGGAATTTTGTAACTGTTAGAATTAAGATAAGTAATTTCTACAAATTGTTTTCTATTGCAGAGGTAGGATGTTAGCCAATTCAAAACGTTAATTTTCATTCCTAATTTACTTAGCTTTAATAACAATAGGTCATGTGATATTGAGTCAAATGCTTTGCTGAGTTCCATAAATAAACCTACTACCTTACTTCCATCATCTAAGCTATCGATAACGGATTCGATAAAGTCAGTAGCAGCAGTTATAACAGATCTCCCACCGCGAAAGCCATGTTGACAATCTTCAAATATATTATTTGTTTCAAAGAAATGTACAAGTTGATTATGAACAACTTTTTCATAAATTTTAGAGATTGAAGGCAATAAGGCAATAGGTCTGTAGTTTGATACTACGTTTCTATCTCCTTTTTTGAATATTGGTTTTAATTTAGTAATTTTGAGTTTGTCAGGGAAAATACCAGAAATTAATGAAGAGTTTATTATGTGTGTAATTGGTTTTAGTAAAACTGATTTAGCTTTTTTCAGGAGCACCACAGGAAAATTTGGATGATTTTGGATGATTCCCTGCTCAGATTAAAAAACAAAATAGACCTCAATCGACTCGTAAGAAATTTACGATAATTTCATTTCCGAAAAGGAGCTGAACAGTTCCTTGCACGTCGTATACTACAACCGAGATGAACTTTCACCTAGAAAAGATGGGAAGTTCGATTCTTGGGATGTAAAGTGACCCTTTTGATCGAACGGTATTATTGATATGAACGAAAATATGCATAATTTCCACGTGCACAGACTATTAGATTTGTATTGGTAGCAGGTTTTTTGAGCATCTTGAACCGGATCTCTCGTCCCCTTCCTTGGGTCATAAAGACACTAACCAGCACTTCTGTTTTATTTGCGCTATTTTAGGTTAGGTTACAAGTAACTAGTAAACTCGACAACCAGCATGTGTAATCGCTACTATTTACAGTGATCGCTACATTCCCAGCTCTGTTGATCATTTTGAACTGAACTAGTTCAAATCATAATGAACGAACTCGTTCACTACGTCGACTAGTTCATTTTACTGTCGTCGTGTAATACCTATTCTTAGGCGTATTGTACAGTTCATAATTACGCGTATCAAACTGATAACGTGTGATTAAGGGTAAAATAAAACACAACAATTTTTTATTGATAACTTATAAAACTGTTTAATCTTAAAACTAAATAAAGATCTAAACCTGATATTCCGTGAAATAAAACTACTCGATCAAACTTCGAGTAGTGTTAGGAGCTTCGAGCCGAGTTCGAGTAACAAAATACTCGATGAAATACTTGAAGTTTCGAGTACTCGCACACCCCTAGTGGTATGAGACACCTGGGACCTTTTCCATCAATTCATTAGCACTACTTTTTCCGTTACTTCACTACAACTACTTTTTAGGGTTAGGTCAGGTTAGGTTAGGTTTGGTGGCTATTAAAGTTGATCACAAACTGGTAAATCTAGTGATTGACTAACCGCCGAATGCGCTCTCCATGTGTAAGTTCTTGGAAAGCGATATCGGATTCCTAGTGGATAAGGAATACCACAGTGGAGGTAAAAATGATTTGGGAACAGATTTGAGAGCAATGGAATATTTATCAGGTGGTAGTGAATTAACGGAAACAAAAAAAGGTAGTGGTAGTGAATTAACGGAAAAGATTCCGACATCTGTGACTCAAGAGACACAGCGAACATGATAAATGAAATTGTGCCTTAAACTAATTGGATAGCCTATTTAGCCTATTTCTAAATAATTTTCAAAAATGGACTAATTCTCTTAGGTACAGTTGTAAGATATAGAATATGTTAATCCTATATAAGAAGACGTTAAGAGTTATTTATAAATTGAAATCACTGCAGACCTCTTTTCTTAAAACTTAAAATACAAACTGTAATATATTTGTATATATTTAACTTGGTCATTTATTTAATAAGTAATCCTAAATTCCAAACATTTAAACATAATATTCATAGTCATTGTAGTTGTCAAAAAATAATTGAGCTATCAAGTTTTATCACCTATCAAAATACTTGAATTATTACATTAATATGAAATTGAAGGTTTATGTTATAATATTTTCGAGCTTATGATTAAGAAGTATGCTGCGGATAGATTTCCGAATCAATTCTATGTTTGGTTACTGGAAACCCCCTCATATGACATAAATAATTTTTCTCAATAACTAACATTGTATTTTGAGTTTTATCAGTGGTCTGTTTGCTTTGTATGTTTGAGGAGTTAAGATATTTAAAATCTTGAATTTACTAGAAGCACATTTTGTTTTGTTATGTTAGTGATAATATTTTATATGATAATCTTACTATTACTTATAACACAACAGTAATATATATATATATATATATATATATATATATATATATATATATATATATATATATATATATATAAATCGTATGGTTTTTGTCAGCTACCATTTAGTAATTTTTTTGTTTTTTAAGCTGTGATATATATTTGGATTAAGATCCAAAAGTCATGCAGTGTATAATATAAAATAAAAGTGATCTCCTGTCACAAAGCTAAATCCAATCCATTGAGCCATTTACGACCTGCCTCACTTATTCTGTTATACTAACCAATCATTCCGTAAAAGAACACAGGGGACACTCTGTAATTATGTGACCCATTGTTTGGATAGAGTGGATCCGCAATCACATGACTGATCTAGTGTCAATCCCCATTTATACTTCCAGTAGTTATATCTACCCATGCCAATTCGGAAACGATTCAAAAGTGTCCATTGCCTACGAGGGAGGTTCATTCCACCCACAGTTATTGATGGAGCGTTAATAAGGAACTTATTTCGTCCATCAAAACTGTTCCACGCTATGACACAGATAGTATTGGGCGAAAAATTTGAATTGCTCAACTGGGAAGCAGTACGTAGAGGTGGGTTTCGAGATGTTAAGCAACTGTTCTGATGAGGCAGATCCTGGGTAATGGGGAGGTGCGGGCATTCAAAATCTTAATTAACACGACAGTTAATAATAATTGATGGAAATTCAAATAGCAAATAAAGATTATTATTAATATTACTGCCATATACAAGGAAAATGTTAAGTTTTACCTCACAGCTAAACTGTTAAAAAATCACAGTTTTACTTACTGTTGATGTAAAGTCCTTATTCTTTAAAGGAACATACGTAAACGCCTACAAAGAAGTCTAGGAGCAGAGCATAGTCTTGGGTTTTGTAGAATAAATTTTGGGTTGGATTTTCGTTTTCCTGCAGGTTTAAGGCTACTGGTAACTACAACCGGTCTTAAATGCCTCGATTAATTTGCGATTCCGAACTGGCGTTTGCAGATACAATTACTGGGAGTATAAATGGGGATTGATACTAGATCAGTTAAATGATTATGGGAAGTCCATGCAAACAATAGATCACATAGTTACAGAGTGCCTCCTGCATTCTTTTTTTTGAGGGATTAGCCAGCATAAACAGAATCAGTGATGCTGGTCTTAAATGGCTTGATGGATTGGACTAAGCTTTGTGACAGGAAATCACTTTACATTTTTATTCAATTAATAATATCGTGACTTTTGGATCTTTATCCAAATTATACATCACAGATTATTAAAATTAACCCAGCTACAGTACTAAGTACATACCGGATTTTAGGAACTGCAATATAAATGAGGTTTTTCGTCAATTGCAGGGTGTGAGTTGTCCTACTGCTGGAATTATTAATGATGTTGATACATCCTTTACCAATTTTATTGATTACTTATAATTATTAGTCCAACAAAATAGACCCAAGAAAAAAGTCACTATATCAAATTTCCCCAAGTGGTTTACAAATTATCTACGAAACCTAGTTATCAAGAAAAAGATTGTGTACAGAAAATTTAAAACAACTGGTTGTATCTATTGACCTGGAACGTTTCCGTAGTTTGAGATGTGAATGTAAAACATTGGTATCTGTCTGCTATAATAATTATATAAACAAAGTTTAAGATAGTATTTCTACAAATATTAAATGTTTCTGGGCACATGTTAATAATCTTAAGTACACCTCTTCTATGCCACCTAAAATGACTCTGGATGGTTCTGAGGGTCAGGACTCCCTAAGCAAATGTGAACTATTTGCACAACACATTTCTTCTGTGTTCTGCTGAGCGGATCTATCAGTGCCTACATTGGACTTTGATTGGAATAACTTCCTATTCCAGATTGCGGTAACAGCAACTGAGGTTCAGACCAAGCTTGAAGATCTTGATCTGACTAAGAGTGCTGGACCTGACAATATTCCACCAGTTGTTCTAAAGTTATGTGCACCTGTACTTGATGTCCATTTGGCTTATCTCTTCTACGCCCTGCTATCGTCAGGAATCTTCCCCTCAAGTTTTAAGCGAGGATATGTTGTCCCCATCTATAAATCCGTTGATCGAAGCAATATTAAAAACTATAGACCTATAGTAATACAATTCTCTCTTGCAAAGGTTTTTGAGAGTCTTGTTTTAGACCATCTTTACTTTTACCTGAAAACATATATCTCTACAAAGCAACATGGTTTTTTTCGTGGTCGATCAACAGTCACCAATCTCCTTGAGTTTCAAGAATATGTCAGCTCAGCCTTTTTCAACTCATGCCAGGTTGACTGTATTTGCCTAGACTTCTCTAAAGCCTTTGATAAGGTCCATCATGGGTTATTGGTTGCCAAACTTGCAGGCTATGGAGTCTCAGGATGCATACTACAGTGGTTGGACAGCTATCTTAGAGATTTAGCATTATATGTGAAATGTTATGATATCTTGTCGTCTCCTTTTTTACGTCTTGTCTGGGGAGCCCCAGGGCTCTCACTTGGGGCCATTGCTTTATATTTTTATTAATGACATCATCTGTGTCATCTCAGAGACCTGCCTTTTGTTTGCTGTGACCTCAAGATTTTTGCCAGAGTCCGTTCAACATCTGACCAGAAAAATTAACAACAATCACTTTCTAATATCGTTTCTTTGTGTGAGGAGAATGGAATGGAGCTAAATGTTGTAAAATGGCGAATAGTTTCTTTCTCTCGCTTGACAGTTACTTTTACTCATGATTACCTAATTGAGGGTTCCAGTTTAATAAGAGTGAACAATGTCAAGGACTTGGGAGTTTCTATTACTTCAACTTTGAAGTACATGTTATGGATGTAACTTCAAAAGCTAACTCTCTTATTGGCTTCATTAACAGATCAACCAAACACTTCCTTTTACCTCAATCCCTCATAATACTGTACAAGATGCTAGTTCGTCCTGTGTTAGAATATGGCTCTATTATATAGTCACCATATCAACGAGGTCATGTTGATTTGCTGCACAGGGTACAAGTCCGTTTTATGTGTATGCTGAGCACTCCCCTTTGTTATACTTATTTTGGTACACTCATTGAAGAACTGGAACAGCATTTCAAACTGAACCCTCTTCAGCATCGGCGAATGGTTATTGACTTGGTGTTCCTTTACAAGGTGGTTTAATGGACTGCCCTGAACTCTTGGGGAAGATAGACCTACACATCCCAAGGAGTACAAGATTACCAACTTCAGTTTTGGTACAAGATTAACAACCTCAAAACAATTTAAGATCGAGTGTTCATTAAAATTTGCTCTTGATTAAAAAAAAAATATTGGAAACTGTTTTCAGAAAATTAGTAACAAATTCTTACAGATTTTTTTCGTTAGATAGAAAATAGTATTCAAAGTTGTTATTTATCTTCATTTATGACTGTTAAACTGTAAATTATAATTGTTAATTCGTTATACTTTGACTGTTTATGATTTTAGTGCTTGCAAATAGAAGAAGCAGCTTGGTTAAAAACCAATCATCATACGTATAGTGATCAAATAAAGAAGGAGCTGCAGAATTTGTTGTCATTTATTCCTGATTTTACCCTCAAATATTTTAGTAAGTATTTTATCGCTGAAATTAGTTTCTTAATTGTGTTTTTTGTTCTTATTTTGTTTTTCCTGTATATTAATTTGATTGTAATATTACTTTGACTGAAAATCATAATTTTCTTTGATGTTTTTTAGTTTGTGGATTGAATTTTTAGATTGTAATTATGAATGGTTTTTACATAATAGTGTTTTACGTAAGTATTTATTTTGTGAGACTATTGTCAAAAGGGCTTCACTAATGAGTGATATTACATCAACATAAAAAAAAATTATCGTATTTATCGTAAAGTGTACTGCGTTGTTACAAGGAGGAACATATCTCTTTATTTGTTAGATATCTGGGTAACTATATATTTATAATTTTCTTGTTTTTGACTGAACATATTTTTTGTAGTAGATAAATAACTAAGAATGTGAACGTTTTTTCAGCAAAAAAAGCGAGGAAAATTTAAAAAAAATGGGACAGTTATAAACATTTTCCTAAATATAGCGCTGTGCGTACTCAAATGTCCCCAATCTTGTCCAAATTTTGGTAGGTAACATTCTATTAGTTAGGTTAATTTATTTATGAAGTTAGGCTGGTTTTTATAGATTAGTTTTTGTTGACTTAATGTAATAAAACCTAACCAAACAAAAGCTAACTTAACCAAACCTAACATAACCAAACTCAAGATAACTTAACGTAACAATATCCAACTTAGGTCTATCCTAACAAAATATAACATTTCTGAAATGCCGCTAACACACTTAATAATGATCCGATTGCAAAATCTGTTCATGTTCATCATTAGGACATATTTCTGCACAAATTAAGTACCCACAACACTAAATTTACCGAAAAAAAAATATTGTACTGTTTTTCCTCATGTTCATAATTTTCCTGGCTTTCCTGCTGAAAAAAAAAACAATCGTATTCACATATCTTATTTATTTACCATGAAAAAACTGTCAGCCAAAAAATGACAAGACCTATATAAATACCGATATCTGCTTTGTGTTGATAAAAGTTATCTTTTACCAAGCTGTATATTCATTCAATAAACATAGTATATATTATATAGTAATAATAATAATCTTTTACAAATTTGCACAAAAGACCCATAAATACCAAAAGGAGTTTTTGCTCTGGGATTTGTAGTTGGCACATTGGGTCTTGAGCTTTAGCATCTTTTACTAAACTTGTAACTTTCTCAGTTCCATCATGATGTGCAATTACTTCGTGTGCCTCCCCGAGAGCTCAAGCTCTACTGGGCCACCAAACCCTAATTATATATTTTGTATATTTTAAACTATTTAAATTATTTATTTAGTGCATAAGTTGCAGTTTAGTTGCAGAAAGTAGATTCCTACTGGCAGATTCTCTTTCAGTCTGTTGTATGTTGATAGGTTCATACACATTACTTAACTTTCAAATTAAATAGGTAAACAATTATTTATTTCCACAAAAAATACTACAGAAATGACAAGACAAGATGAAAATAGTTTGTTCCCTTCATCGGCACACACCTGTGTGAGGTGAATTGGGCCACTACCAGCCAGACTTAGATAATTTATAAAAATGACTCTATAACCTATCTTGATGATTGTGTTAGTAAAGAAATCTGAATCATGACTAGAGTTTCTATACTCGTTTTGGCATAAAACTTGTACTTGAAGGAAGTGTATGACAAAAAAATTAATTTTGGTTTACAGTCGCTGAAGTTTGCTTAAGAGTTTAATGGTTGCCATCGACGTGGACACTACTAGAGAAGTCTTGGGTGTCCATGTTGGATGGTAGTCAAGATTCAGATGCTGTGTAAGGAAGAGAACTGAGTATCAGGCTTCTCAGCTGAAAATCATACCAGCACTACGTGGTTTGGATTCCACGTAATAGCTCTTTCTGAGTAGCAGTCGACCTTAATAACAATGACTACACTCAGTACTTAATATCTCTACACACTGTACTGTAAATCTACACCATCACTCATTTGCCCATTCCTGATGATCGGTGTCTTAATGAATAATAGAGTTTTAACAGAATTGGTAGCTGTTCACAGAGTTTTAACAGAATTGGTAGCTGTTCACAGAGTTTTAACAGAATTGGTAGCTGTTCACAGAGTTTTAACAGAATTGGTAGCTGTTCACAGAGTTTTAACAGAATTGGTAGCTGTTCACAGAGTTTTAACAGAATTGGTAGCTGTTCACAGAGTTTTAACAGAATTGGTAGCTGTTCACAGAGTTTTAACAGAATTGGTAGCTGTTCACAGAGTTTTAACAGAATTGGTAGCTGTTCACAGAGTTTTAACAGAATTGGTAGCTGTTCACAGAGTTTTAACAGAATTGGTAGCTGTTCACAGAGTTTTAACAGAATTGGTAGCTGTTCACAGAGTTTTAACTAATTGGTAGCTGTTCACAGAGTTTTAACTAATTGGTAGCTGTTCACAGAGTTTTAACTAATTGGTAGCTGTTCACAGAGTTTTAACTAATTGGTAGCTGTTCACAGAGTTTTAACTAATTGGTAGCTGTTCACAGAGTTTTAACTACTATTTTAGCTCAGATATTGTTACAACACATTATTTATTATTAACAGAAGTATTATTTTGCTCTCTACTTGGCATGACTGATCAAGCTGAAATAAATTCAAATTAATTTCCAGGGTTGTATAGTTCAGCATGTTGTAAATCACTTGTAATCAACCATTCTCTATTCTGGACATTGATTTACATATTCATCATGTAAAATAGTTGCTTGATTTAACTACATATATCAAATGTTTCATTTAATAATTTTTGTTTTGGACAGAACGTATAAGGCCAAGACCATGCACAATGTACTTGAGTGTAAAGACTCCTGGAAACTTTCAGAAACCAAATGAAAAGGGTAAGTTAGCTTATTTATAAAAATATTCATAATTTCTACTATATTTTATCAAAATTTAATATGATCGAACATTACATTAGATACACACCGGGTTGTGGTCCTGTCACCAAGCCCACTGCGCCTAGACTTTGTGGCCCTTTGCGCCGCAAGCTTAGCAACAGTGTCACAAGAGACCAGTCCACCTTATGAAGGACAGGATCTCTCCGAGTGTAGCCCTTCTGATATCCTCTGGTTCCGGAAAAGCTGAACCCAGAGTTTTATACCTAAGACATGCAAGAGCTCTGCAATGACACAAGATGTGTATGGGGCTCTCCTCATCCTCACTAAGCCTACATGTGGAGTCGTCTGAACGAAAATTAAGTGATTAAAGAGATAAATGGAAAATGATTGCTAACAGGAAGCTTTGGACACCATTGTCCATATTTGGGATGGTGGGAAGTAGATTGCACCTTACGTGATTGGTGGGCAGGAGGCTAGCTAGCTCAATGGCTTGCTGGCATAGTAGCTCAGTGGCTAAGGCTTTGGACCGCGGAGAGCAATGTCCAAGATTCGAATCTCCAGCTAAACTGACGGTCAGTACTCGTTGAATAAAGTTCACGCACAGGCCTGCAGGCCCAAGTAAACTGGAGAGTGAAGTTTTTAAATAAAAAAAAAAAAAAAAAAAATGACCACTGTACTGCTTGGGTGGGTGAAAGGTATTTGGGTGATAGAGAGGGTTTTTATCTCTATTCGTGATTGGGTATGAAGGAGGGTCATTGCTACTGTACAAACTTCCCAGTTATTTTAAATGAATTCTCGCCAAAAACCAGCTGGCAGTCAACTTGGAATGTTAACAAGCAGATCAAATTTCTGTTATCAGAGTGTCTACTGGGCTCCGATGTCAGGGAAAACCCTGGAAAGACCCTGATTTTCCTGATACGGATAAGCACAGCATTTTGTGTGTCCTACAAAGCTGATTTATTTATGTCTGGAGAAAATGAAATATTTAGAATTCTTCTCATCCATAATTATTAGCAAAGTAAATAACGTATCATGGTTTGTGTTAAAACTATCGAGTCTGAAACCGGAAGCCAGGAGGAATGTGGTGTCGTTGAATCTTTGGTGTATTTTTGCTTTATGATTTATCACCCATATAAGAGTTTGATTAATTTAAAAACCTATCATTCTTTCTTGACAAATTTGCATCTTACTAGTAGAGTGGACTTGTGAATATTCGGCTTAATTTGAAGTCAAACTGATCCAGATAGCATGACACACTGGAGTTTAAGATTAAGTGGTCAGTGCGAAGTTGACGACTTTTTGGGGGTAATCGCCAACGATTATATTATTAACATAGTTTTAATAATTTTATTATTATTAAAACTATGTTATTTGATTGATTCTCCAGATAAAGTTGATAACATAATGCTAGATTGTAGGCTATGAAATGGCATCTACTATACTGCTACTGTAACACGAAGGAAAAGAAGAATTAAAGAGATAAAACAGTCTCAGTTGGTCACTGACTACAGGTGATAACATTACTGCAAGTAACATTGCGCGGGAAAGTATGTGTCTAGTGTACCATTTTATGTATACGGAAGGGGTAGGGATTATAATCTTAGGTACAAAAAAAGATCAACAACTGATTGCGCCTTCATTTGTAGCACATTTATACTGTTTACTCTTATGTCATGTATATTAGTAATGCCAAATTTGCTAGCACTTTAGATTACGGCCTTATTTTTACCATTGAAGATGTAAGTTACCTTTATTTTAAATCTGATCTTGATATGACAGATTCCGAATAGTCCACTGTAGTAGTATATTTCATTTAACACAATAGTGTAAACTATTGCCTGCATGGTAGCTCAGTGATTAAGACTTCGGACCATGCAAGTTCAAGTTCAGTTTCAGGAATGCAAAGTTCGTAATTCAAATCGCCAATTGAGCTGGCAATCGTTACTTCAATCTTTGAATAAAGTTCATTGAAAGGCCTCAGATGGTGAGAGAAAACTTTTTTTTGACCAAACACATGGTCTTTAAGTACTAAGTGTTGTAAAATGCTGGACTAAAACAGTTTAATTCCTGTAAGTTACAGCAGAATGATTATTATTGTTACTGAATGATGATGATAATAATAATGTACTACCAGCAGGTGTAATTCTTTATCAATGATAAAGATAATGTTTGCAACATTTTTTGTAGGTGAGGAAGACAGGGTACGTCTATATGATGCTCTAAAAAAGTACCTTCTTACAAATGAACAACTGGAACAAGAAGGTAACTAATTTTATTCTCCTAATACGTATGGGGTGATAAGTCAGTTATTCCCAGGGAAATGAGTTTGGAATACCAGATTAATTTCTTGGCACAATAGACTACTTTTTGAACTATAGCTATCAGGAAAAGCTTTAGATATCCTTTTATTCATTTTATTGTGTGATACAGTTTTACATAAATACCTAACAAACTAGGCTCGTAATTTTGTAATCATAATGGATCTAAATAAATGTTAAATGTCAGCATTTCGGCTTGTGTGAATCGTATTCCAAGTTTTGAAAAATGTTTGTGCTTAATATTATAAAACCAGGATTATTCAGAGTAACCACTCAACCAAGAATAAGTCTGAAATTTCTCAGTGAAGCCGGTAAACTCATGAATCATAATACAAAAATAGTTGTTTCATATGGATTTAGTTATGAGCTAACAAAATGTTATTTTGTGGCACTTTGTCTCTCTAAGTACGGACTTACCGCTTCCAACTCTACCGTTCCCCTTCAATTTTCGGTTGTTGTTGCTGATTACTTTTTAGTCTCTTAGTTGCAAGAGGATGCAATAATTTGCTTATTTTTGTGAGGTCGTCATAAATTGTAATTAGTGCTAGTTGACTGGTTTCAATGAAAACAATAATGTCTGATGTGATTGTAATAGCAGTAAATGATTTTTAGCTATAGCAAAAAATTTTTATGAATGATCATAATCTAATGTGTTGTTAAATTTCAATTATTTGTATTTCAATTTTAGTAAATAGGTAAACCATTATTAATTTGAGAAGAGTGGGGTGAGTAGGATATTTGTTTACTGCATTCTAGTTGAATTGCTTATCAGTTCTGTTATCAGATTTTATCCTTAACATGTCGCCTCCTCCTACATGTTGATCACGGATAACAAATTGTTTTGTCATCAGTCAAGCCCTTAAACTACTTGTTTCGCTTTATTTTCATGTTTTTTTATCTATATATTTTTAAAGATATATTATTTATCTAGTTAATTGCATATGCTGCATTTTATCAGATTGAATTAAATTTTCAAACCTGAATGTCTGAAATCTACATGCCATTTTTCTTCATAAACATAGCCGTAAAAACAAAACAAAAAGTCTTTGTCATTACAGTTTTTAGGGGGCCAGTGAAACACTATTTAATTATTTGTTAAGTAATTTCTTTAAAGAAAAACAGTTAATACTTATGCATAGAAACCACTTTTCTAGTTTCTATGCACTTTTCTATGTAAAAATCTATTTATATAGTTACACAATGAAACGGAAAGTTACCTGCCCTACCTGTTATGCTACAACAATCTTCCGTTACAACTTTTTATTGACCCCAACTAAAATATTGCTGAGTAACTAGGAATTATATTAAATCTATTGGAAGCCAATTTTTTGCTGACCATTCATGTTTCTTGGATGTTCAAAGTATCGCTTATTTTGAAATATTATAAAACTGTTATCAATAGTTGACGATATTCTGGGGAAAATATAAAAACGTTGCTGGATGAGGGGAGGTAATGTTATTATCGATATAGGATCTGGAATTTCAGAAAAATAACAGGGAGTTTTAAAATTAGTTTAGAGTATCCACCATGTTATTACTCAGGGTTTATTTGGTTTTAACTTAACTAGTGTAAAATAAAATAAAGGGCTGTCAAAATATAGTCTTAAACTCTGTATTTTTTACGTGCCAGCTGTTTTAATCTAAGCTTAAAATTAATATATTTTGCATTTTCAAGTAACGGTATAACAAATGCAAAGAAAATTATCGGTGCACTGAAGCTATATCTGGGTAGCTAGGACTTAAGCTTATTGTGGAATCTGAATCTTATAATATTGGTTTGATCTTTGACTAACTGACAAGGCTAATTCTCAGTAATCCCCCCCCCCCCACAACATTCAAACTCTGGCCACCACCCAAAATGAACAAACTCTCTTCTAGTATCCATGCTAATGGCAAACATTGAGTGGCCACATTGTCTGTAGTAAGAGGACTGATAACAGAATCTATCATCTACAATCTTCACAACTCCAATTCCAAAATATTACAGAATGCTAATAATAGTTAGAAAAATTTACAAATTTTTTAAAAGTTTTGATGATATACAGAAAGATTATTGGATCTTTTCCGTTAATTCACTACCACTACTTTTTTGTTTCTGTTAATTCACTACCGCTTGATAAATATTCTATTACTCTAAAAACTGTTCCCTAATCACTTTTACATCCACATTTTTAAGGAATTCCACCCTTATCCGCTAGGAATCTGATATCGCTGGCCTTATCTTATCGCTTTCCAAGAACTTACACACGAAGAGCGCATTTGGTGGTAAGTCAATCATTGGATTTACCAGTTTGTAATCAACTTTAAATAGTAATCTAACCTAACCGTAATTGTGATCAAAAAGTAGTGGTAGTAAGTAATGGAAAAAGTAGTGGTACTTTTCCGTGAAGTAACGGAAAAGGTCCAGATTATTTAATGTTTTAGGCTAGTGCTAATTATATTTAGAAAGTTTCATTATTTGAAAGAGGACTCTGAACTATCTTGTAAATGTTGCCTACTAAGTAAATTTCATGCATTTTGTATATATGTTGCTATTGTGCATTAAGATGCCATTATTAATGCTCTAAATATGCAAGTTGGCATTGTGTACAAAGTTCAATTTTTTATTAACTTTTCAGTACCGTTGTATAAATTATTTACCGCTTACTGTTCATAAAATTTAAGGAAAATTGAATAATGTATACAGCTACTATGCATAGCACACATAATAAAAAGAAAAACATCTAGTAAAATATCTAATGTTTAAATTTGTTTTTAATAAGTAAAAATGTTGTTAAAGCTCAATTTTAGTGAAAGAGTTTTTCTTTTGTAGGCTCCAATAATAATTTTTTTCACATTATAATTTTATTTGGCACTTGAAAATAACATTAAGAAGTAAAGAATCAAATCTGTATCATTTGTGTCTAGGTTATCCCAGAAGAAAGCAAGATCCTTTAAGAAAAGATCTAGCATACATAAACGAAGAGAGTATTGCCAAGTATAAAAAAACACCTGCAATTCCACCCAGAGATCAAAAAGTTTGCGACAAATGCCAGAATTTTTATAGTGTAAGTATTTTAAAATTAGTCTTGTTTACCTGTGGTTACTAATGTAGTCTACCTTTCACTTGAATACAAATAGAAAAAAAAATAACAGAGACTAGTCTGTTTTTATGTATCTGCTTCTAACGTTCTCCAGTGACCAGTCTCTTAATATGTACTTTAGAGACATATATCTGCTTTTGGAATAAATAAACCATTAATTATTAGTGAGATCAATCAGTGATATCTAGTTCCATTTTTTTATGAGGTTGTTTTATTCAAAGAAAGCAAATTAAGTTGAAGTAGAGACTAGCAGCTGTGCACAACCTTCATACTTAAAAGAGATGGCAGTGGAAAACGTAATCTATTTCCCTTCACCCAAGTGATTTTTTTCAATTTTCAATACTGTTTGTTTAGTATTAATGGATTCAATATTATGTAACAACTCAATTGTATCAATAAACCTTTTTGAAAATAATATTTGTTAGTTATTTTAGAAAAATTTAGCAAAAGTGCTCATTCAAGAAACCAGAAAGGTGGGATTAGAAATAAACCAGGATAAGACAAAATATATGCATATAACCAGAAGACAGGGAATGAATAGAATACAAAATATTAAAGTGGACAAGTGGGAATTTGAAAAAGTCGAAGAGTTTAAATACCTTGGCATAAAGCTAGCACAAAACATAAAAGAGGAAAACGAAATTCAAAATAGACTAGTCTTAGCCTCTAAGACCTATTGGGCAGTAGAGAAATTACTTAAATCCAAAATATTGTCTAGGAAAACTAAGATCAAAATCTACCATACACTAGTCCTCCCTGTGTTACTATATGGAGCTGAAACATGGTCACTGACAAAGGAATATGAGAAGAAGCTTATTGTATTTGAAAATAGAGTATTAAGAAAAGTGTTTGGTCCAGTATGCGAAGGAGATGTATGGAGAATAAGAAAGAACAGAGAATTAAGAGAAATATACACTCACCCAGATATAGTAGCATTAGTGAAAAGTAGAAGACTAAGGTGGGCTGGACATGTGTGAAGGCGAGAAAATACCTCCATTATTAATTATATTGAACGATCGAACCCAGACGGTAGAAGACCCCTTGGCAGGCCAAGACTTAGATGGAGAGATCAGGTCCTCAAAGATATTTACAAATTGGGGACTACACCTGAGGCAGCAAAGAACAGAGCAGAATGGAGAGGCATTGTTGGTGAGGCCAAAAACCAACTGGGGTTTCAATGGCCAAGGAGGTAAGGTAAGGTAAGTTATTTTAGATGAAGGATTAAGCGGTCTGCAATTTCTAAAAGTTAAGGTTTCCGGTAACGACTAAGTCATTGTGTATGCACAATATTTATATCAGAAACAATTTGGGATCCTTTTTGGTACATCTCTCAATGAAATCATGGTCCGCATTTTAACACAACATATCCTTACCAGCAATTTGATAAGTACCAGCCATTTAATAAAGCAGATATATAAAAATGTCTTAAATATGTATAAAATAATAATATGGCTAACAATAAATAAACTACAGACAGTTATGACAAGATTGTAAATAAAAATATAGTAAACCCTCTCATATCCGGACCTCTGATAACCGAACCTTCCAATATCCGGACTGGGCTAGAAAAAAAAGGAAAAACTGTGATGAAAAATAACTTAGGTCAGGCTGTACAAAACAATATTTTTGACCCGGTTAATAGCGCCTGATTCTACAAAAATCCCTTCCTTCCGCCGTGCAGCAATTTTCCCCAGAAGTTCGTCTGTCTGTCCTTATACGCTCCATAAATAATCTACGTGTATGTAACTAAGCTTGTAACTAGGTTCAGTTAGCCCAGCCCACGGCGGTGTAGTAGTTGCTGTTTTGTTCGATAATCCACTTGTCCTGATGTGTTATTATTTTCGGTACACTACTGTATGTAAATAATTTACTATTTTTTATTGTGTTTTAATTTTTTTTACCAACTAGCTAGTTAAGAATATTTAACCAGTTTCAGTTTGAAATGTATTGTTTTGTTAGGTTAGGTTACTGTTTTTATTAGTGTTTATTGAACTGTGCGTTTTACACTGTTACTGTTCAACCACTTTTTAACACCTCCAAACTACATTACAAAAATTTAAACAATATGGTGTAAAGTGTACAAAGAAAGTGGTGACGATGCAGGAAAAGTTTCAGGCCTTTAAACGGTTCTAATAAGAAGATTGTAACAAAACAAATAGTATATTTATTTATTTTACCTAAATCAATACTAAATACAGTAGTGTAAACAAAATAAATCCATCAGTAAATCATAAAATTATAGAAAATACAGAAATGCTTTCATTTTCTATGATTAATAATACACCTGTGTTATTGCATTTCCTTATGAAACGGCAACGTAAACAAAGGCCAGGGTTGCTTATCACTTCTCACTGTTTACTCTAGTGATTATGTAGTATGAGATAACTTAATAAACATTAGCTTCTGATATCCGGATTTTTCACTGTCCGGATTGCCTGGCAGTTCATTCATTAATCCGGATATTGGAGATTCTACTGTAGGGACATAATGGTATGCTTGATTTCTGCACTTTTTTTCAAAGTTTATTGTCAGTGGGTAATCTTGTAGGTCTTTTTATAAAGATTACAATTCAAAAATTATATTTAATATATAACATAACATTTTCTGATCAAGCAAAACAAAGGCAACCAAATAGTATACCGTAAAAACCAATTATTGTTAGGAACTCATGTTTCCTTATGATAGACAATTTTCCAAACATTTTTTGTAACTAACATAAATATTTTGGTCTTGTAATTATTTGTATTCAAAACATCTCAAAAACCAGATGCTTAGTATTATAAACGGTTGTGTTTACAGACATCAGGCTTGTTGAGCTTTTTTTGAATGAACATCCTGCTAACCAGATGCCTGGAAGGTCAATTCTTCTGTACCTGTATATGTAGGTGGGAATGTTACAACTCTATGAATGTGGGTGGGTGAGAGTGTCACTACTCTTGTATGAATAAGGGTTGGTGGGAGGTTCACTACCACTGTATGTGTATGGGTACACAACTACCACTTAACAAACAAACAAGTATAGGTGGGTGAGAGTATATACCAACGCATGAGTAAAGATGGGTGGAAGGTTCTCTACCTCTTTATGTGCATGGGTGGGTGAGTGTGTCACTACCACTCTACAAGTATGGTTGGGTGAGAGTGTTTACCATCGTATGAGTAAGGATGGGTGGGAGGTTATCTACCTCTTTATGTGTAAGGGTGGGTGGGAGGTTCACTACCACTTCATCTGTATGGGTGCACCACTACCATACTACAAGTAAGGGTGGGTGAGAGGGTCTCTACCACTGTATGAGTAAGGGTGGGTGGGAGGTTCACTACCACTTTGTGTGTATGGGTAGGTGAGTGTGTCACTACGACAGTATGAGTAAGGGTGAGTGGGAGGTTCACTACCACTTTCTATGTATGGGTGGGTGAGTGTGTCACTACCACTGAACAAGTAAGTGTGAATGAGAGTGTCACTACCACTGTATGAGTAAGGGTGGGTAGGAGGTTCACTAACACTATGGGTATGGTTGGGTGAGAGTGTCACAACCACTGTACAAGTATGGGTGGGTGAGAGTGTCACTACCGGTGGTCATTACCATTGTGGGTGGATTAAACTTATACAACCTTACTTGTATAGGCAGACGGGTTGGCCAATACTACTGTAGTCTTTGGGCAGGTGGGCTGTATGTGTATGTTAGTATGGGTGGGCTGGTTTGTTTATATTTTTCACTCATTGGTGGAATTATAAGACCATAACATAGATTGCCTGATTGATAACCAATACTGACGTTTATTTTATGATGTTGAACAATTTATGCTACTTTAGATTCTGTATAAAGCATATTGGATAAGAACTCATACTTGTGAAATGCTGCATGAAGTACTTTTCAGGTGGATGAGCAAGGACTAAGTATTGACAAGGAGGGGTGCAACTACCACGCACGAAACTCCTGGTACCATGATGGAATGAGAGGTATGTATCAACCAATCAATAAAATCTTCATTCATTCTTAAATATAATTCGTACATAAATGATAAGTACTAAAGTCATACCACTAGCACAGAAGTATAATTACAACATTTTTTATTTTTTTAGGTTTTGTTTAGGACTGGAGAGCAGGCTTACTGTTTTAAAAACTCCTTTTTTAAGCCTATTGCAAGTGTTTACACACATAAAAAGCTAGTACAATTGTAATGGAGATATTTCAAGGCTGCTGGTCTTATATGTATGAATATGTAAGATAAGAAATATAAGAACCAAAAATAAATCAACAGTAGATGCTATGTTCCACTTGATCAATCAAATTGTGTCCGCTTTAGACAAAAAATGCTTTGCTGCAAGTGCCTTTCATTGACTTCAGCAAGGCATTTGATATGGTCGACCACGAGATTCTTCTAAACAAGCTTCAGAAGTTAGGTATACGGGGTGTCCCACTAAACTGGTTTTGCACATATCTGTGTAGCCGCCGACAGGTAGTGAAAATTCCTTACATCGACTCTACTAAATCACTTAAGTACTGTTTTTCTGATCAAGAAGTCACTTTGCAGGGGTACCACAGGGTTCGGTACTTGGACCTTTGCTCTTCTTGTTGTTCGTGAATGACGTCAGTTACCAATGCAAACTTGTGGTGGTGTTACCACCAATGCAAACTTGTGTCTTTTTGCTGATGACACAACCTTAACCGTAATGGGACTATGTATAGAGCTTGTTGAAACAAAGCTTTTTATGAAAGTTGTTAATTGCCTCGTACAGTAGTTTGGTGAAAATCGTCTCCATGTTAACGCCAAAAAAACAAACTTGTTGCAATATTCCATACAAAATAAGGAAGATTCTGAACTGTCCTGTGTAATTAATGAAACGGATTTACACTCTTCTGATAACATAAGATTCCTAGATGTGATATTAGATACAAATCTTATTTTCACAACCATCTGACTAAAATTTCAAGCTCTATCAGCTTGGGAATCTTTATCTTAAGAAGGCTGTCCCTATTCAGTGAAATAAATCTTCTACTGACTGTTTATTACGGAGTCATATATCCATACTTATCTTATGGCATTCCAGTTTGGGAACCTCAGTCAGTCAAAACAAACAAAATTTTCAAACTTCAAAAACAATCCATCCGAAAAATTTTTAAACTAAAAAAATACTGTTTCATGCCGTCCACTTTAACTTTAACAAAGATTTTAAATGCAACAAAATATTTTAACTTTACCGACCATTTATATTATAGAAACATTATTTGTTTTAAAAATCCACACCTCTATTCCATAGTTTCTCAACCTCCACATACACACAATCTTTGTAACCAACTAAATCTGGTAATTCCAAATCATAGAACCTCCGAAAAACACATTTTACACAATGGAATTAAACTGTACAATCATCCCCCAAATAACCTCAAACTGGAACAAAAGCTAACAACATTTAAAAGAATATTAAAAGATAAGCTAGTAGATTTTGTTCCTAATGATTTTTTCAATTCTATTTGCTAAAGTGCTTTAAATACTTTAGTTTTTTACCAATTAGCAAGACATGTTTATTTTATATATTTAATTTCCTCATTGTAATTATGTATTGACAAGTGTTTATGTACAATTATGTATCTATGACACTATAAATAACTGAAGTTATTAAAGGCTTACTTTTAAAAAAAATTTCCTTTCTCAAGTCACTTAAAGTTTACACTTCATTATTATTCATTATTAAAGTGCCAGTCATCAAGATATGAGTGAATATGAGGAGTAAATGAGTGTGATGAGTGTTGTTGAACGAGTGTAGTCATTGTTACTAACTAAGGTCGACTGATCCTCAGAGAGAACTATTTCTTAGTAGCCCAATGGCCTGGACAACTAAAGGACCTACAGCTTTACGTGGAATCTGAACCAAATAGTGTAGGTCTGATTTTCAGCCATCTGACAAGCCTGACACTCAGTTCTCTTCCCTACACAATATCTGAACTTTGGCAATCATCTAACATGGACACCCAAACTTCTTTAGTATTGTCCACGTTGATGGCAACCATTGAGCGGACGCCGTGTCCGTATTAAGAGGACCGAGCATAGAACCTATCGCCAAAAATTTCCTCAACACTTTGTCCCTAAGTAGCTGGGTTACAGCACTGCCCTTCCAGTGCTGACACACATAAAAGGTCAGTAAGACATTAATGGAGATATTTCAAGGCTTTATCTTCCGTGATTGACATAACATATGTTACAGTAGTTTTTTCACCTAGAAACACAGTTTCTCAATAGTTATAATGCCGGTATGTGCTATTATTGCACTAGGGAGGAAAATTTTGTGTTATAGAAGTTACAATTTTATACAAAAATTATTAAAATACTACTGACTTTTTTTCTAACTTCACTCGTCAGCTTTATTCAACAAGTGAAATACCGACCTTTGGCTCAGTGGGGATTTGAACCTTGGACCATGCCCTCCGCAGTTCGAATCCTTAGCCAAAGAAATACCATGCCGGTCCAGTAGTGTTTAAAAAATACTATAACTCATTAAATGTTTAGTATTTTTTAGGAGCTACGGGTTTGTACGAAAAAAAGCTCCTATCCTTTTTAAGGCAGTGATGAGCTACTCGGTCAGTCTGGATTCAATTCCCGATTTGACCTCTAACAGTTTTTGCCCTGCCGCTCTCGTATTTCGGAAGTCACATAAAGCCGTTGGTCCCCAGGTTAAGTGTTAGAGAGGGTTACTTAGCCCTAACTTTGACAAGTAAAATAAGACGATCTTTAACTTTTTAAAAACATAAAATATTAAATTCAAACATGCAGGAAATGTTGGCACTCCTCAACAAAACTTACAGGTTTAATATTAATTGTTGTTCTAATGCAATAACGTTTAGCAGTTTCTACACTTAACAATGTGATTTGCTTGATTTCTAAAATAATTGATTTGATCATGATTTAAAGGGCAGAAGAAAAAGTTGCATAGGTGCTGTAATCAACCACCAGATCAGCCGTGCATGAGTGCCGACTACCACTCGACTGAATCGAAAGACATGAACAATCTAGAAGGGTTTCTGCAGACTGTGGAACCAGTCGGAAATGAACCACCAGATGGTTGGGGGATATATGCCGTGGATTGTGAAATGTACTGGTCCACAGAAGGAAGAGAGCTTGGCCGAGTCACTGTAGTCAATGCTGAGGAACGCATTGTCTATGATACATGTGTATTACCTGAAAAACCTGTTACTGACTATTGTACTCGGTAAGTCAGTAGTGAAATTTCATTAACCTTTTAAACTCATTTATTTTGCCATGCAGTGCCCTGCCAGATCCATTTAATTTTTTTCAATTTTGCATATGTTTCTTATATATAGCTAAAATTAGGGATGGGTCGGTCCCTAAAGTCGATTCTCTGTGCTATCGGTTATTGACAAAAAAACTGGAACCGAGAACAGATGGGAAAATCTCGGTTCTGCTGTTCTGGTTCTAGAAAAACGTAAATGGGGAAAGAGCTTTCATAGCAAAAATGTTTCAGGTGTGAAAAGTGCTGATAAACAGAACACTCAAACGACATCCTGCCACAAGATAAACAATATATCTTTGCCAGAAAATATCTGCCCAGGCTACTTCCTTATCTGTATGTGATTTGGCCACGAGATAAACAAAATATCGAAGTCAGAAAATATATGCCCACAGTCTGGCCACTTCCTTATCAGCATGTGAAAAGAGATAGATAACATTAATGAATAGGAATTCACAAGCAAAGGCCATTCAGTTTTTGTTCAAGAGTCCAGGGTCCAGTTGTCCTTTCCGCCTGAGCTCCTCCACCCTTGTTTATCGGAAACCTTTCCTATCTCTTTGTCTGATAAAACCAAGTTGTGGAAACCATTCTGTTTACAACTCATCTAACATTCTGAAATTCATTATGCTTCTAGTTTTATTGTGAATTTTGAAAACTAAAAGGTTTTAATGATGAACTTAAGATATTAGAGTTTAAATAGACTTTTAATGAAAAAGCAATGCATATAAAACATAGGGAATTGGATTGAAAAATAAATGTTTAAGATTAATATTGTGTCAAAAGTAAACAAAATCAGTCTAGCATTTTAACTAAAATAGTTAAATTTTATTTTATTTTTACAATGTCTTAAATTGAATTAATGTTTAAAGGATTAATGTTTTAAATTGCATTTACTTACCCAAAATAGTTTATTATTTCTTAAATTTAAAACAAAATGTATACTGTAATTTCTAAAAACATTTATATTATTGTTGGCTTTATAGTTTTTATGAATGTTAGTAGCATTTATATTTTCTTAATTTAGTATTATCACCAATTGAGAAAAGAACCAATAGTAAAAATTTTTTTTTTAATTAATCTTTTTTTTGCTGTTTATTTTTGACGTACTACAAGTACATCAACTTCTAAATTTAGTTATGGTAATTTCAATCATTTGTTGTGATTTGCTTTGTAATAAGTTTTATTACTAAACTAGACCTAAAATGGCAGGTTATTTTTTAATTTTCTCTAGGCTTATAAGTTTTGTAATTTCGTCAAGATACATTTCAATTGCATACTAAGTTGTGCATTATATTCCATTTAACTGAATTGTATAATTTTTAAATTTAAAGTAAATACTTTCTCTGTGCAAAAAATGTAAACAATCATATCCTGCGAATAAATAAAATGTTACCAGTTCTCTAGTTATTGGAATATTGTATGTCATTTTATAGATTTTTAGGTTGTATTGGTGAAATCACCAAAATACTATACACTGTTTTTACTGACTAATTCCACATAATTAGTTGATTCAATGGCGTAAAGGTATTAGGACAATTTTCTGAGACTTTCTCAGAACCGGAAACCGATTTCAATAAAGAACCGAACCTGAACCGGAACCGAAATAAAAATGGAACTGACCCATCACTAGTTAAAATGACCTATTATCTAATCAGGTATTAAGTGTTATATACTAAATTATTCAGTATAATCTGGTGAACATTGTTATGTAATTTATGTACCTTTTACTCAGATATAAAAATATAAATATAACAAATTAAAAAACAATTTATAAAAATGTCTTATATTTTGATTAAGTTATAGCATAAGTTATTTATTTATTTATTTATTTTATTATTTGGCATGAACATTATTAAAACAAGCATTTAATTGCAATATCACAATTTTTAACTGTTGCAGTTCTGTTTTCTAGTCACACTTGACACATATGCAAATAGTACTGATACTGGTAACAGTATTTTGTTCAAACGCAAATGAATATATAAAACCGTAAACATTCGTCAAACATAGCTTCAATGTTTATATCATCTAAAATATCTCTACTTGTAGACGCCATAATACTAGCTGTACACGAAAATAGTACACAAATTTACACTATATGCACTTTGATATATTCTACAAATTAATAATATTAACTAACAAAACATAATATAAAAACAATGTAAATATTGCTTACAAAAACAACCTAAACATGTATAACAATGAACGTTCAATGTGAAGACGACAGCTGGAGCTGACTAAAGCTGATTGGTTTTAAAGAGAGAAAAAAAATACTACGAAGTTCAAATCAAATACAGAGTGACTCAAAAGACAAGTAAATATTACCACGGCAACTATAGACACTTTAAACAATATCTGGAATGAACTAGAAATTAAATAAAAGATCGATAACGGATGTCAGACTGAGGCCGCCTATGGAGTGGAACGGGAAAATAGCAATGTCGGACTCAGTTCCCCTGTCGAGCGCAAAAGTTAATATATCTTCTTTCTATGTGAATTTAATGTATAAAATATGCGAACAATTTCAAGCCCTGACTAAATACGGACAGTATGTTTTTAACCACTGTTTAACCCATTGTTTAATTTGTTATATATTTAAGATTGTTATAATTATTGTTATCTGATTTTTTGTTTTATTGTTTTTTTTAATTGAGGAAGTTCCCAAAAAAGGATATTATAATATTTATGTATAAATAATGTTTCAAGATTAATGAACTAAGACACATAATTGTAAAGAAATTACTATAGTTTATCTCTCAATCAGCCATGAGCTAGAGAGATAAATATGTATAAATTGTCTTTTTCGCAAGTAATAAATATATTTGAATTTGAACCCCTTTAGGTTAGTAGTATGAAAATGTGGTCATAAATAGTAGTGTTCCTGGAAGTCATTAATTGCCAAAAAGTTTCATTTCTTGTATTTTAGTATTATTCCCATAAAAATTGAATCCAAATCAAAACTCATTCTAAATGTACAATAATTAACAACTAATTCAAAACAAATACTTATCAAGAATGATCTTCTCATGGACTAAGAACATTGTTCCCGTGTGAGAGGAACAAGAAGTTATGAACAGAAAGTACTATTTAGTATTGTAAATGTAAAATAAAAAACTGATTAAATGTGAGAGAGTAGAATATGAGTTTATTTTATGTCAAAGAGTGTGATTAGTTGTAAGTGATGTAGAGTCTTGGGGTGGAATGTCATTGTCACACAAATTATCATCTGTTATACATATGATATCATCTGATACACAAAGTGTTTTTATGTATTGCTGGGAATTTATGAAATCCAGGCAATGTATAGAATGTCTAGGGACTTTACGTTTCCTGGCCGTTTTCAGCAAAGTATGAAATGAATTATCAAAGTCGGATCATTATTCACTTTGCCTAGGCATTGTGAATGCCTTTGGATCTTTGGGAAAAGTATAAATGTAAACAGTTTCAATACAACATTATTTATTGAGTACAAAATAATTTAAAAAAAAACAATACATGCCTCAATTTACTTATTACATCATGTAAGTGAACCATCACATTTTGAGTTACACTGTCTATTGTTTTCTACACAAGCGCATTTTTTTACACACTTAGTTGTGCAATTGCATTTCACGAAACCTTGAATACTTCTTGAAGATTATGCTGTTGCTATAGTCCGAAGTCCAGTTTCATAATCAGGGACATTTTCAATGATGTATTGAATTTCAAGGCTTTGCTGGCACACTGAGAACTGCGACCGTGCGTACAGCCATTTCAATTTTCCATTAACGGTTCCAAGTTTATAAGAGCCATTATTCGTTACATCCATCACAACTGCTAGGATGTTTCTCAGGTCTCCTTTTCCTTTGTCAACATCGGGGATCAGAACTCTAACAGTAGCTCCTTTCGCAACTGGAGGACATTTTTGTCAGAATCGACTTTAATCTTTTTAACTTCTGAACAATTCTTTGCAAAAAACTGAATCGTCAATGAACAATTTAACAACACTGTATCCTTGTTTTAATGGATGGATTAGCTTTTGTGAATTTTCAATAAGCATTACATCGTACCTATTGAGCAACCAGTAGTCTCGAGGCTCCTTCTTCGTCTTGGCCTTAGCATCTTGAACATCTAACGTTAGGTTCGGTTAAATAAACACTGTTTTTAGATTAGCACTCCAATTTTTAACAAGTTCAGAGGACAACCGCTGTTACATTACACTCACCTACACAGGAGTCAGTCATTACTTGCGACATTATGAAGCACTAAGACGATACTGAGGTCCAATTGGTGTGGTGTGAGGCACAATGGGAGGGTGTGGAGTAAGGGTTAATGTTGTACCTAGAAAGCTATGATAGCGCTACGAACTCTACCTAAAGTTCATTGGGCATTTTATAGAATGCCTAGGAAAAGTACATAATCTGATTCATTTCATACTTTGCCGGTAATTTTTAGGTAATGTATAGAATGCCTGATTTAATACATTGCAGGTAACATATGTATTGTAAGATTGACCTGGATCAGTTGACTAACTAGCTTAGTTATGATATATTATTAATTTAAATCAACTTAAAATTGTTCATAGATAACTGTTGTCTGAATATTTCTAAAACTGTCCCATTTTCAACTTCCAAAAATAATGTTCCAAAAAACCTTGTTTTATATTTTACTTCTACACTTCAATTTTTTTTTCTGAATATCACTTCTTACAACAGTAACTTCATGAATTCCTTGTCATCGTTAATCCTAAGAATTGCTTTTCATGATTAAAATTGGGACATTCCATGTTGTTTTACATCTAATGTTTCAAAGTGAAAAGTGTCTCGTTGTAATTAAACTATAACACTTTGTTTTCTTTGTTCCTGATAGGTATAATAACATAATAGTATTGATGTTCATTTTTTTCTTTAGTAAATAATAATTTTTAAATTGTTTTCTTATAGAATATTATAAATTAGTTTGATATAAAATCTCCTATTAACACTGTTTTAGATCAAATGTGTTTTTTACTCTTAATTTTATAGACTTACTATTTAAAAAATTTTGTACTTATTAAATTTGAATCTATTATCACATAGTTTTTAATTTTTCAAAGATGTAATGGAACACAATTTCTTAATGGCCAAATTCAGATGAAAAATTCTGCTCGTATTTCAATAGACCTTAGAAAAGTTTGTGTGTGTATATTTAATTTACTATATCAAAAAGTGTTATATTTTGGATTAAGTTTATAACAACATACATAATATTTCAAGCTTGCCAATGAAATTTGAACTGTACAAATTTGCCAACAATGCAAATATGCCAATTTGTATAAATTGCCAAACATTAAAATCACAACATTGTTCAAAATAGCATAGACAGGTGAAATTACCGTAGCCTACTCTTCTAAGAGTACAATCTAGCCTTGTTTTGGTAGCATAAACTATGCAACGCTTCACTGACTTGTAAAACTTCCTAATTACTTCAAAATGTACTTTTATATTTTACTCAACCAAATAAAACATAACAACCACTAATAATATAACTGTTAAAAAATTGTGTTAAATTAAATAAAATTTTATTCACTTTAGTTTATTGTTGACTTATGCAGTCAATAAAGTTTTTCTGCTGTTGTGGACTAAGGTCAATTTACATATCTGTGCTACAAAGATAAAGTAACTGCAGTCAATTTTCTTGTGAAAGGTAAGTTTCTTTTTATGTATGTATAGTGATTAATTAATATGTTTACGAATTCAGTAATTAACATTTATTTTTCTGTTGCTTAGGATGAGTGGTTTGACGGAAGAATCCCTCAGGACAGCCAAGGTCAAAATATGTGATGTACAAAAAGCAATGTTACAATTAATCAACAGTCAAACAATTCTCATTGGACACAGTCTTGAAAACGACTTAAGAGCTCTCAAAGTAAATATATTTTATTCAATACTTTACTAATAACTGTCTTAAATATCAGTCTATGTTAGTTAAAATAATAAGGTTCTTAAGGTGTATTTCTTTAGATTATGTTGAAAACAATGCAGAAGTTTTTCATTATGTTGGTTTTCTTGATTTATTTTTAATACGTATAACTAATGGTCAAATATTAAATAATAAACTAGATATTTCCAGTAATAATTTTTTGGATTTTTTCCGTTGATTTTCAAACACTACTTTCTTTCTTTCTGTTAATTCACTAACGCTTGATAAATATTCTATTGCTCTAAAACTGTTTCCCAATCATTTTTACATCCACTGTGGTATTTCTTATCCGCTAGGAACCCGATATCACTGGCCTTATCTTATCGCTTTCCAAGAACTTACACACGGAGAGCGCATTCGGCGGTAAACAATCATTGGATTTACCAGTTTTTGATCAACTTTAGTAGCCACCTTACATACCTAACCGTAATTGTGATAAAAAAAAGTATTTGTAGTGAAGTAATTGAAAAAGTAGTGGTAGTGAATTAACAGAAAAGGACCAATTTTATTAATAGACTTCCTCTATTATTGTTTTATACATAATTGTGATACAGTATGGTCCCCTCTTTTGATTTATTCAGTATTACCAATTTGTGTTATTTATAAGTACAGCATCATAAAAAGAACACTAAACTTCACTATATTATACTGAAAGATATGAGGTATAGATGTCATATTATTTACTCGGGGCTAACACGTTTTCAAATGCTAACTTTGTGTTCATCATCTGGCTGGGATTGAGGTGCAGGGTAAACTACTTTTGTCTTCTTGCCGTGTAAACGGCTGGAACGTTATTTGGGGGAGGTGGTAGAGTGTCTATTGTTTGGGGTTTCTGGAATTTTTTTCCTGGTTCGTCTTCACAGGTTGTCTTCTTCCCAACGATGTTAAAAGTTTGATCCTATGTTCTGTTTTTTTCATTTTGTTTGGAAAGTAATAAATTGTTGGCAATATATTCATAAATATTAATTTTTCCCAAATATCCAAACGAAGACTTGGTTCACTTTCTTTAACAGGTAAAGTTATTTATGGGGGGAAATTTATGATTATTAATTTAGGTATATGTTGCTTAATTTTGTTCATAAATACGTGGGTTTTCAAAGGCTTATTTCTTCTCTTCATAACATTTTTTTGTAATTGTCTTTTTGTTTGTCCTCTGCATTAGTTACAGGGTTTGCAGTTAATACATTTAATACTATAAACTCCGTTTTAGCGTTCTGTGATTCATTTTGTTTTGTAAAACTGTGGAATAAAATTTATTGTTTCATTGTAATATAGTGACGTTAAGTGCAAAATATATGTATATGTGTATAAAAACACATTTTAGACTGTAAAAAGACCAATAACACATTTAAAACTGTAAAAAACCCAGTAAAACATTTTAAACTGTAAAAGAACCAGTAACACATTTTAAACTGTAAAAGAACCAGTAATACATTTTTAACTGTAAAAAGACCAGTAACACGTTTTAAACTGTAAAAGAACCAGTAAGACATTTTAAACTGTAAAAGAACCAGTAATACATTTGTAACTGTAAAAAGACCAGTAACACGTTTTAAACTGTAAAAGAACCAGTAATACATTTTTAACTGTAAAAAGACCAGTAACACGTTTTAAACTGTAAAAGAACCAGTAACACATTTTAAACTGTAAAAGAACCAGTAATACATTTTTAACTGTAAAAAGACCAGTAACACGTTTTAAACTGTAAAAGAACCAGTAATACATTTTTAACTGTAAAAAGACCAGTAACACGTTTTAAACTGTAAAAGAACCAGTAACACACTTTAAACTGTAAAAGAACCAGTAATAAATTTTTAACTGTAAAAAGACCAGTAACACGTTTTAAACTGTAAAATAACCAGTAACACATTTTAAACTGTAAAAGAACCAGTAACACATTTTAAACTGTAAAAGAACCAGTAACACATTTTAAACTGTAAAATGACCAGTAACACATTTTAAACTGTAAAATGACCAGTAACACATTTTAAACTGTAAAATGACCAGTAACACATTTTAAACTGTAAAAGAACCAGTAACACATTTTAAACTGTAAAATGACCAGTAACACATTTTAAACTGTAAAAGAACCAGTAACACATTTTAAACTGTAAAATGACCAGTAACACATTTTAAACTGTAAAAGAACCAGTAACACATTTTAAACTGTAAAATGACCAGTAACACATTTTAAACTGTAAAAGAACCAGTAACACATTTTAAACTGTAAAAGAACCAGTAACACATTTTAAACTGTAAAATGACCAGTAACACATTTTAAACTGTAAAAGAACCAGTAACACATTTTAAAAACAGATTAGTATTTTTAAAGTAATTTTTAGATTTAAAAATATATAAGTCGTATGCGTTTAATATATGCTAATTAAATATTTATATGTTGTCGGAAAAAAACTGCATTTTCCTCATGTTTTATGTATTTTGTTTATCTTATAAATATTTTCATTCAGTTACTTTAACGTTAAAGTTTAAATTAAAAATAAGTTTAAAATATTTTATACAATTATTTTGACATTTTAGTTTGGTGTGATTACTATATAATTAGAAACTGGTATAACTACCCATACTAATATATAAATCAATGCTATTATTATTTTTTAAATTTAAAATCAAAGTGTTTACATGTATGTCATAAAAATAATTAACTTATACTACCCCTCAAACTTTTAAAGCCCATGGGTAACAGCTCTGAAAGTAACATTTTCACAAATGCATTGTCATAAAGTTGTGAACTTGTTTAAATCTGAGTCTCTAGCTCATTGCTTTTTTTCTTTATATGGTTTTTTCATTTATCCTTAGATATGGTTTGGTTATATTGGGAAATGCTATTAAGATCAATAACACAATTAAGTTCCTTATTATCGATCCTTCAGTAACTGTAGATGAGATGAACCTACCTTGTAGGGAATGGACACTTAATTTTTTCCCAATTGCGTGGGCAGATTTAACTACTGGAAATATAAACGGGGATTGACAGTAGATCAGTCATGTGATTGCAGGGAGTCTTCCAAACAATGTATCACATAGTTACAGAGTGCCCCCTGCGCTCTTTGACTGAGGGATTAACTAGCAAAAAGAGAATTATTGATGCAGGTATTAAATGGCTTATATTTAGCTTTGTGATAGATACCTTTATTATTTTTATTAATAAATTTTATGACTCTTGGGTCTTGTTCCAAATATATATAAATAAATTTTTTTAACTAATCGGTGGTAGCTGACAACAAACTATAAGATATATATACTTGTCTTCGCCTGGGAAGCCCATTACTGAAAATCTGTACTGCTAAGTCAGTTAGTTGGGCCCCATATATATATTTTAAAACTATAAGTTATATATTGATTTTTTGTATTGTAATTATAGTATATTACCGTTGCCGATTCTATATATTCCATTTATACATCTCTAAATAATTGTTTAATTATGTAAAATTTGTTCTGCTAAGCCAGTCATTTTATTTTATGTCCGGGATGCCTCACTTTTTCAAAGACTATGATTAAAAATCTTTATTTCTTTAATGTTTCCAACTTATGCTGGTTGTCAATGTAGGTTAGAAAATTCTTTATGGTATTTGGGCCTTCCCAAGATCCAAGTATACTATGAAATAGCATAAAACTTATAATATAATTAATTTTCTTTATAATAATTTGAATTACATTTTATATGTCTCATTTTATTGGCTTAACTATCTCCTGCAAATTTAAACTTTTTACCAAATTTAATGCTTGGATATTAACTAGATGTAAATTTACTATAAAGTTACAAACGTAGAACATATAAATGCCAAATACTTAAAAATCAATTAATTTACCTTTTAGATTACAGATAATTTTATGGACAGCTTTAGAAAATAAGAAACACATATTTACAATTTAACATTACCAAATTTATGCAAGCAAAAGTATATAATAGAAAACCCACTTTATAATTACTAAATTATAAATATCTAACTGTCCATCAGAATTTGGAGTCAAACAATCTGAGTTTCCATCAAAGATTCTTATTCTGCTTTAGTGGATAAAAAAAAAAAAACTTTTCTTTATATATGTCAATATGAAGACAAACATTCATCGCACACAGAAACACCTACACATAACCAAAAACTGAAACACTATTTGCGCCAGCTACCACTAAACATCCATTCTTCTTAACGTTAGGCGGAGAACTGGAATTTGGAAGTTATAAAACATTGTTTGGTGCGCACAGATTTTCTTTAACAATGTTTTATAACTAAGTTATACAACTTCCTTTGAATTTTACTGACTCTGGATGGGAAACATAAAACACGGTTTTAAAACACATTGTAGCTGTTTTTTAATAAAGTTTATAAAAATTTCATTTTGTATAACCGCATTCCTTAACAAAAGTTATAAAGCATTGTTTTATAAACAATCTATACATTTCATTTTATGAAACTGCGTTCCTTAATAAAAAGTTATATAGTATTGTGACAAACAGTGTTTTGTTTCATAATATAAACGCGGCTTAAATGACGTGACATTTATTAATGTTACCATGTTCATACAAAAATGTATAAATACTTTCTTTAAAACTTTATCACTTTATGATTATAATCTATTACTGACATTAGGCAAGACTAAATTAAAATCTCATTATTTTTCTATTGGATGTCATTGAAATCTTAACTGTTGGTTATAGTAGTAGTTATGGATGGTGTCACATATAGCAGCATATACAGTAGATAGGCATCGATAATATGACTTTAAACGGTGAGCAAAGCGCGATATCTAGAACAATAAAACCTCTCATACTGTCAAAAATAAGTAACAATTCGAAAATAAAAGAAAATAGCTGTTAATTAAAATGCTATGAATAACAATGGATAACTGCATTTGCAAGATGGCAAGAGATTTAAGATCTGCTTTAACCAGTTTTACCTGTTACTTTGAGATAGGTATATTGATTGCTGAAACTGTAAATAAACATAGGCCTTCTTACTTTGTAACAAAGATTGCTTCGTTGCATGAATATTGTACAATTACTTCATCAGAAACTTAAGAATAAATGTATTAACACAATTGTTTAATCTTATGTTAGGTTAAAGGGCACTAGGCTAAGAATTAGTATATTGGAGAGATAGGACATCAACAAACTTACCTTAGAAGACAAGTTCACTAACACCAGAGTAATAGTAACATACACAAAATAAACACATAATCACACAAATTTTCAGTGCCACTGGCACTTTCTTCAGATGAGTATAGAGAAAGAGACTGACATGGCTTCCACTATTGCTGGGTAGGTGGCTGTGGTGGGGGTGTTTAGTGGTGGGGGTTGTACATCCATAGAGCAACACTTAGGTATAGATGCAGTATTTCAGTTAGTATATATGTGAAGTTTGCTGATGGGGAAGGGGTTGAGGGGAAGTGGTCTATCTTATGTTCAGATTAGGTGGGTCACAGGATTTTGTTATCCATTGGTGTGCTAATTCCATCCTTCGGAGTTGGGAACTATTGGCATGGGAAGGAAGGGATCTGATTACTTTAGTGGTGTAACACTGATCAACATTTTGGTTATAGAGAAGAGTATGGGCAGAGACAGGTTTTTCAAGGTTTTGGACTTTGCAATCATGTCTATGGCCATTCATGTGTTTTCGAAGGGTTTCACTGGTAAGGCCGATATATTGGGCAGGACAATGCTGGCACTGGAGTTGATAAATTAGATTGGTGGAACCACAGGAGTGATTTCCAGGTATCTTGTAGGTTAATGAGGTAGTGGAGCTGGTAAAAGATGTGGCTGGGAGATGAATAGGGCAGGTTTTGCAAGATGTCTTGTTGCAAGGATTAGAACCGGGTGGTTGCTGGTCATTAGGACAGGTCATATTTATTTATTTATGACTCTTTACATAACAGCTACAGGTAAAAACCTAATCAGCCATTTTGACAAAACTATAACTACACAACAATTATTTTCAGTACAAGAATAAGTAAACTATGCTAAAAATATATAATACAGGCTTAAAAGTAATAATCAACTATGTAGCGCGAGCTAACAAATAATATTTATCCAAACATAACTTTAGAAACAAAAAGAAGTTAAATATTGCAGTGAATATCCATTTTACGAAAGTGAAGGAAATTTATTTACTTCAATTAAAAACAAACTCATTTTTGAATTAAAAACATCTATTTCTGTTTTAAACTTATTTAGTAGGCGAAGTGCTTTAAACAAAGACAAATTATAAAATTGTACAGTAACACTTCGAGGTATGTAAAAAACTATGGATGAACGCAAATTACTTCTAGAGACATATAACTTAATTTTATCTAATAAATAAGAGCTATCAACAAAATTGTGTAATACTTTGAACACCAAAATTATATTTGATTTGGCTCTTCTACTGGCTAACGATTCAAATGAAAACAAAGCTCTCAATATATCTGTTGAGAGATCTCTAGGACAAAAAATATTAAATCGTTTAAAATATAGGTATCTTAAGAATCTATTTTGAATGGCCTCTATTGATGATATGTGGTAATGTATATATGGATCCCAGATTGGGGCACAGTATTCTAGTCTGCTTCTAACAAATGAAAAATACAAACCGATTATAGTTTCTATGGAAGAAAATAACTTGGTGTTTCTGGTGATAAATCCTAGCATTTGGAGTGATTTATTAATCATTGAGTTTATGTGAATGTCAAATTTGAAAAACGAATCAAAGATTACACCCAAATCCTTTATGTGTGCAACATTTTCCAATGAGATTGCATCGATGTATCTTGAGGGATGTATTCCCTTTTTCCTCGAGTATGTTACAACAAAACATTTTTTTATGTTCAGGCATAATTTGTTTTCTGAACACCACAGAGCGAGTAAATCGAGAGAAGCCTGTAATAGAGTTACATCTCTATCACTATTAATCATTCTGTACAACTTTAAATCATCAGCATAAAGAAGACATTTAAGATCAGAAATTTTGCCTGGCAAGTCGTTGATAAATATTAGAAAAAGTAAGGGTCCAAGATTAGAACCTTGTGGAACCCCTGAAGTGCTGCAGTAAGGTTTAGATTTTAAATTTGAAACAACTACGAATTGAGTGCGGTTCCTAAGGTAAGATTCAAGAAAACAAACAAAATCTTTGGAAAGGTCAAAGGTTAATAACTTCTTGAGGAGTATCGAATGGTCAACTTTGTCGAACGCTTTAGAAAAATCCGTGTAGACTACGTCCACCCTTCCACCAACATCCAGTTCAGAAGAGACATCATATGAAAATTCCATCAAATTAGATACTGTTGACCTTTGGGGAATAAAGCCATGCTGTTGTGGGGATAGTTTAGATCTGATAGAAGAATAAATATATTTATATACAAGTGACTCAAACTCCTTTGCGAACGCATTTAACAAAGAAATGGGACGATAATTTTCGACGTTTTCCTTCTTGCCTGATTTGAAAATTGGGACCACCTTGGCTTCCTTCCATTTATGAGGAAAAACACAACAAGATAAGGAAAGATTATATAAATAAGTCAAAGGCTCAGCCAACACTTCAGAACACCCATGTTGTTGGAATCAGGTTACTTAGTATGCACCGGGATTTGGCGGAGGATTTTGTTTTATCTGAAAGTCACAATAGGAGGTTTTTCAAGGAGATCTTTGTTGTGGGGGAAGCTTTTAAGATGTTGAAGCCATCTTTCAGGATTTGGTTGAGTTTCTGTAGGCCATGGTGGTAATTAGTGACAAGGGGTAAGTATTGGGGTTTTCAAATAAACGCTTATACAAATTGTTGATTGAAACTATTGTAAAATTACTCAGTATCGTTATAATTTTTGTTTCTTCCTGTAAACAATTATTATATGCAACACTTTAAAATTAGTTTTACTAGTTAAACTACCAATGGAACGAAACTATGTTATGTACGGCCGTGCCGCCTGTGTTAATCTTGTGTGAAAATGTGGATTTTTTATAAATGTGGGAAAGTTGAATTTTTCTATGGTAAAGACAGTTAGACCTACCTTCAGTTTAAATTTCATAATTTTACGACACTATAAAATGGGTAAACATTTATGTCAATGAGTCAGTCAGTATGTGAGTGGGTGAGTGATCCCAATCGAGCTTTATATATTAGACAAGGGGACACCCCTGCATGCTTCGCGAGCCAACCCCGTCGTCACTCATTATGCTTGTGAGGTAAGCTGGGCATGCGGCCTCGCCTGCGACTTCTACCTTTATCCCCTTGTAGAACTCAGCCTACGGCCTCGCCAAGACGCTCTACTAAAGGCCCGTTTGTGGATATCAGCCTACAGCCTCGCAGGAAAAAGTTCGGCCTGCGGCTTCACCCAAGACACTCTGCTACAGTTCCATTGGTTGATCTTGGTATGTCACTTCGTGAGGAAGATCGGCCAACGGCCTCGTCAGGATTCTTAAGCAGTATGACTATGAATTTTGGTTTTTGGGACAGTTGAGCCCATAAACATTGTATTTTATAAAATCTGATGGTATATTAGTAATAAAAAAAGGAATACCTATAATTATATACCCCACTTGGGTGTATTAGTTTAACATTGCCCAATTTTGTGTTTTAGAGCATATTTTTTAATTGGGGGGGGGGGGCAGAGACCTTAAACGTTTTCTCCTATAAAATATATTGGTATTATGTGATTTAGGACATGAATACCTATAGCTTGATACCCCACTAGGGTGTTTTATTTTAGTATTATCTTTTTTTGGTTTTAGGAGATTTTTTTTAGCATATACCCCTTATTATTTGCCATTTTCAAAATCTGATGGTATATTTGATTTCAGAAGAAAAATAGCTTTAAATTGATACCCCACTTGGGTAGAAAACTTCAGTATTCAAAAATTTTAGTTTTTGGGCTCCCGATACCCCAAATTTTTAAGTTTTTAAGCTGAGATCCATAAATAAGGTGCACGTTAGTTACAAGTATAGAACTGTGAAGGTTTGAACATTTTACTCAATCTTTTTCTCAAGTTAGGTCATAAAAACATTTTTTTGCAATTTTCCCATAAGAAATACATCGAGCCATTTTTGAGCCTCCATCTTGTTTATAAGTGAAAAAGTAAACTTTTTTCAATTTTCTTGGAGGTTTCAGACCTAGAGCTTCAATTCAAATATACATATGTAGGGGGTAGGACGCCGGGAAGTGCCTCAATATTTAGTATCATCAGTCAGTCGGTGAGTCACTACATTCAGCTTGATTAATTTGTTAATACAGTGAAAACCCTATTGTCTGGCACCCTATTTTCCGCCAGGTTCTGTTATCCGTTGGTGTCTGGGTTCGTCGCGCCACGATATGACAGTTACCATATGACTCATCTGTCTAGAAGACGACAATTCCCCTTCCAGCCGTCTAGCCCACATAAGCCTTGTTCCAACAGCCTGCCATCCGTAAGGCCTCATCTGCCGTCTACCAGATAACAGGTCGTTGGAACAGCTCGGCTGTGTACGCCTGACGTACGAAAAGGCCGTCTGGGGCTGCCTGAAAAGATCCCGTACAACAAGGAGAAAGAGGCGGCACTACAAAGGCCTGTGGTTGGAGATGAAGTTTTAAGCCGCAACGCCTACGCAGGTCACAGGCCGTTGAAACAGTTCTGTCTGATGATACACAGGCGACACGCTATCCGTGTACCGACATCGAGCCGCCTGATATCTGCGAAAACACTATTCCAGCCGTGGGAACTGGGCTTTATATTACACTGTACTGTAGTTTAATTTTAGTAATGTTGATAATTAATTTTTGTGCTCATTAAAGTGTACAAGCTTAGGTTTTACATTTTTTTATACTCTTTATTCATTTTTATGTACATGTGATACAATGAATAGCGTCAAGGTTCTAAACACTAACTTACTTAACTAAACAAATCAAACAGTTTTGAACTTAATATATATTTACATTGTTTAGTACTGACTCTAGTTACAAACTCTGTTCTGGATGTTCAGTTTATATTATAGTTAGAGAGTGGTGAAGAGTTCCTCAACAGAGTAGAGAGCTTTGTTGGGCAAGTATTCTTTTAACTTGTTTTTGAACTTAAGGCCTTTTTCAATTTTTATGTTTTGTGGTATGTATTTTAAAAATTTGTTTCCCATATATATATGTAGGTTTTTTTTCAAAAAACTAGCCTATGGTCCTGGACCACCTCATTTTTTGCTCTTGTGTTATAAGGGTGACTGGGTGTCTTAAAATTTAAGTCTAATTTTTGGTTTTTTGCTGTAAGAATGGATTCAAAAATATACTGGCCATAAACAGTAAAAATTGTAAATGTTTAAAATGTTCCTTAGCTGAAACATCATGTTTCAGCCTAAGCATTATCCATATGGCCTTTTTTGTTGCTTTAAAATATTATCCATATTTACTTGTTTTGTTGAACCATACAGAGCAATGCAAAAAGAAATATGATAATGTACATAAGCAAATTATATATTTTTTAACGTTTTTAGGTCACAGTAGTAACTCATTCGTGATAATGCATAGACCCCGGAATTTATTTTAATTAAAAGCTTATGAATGTGTTCGTCCCAATTCAGATGACGATCTAGTGTTAAACCTAGAAAATTTGTGCTGTTTTTCATTTCAATTTGGGATGATTGACAGACTATTGTTGGGTCCTTTAACATCCTATTTTGGGGTGTTTTGAATTTTACAAAGTTTGTCTTTTTTTAATTTAAAAGTAAATTGTGGTTTTTCAAATAGTTTACAATATTTTCTAATTCAATAAATGTATTAATTTATAATTCTTCTAAAGAGTTTGATGACATCACTAGGTTAGCATCATCAGCATATAGACAAAGCTCACTGTTTGGCTTATGTGCCAGCACCCCTTCCATGCCGCCCAGATAACACAGAAACAGCAATGGACCCTTGGGGTACACCAAAACTTAGATCATTGTATTGTGAAGAAGAGGCTTTAATAATTTTGTTGTATTTTGATAAATGGGTTATTTCTACATATTGAGATCTGTCAGAAAGGTAAGACCGAAACCGGTTAAGGGCATTTTTTGCTACTCCCAGATCTTTTAATTTGTCTATGAGCTTAGAGTGTTCAACACTATCGAAAGCTTTTGAGATATCCATGAATATCCCAATTGTATATTTTCCTTTATCAACTGATTCAATGATTGTTTCGATAAATGACACAGCAGCACTCATAACTGACCTTCCGGATCTAAATCCATGTTGGCCATTATCTAATAGATTAAATGTTTCTAAAAATTCTGTAAACTGTAAATATACTGCTTTTTCATAAAATTTGGATATTGTTGGTAGGACAGATATTGGTCAATAGTTAAGAACGTTCTTTTCATCATCTTTTTTATGTATTGGTATTATTTTTGCTCGTTTAATTTAGTTGGAAAATACCAGAAACAAAAGATGAATTAATTAGATGGGATAAAACTGCACTTATATTTGTTTTTACTGCCTAAATTACTGTGACTGGTACTTCATCGTGTTCACTAGATGTCTTGTTCTTGAAAGCGTCTATTATTTGTTCTACCTCCCTTTCATTTATTTGTCTTAATCTAAATGTTAGTTTTATAAACTGAACATCACTATAGTTACGTTCCAAATCAAAATTTACAAACTGTTCTTTACAGCTTATACTTGGATCTTTTACTATATTAACCCTTTGGATCCCAGGCGACGATGACATCGTCGCCAGAAGTGTGTACTAAGAATCCCAGGCGACGATGACATCGTTGCCGAAAAACTGTCGAAAAATCCCAGGCGACGATTTCATCGTCGCCACGTGTTAATTTAAATATTAAATTTCCGCGCGTTTTTTTCCCACGGATTTTGACTAGTATTGGTATTAGAGTATACATCGAAGTCAAATATACTAATTTCACAAAAAAATTACGAAACGTATGTGTCTTGTTTTTATTCTCCACTGAGCAAACACGAGGCGCTCAGCTGACTTTTGGCGCGTGATTGTTGCGGTCACTGTTTACTACTCAATCGCTACTGTATGGTTATGTTACACTGTTTACTTTGTGTTTAGTGTAATGGATAGAGTTTGTTTGTGTTATTATGCGTTGTTTTTCTAATTTTTAGTGTAAATAGTTAAGTTTATAGTTTTATTTAACTTAGTAAGCTAGTGTTTTGTCGAAATGGATCGTGAAAACATCGCCGATAGACAAAGTGAAATTGATAGGCAGCTAAATTACGATCTATCTGATGAGGAACTATTTTCTGATTCATCAGCTATATTTGACGACGACAGTGATGAGGACCCCACGTATTATCCTGATGACAGTGGACGTAGTAGTGCTCCGGTTTTTACAAATCAGGACATTACGTTAATTTTTTATAACTTGTACTTATTACAGTAAAACTTTTTTTCAGCTTGTATGATACATATTAGTATCAAATTTTGTTACAGTATACAAAAATATATTTGGAACAAAATGAAAATACTGCCCACAGATAATTTTTTTCCTTCTGCCCATAAAATGATGATAAACTTTAAAAATTTTTTGAAAAAAATTAATTTTTTTAAAATTTATATACATATAAAAAAAAAGTCAACATGTAATGGCTTTTGTACATTGTTTTGGCTAGATAATATTGTAAAAAACATTTTAGTATAAAAAACTTCAATATAGCATGTGTATTAGAGGATTTATGAATATTTTCCCAAATGCTTGTATTTTTGTCATTTTTGGCCTGGGATTCTTCGCACAGTTTTTGAAAAACTGGTCTGGGATTTTTTGCACAAAAAATATTTTTTGGTCCTGGGATCCAAAGGGTTAACAAAGTGGTCATTGAAAACATTTGCTATTAGTTTGGGATCAGAGACAATTTGAGCTCCCTCTACCAGTGTAATGTTGCTAAGAGTTTCTTTCTCTTTTACACCCACTTCCGAATTTATCATCTCTTTTACACCCACTTCCGAATTTATCAATTTCCATTCGGTTTTTTGGATGTTAGTAGATTTATTAATTTGTTTTTGAACAAGTTAGACTTAGATTTCATAATTTCAAGTTTATAATTTTGTTTTGCCTGATTTAATTTAATGTTTGACCCTAAATTTAATTTTTCCGATATGCTTTAGTTAGTTGGATAAGATTTATTTGCTTGAATTTTAATTCTTCTGCAATCCAATTACTTTTTGTTTTTTTGTTATTAGTACTTTTGGAAATGCCTGCTCAAAACAGAAACTAAATGAATTGTAAAAGTTATCATATTTTCTTTCAGCTGAGGCTAAATAGAATCATCCCATGTTTCTTTAGACAACAGTTGTGAAAAGTACTTTAAATTTTCTGGTGAGAACTTTCGTATTTCTTGTTTTACAGGCAATCTCTTTGAATTAAATGAATTGTTCATTTTTATTTCTAGCATCTGACCATCATGGTCTGATAAACTAGTTATCAAACCCTCAACTTTAATACTCAGATCTATATTTTTTTTATTAAGAAATTACCTATGGCTGTTTCTGAATTTTCAGCTATTCTTGTGGGAAAATCTACTTCAATTCAATTAAGAGACTAAGCCTATCAAGAAAAATCTTAGTATCTGTGTTTGGTGATTGGTATATCCCAATAATGACAATTTTATTTTTAGGGGTATTAAAGCTACATGTACTAAACTCAAATTGGCTCTCTTCAAGTAACTTTACAGTTAAAGAGTTCGGCACGGTCACCCGGTTCAACTCAAACCCATCCTCTGCCAGTATAATCACTCCTCCTTTTGATTTGTTTTTTCTTGTAAAATGGGCTCTTATTTTATAGTTATGAATATTGATTCGTTCTACTTCTTCTTCTTTTGTATCGTGTTCTGTTAATATAACGATTTGTGGTTTTATCTCATCTAAAATCATTTCTATTGCATTTATTCTGGAAGAAAGATGTTGTATATTTTGATGGAAAACTTTAGGGATTGGGATTTGAATTGAATCAAATTTTTTGAACAGTGTAAAGGTACAAATTAATCATAAGGAAAGTTCATTAAAAATCGTCAGTCTTTAAAATGGTGATTATAAGAAACAATATTAGTATGTGTGTGCATTGGTGAAGGGTCATTTAGTAAATAGGTGCAGTAGTTGGCTGGCCAGAACGAAGTACGCCCTACGCTGATTCCACCCACCCAGTGCTTTGTACACTGATAACTCATTAATGCCTCTACTTTGATGATTTCTGGCAATTCACACGTTATTTATTTTGTATGTAAATAACAATTCATCAGAAATACCTCTCAAATTGTAAGTTATCCGAAAATTTCTTCCAAAATTTTGTCAGCTTCTGGAAGGCCTTTTGCTCCCCCTCCACCCCCTTACGCTTCTGACAATTTTTACTCGGTTTTCCGTTGTATTCCCTTATACATCAAAAGAAGAATCAGCATTACCCAGCACTTTGTTTCTTCATTGAAAAAAATTACCTGTTTGAACGCCCACACACTAATGGCCCCCAGCAAGCCGTCTGCCAGAAGCCATTTTGTTTCGTCACAGGATCGAACATTTTCGTGGTAAAATATTACAAGCCTCTATAAATGTTAGTTTTTGGGTGCTAGGTCTTGGATTATCATTGTTATGACCTGAGATTAAAAAACAAGACAGCCTAATACTTTACAAATATTAAAAAATAAAATTAAAACTGATTACAAATGCTACCCATATTAATCACGAGGGCTGCCAAGTTGATTAAGGAGGCAAACCAAATTGATCACCGACCTATCTTGTGGTTTGTAAGTAAATAAGTCGCTAAATTCAATTATTTCATATATGACAGTATTTAGTCATAATACCAAAACACAATGTTAAGTTAGTTAAATAGTGACTAAGTGCACCGCTGTATTTGATATTGCAATATCTTATACATTATATAATCTCGTATTAAATAAATATTATCTCGTATTAATGTCGTATAATTGTATTAATTATAAAAAATACAGTAATAAAACCCAATATTATCAAACGATAAATCTTGTCGAATTATAACAGAATTCTCCCTGCCAGTATGCACAGAAATAGAAATGACAATAGGCCTACTGTAGGAGAAGGTAGTTGCAAAAACTGCCACAGTACTGCAGCACTGTAAAGATATTGCTGTATGTAAAACAAGCACGGCAAGCCATACACTGACTGCCTTCTGGAATGCGTTATTGGCTTTCGGGCGGATGACTGCCACTCCGAGTAAATTACCAGTGCTCTGACTGCATTCTGGTCGGAGATGAATATACTCATACTTATCTGCAGTATGTTTAGTTCTGAATAGTATGATATTAACTTTATTAACAAAAGAATTACATCTGTTCAACTATTTTTTTATTTTTAAAGAAAATTCATTAATTTTACCAACTGTCCACCCCAAGTGGATTTGTGATGCTTAAAAATAATGAAAGATAATGAACCATTTAAATTATTAAGTACCTTATTAAAAATAAAGTAGTCTTTGAAATATTGAAAAAAGTCCTGCAAGCCTGTTTAATCATGAAACTATTTTTGTTTCAGCTGATTCACAACACAGTAGTTGATACTGCTGTTGTTTTTGAACAACAGCAAAAGAAAGTTGCCCTGAAACTCCTGGCCAACAATATTTTAAAAGAGGTGATTCAAAATGAAGGTGAGTATCAATTGTGTTATAGTCATTATTGTGTAACTACTTGGAAAAGAGTTGTACAACTCGAATGTGTAAAGCTGTACAGTTCATCAAACGGCTCTTGCAAAATAATATCAATCAGTCCTGTTCTGTGCTCCAAGCCAGTTTGTATTGTTTTCGCAAGTGCAAATCGCATTGTTTTCATTTAAGCCTCCCAATCTCCATATTCTGAAATATGTCATTTTGTATGTGAAGCATTAGTTGGATATAGTTTTGTTTTATGATAAGGTGTTTGATTTTAAAAGCTGTTCTATGGCGTACTTTTTTTTATATTTTTGATGATGATTACAAAACTATAGAACACCTATAGTCCAAAACTCAGCTACTGTTTCCTGACACCTCATTGGTGTGCATTTTCACTCTACATGTCAGTTTTGTTAGTATGTCTATTTGTATCTTTTGCTTCTTACTTGTCATTCCATTTACATTACTATTTATTTTAGCACATTGTGGTATATACTATAGTTATCCCAGTAGTAAAATGTAACCAGAACATTATACTTTTTCCAAAACTTGTACTGCACATACCACAGTGTACTATACTTTGGGTACTACATTTTTTCACAAGCTAAAATAAAATTTGTATTTTTCATTTAATAATAAGCATTTGTATTTTTCTTTTTTATTTAACAAAAATTAAAATTATTGTCTTATGTTTCTATACCTCCAGTCTTACAAGTTGGGATTATTGGATTTGTATAGTATATACATTTAACATGATAAATTAATTCCAGATAAAAATTCTAAATTATGATAGTGAATTTAAGCAAACAAAAAGATAGGGGACCTTTTCCGTTAATACACTACCACTACTTTATCCGTTACTTCACTACCACTACTTTTCTTATCGCAATTACGGTAATGTTAGGTTAGAAGGCTACTAAAGTTTATTACAAACTGGTAAATCCAATTCAATGATTGACTTACCGCCGATGATTGATTCTACCGCTGTAAAAATGAGTTGAAAACAGTTTTTAGAACAATAGAATATTTATCAAGTGGTAGTAAATTAATGGAAAAAAAGTACTGGTAGTGAATTAACAGAAAAGATCCAAGATTTTATTTTATTTACATGCTTTGATACAGTTAAGAGACCATTTACACCAAAGCAGTTCATTCCATTATAAAGTTCACTGTGGAGGTCTTTGAGCTCACTTAATTTTCTTATGGATTAAAAGTATTAATACTTTCTCATAAATAAATATGACAATAAATAAATAATAATAATTAATAACAATAGTAATAAACTGCATACGAATAAACAATTTTTTTTTTTATTAGACTATGTAAATTAATAACAAATAATAAATAACAATAGTAATAACTTGCATATGAATAACAAATTTGTGACTAGACTATGTAAATTGATAACATAGGATATGTAAATGATAGACATGTAAGATAGGAAAAGAAGATTTATTGATAGCATTGGGTAGTTAATTGATCAAAGCAGCATCACTGAGGAAATCATCTCAGCATTTGTAGTTAAAACTTTCAGACAAATAGGTAGGGACAGGTTGTCCAAATTAAAATGTAATTTTTTTCTTTCTCAGATAAAAGCCATCAACACAACTTTATGATTATTTTAAAGCAAATATGAATGATTACATGAGTGTAGATGACCTGTGTAGTCTGGTTACTAGCTGAGTTCGACTGTTCCTAAGATAGGGCCATTTATTAATGGTATTGTTATGAGACAGGCCTAAATTTAAATTTGGCAAATCAATTTAGTTCTTATATTCTCACATTTATTTGCTTGAAGTTAAATATAGTCCAATAATTTTAGACCTTACTCTTCTCAATAAAAACTTTACGCCAGATGAAAATTTCGAAGTGCAGAATATTTATATTGGGTCATATTTTGTTTCCTGCCCACAAAGGTACAACACTTTTTCTATGACATTACCCACTTTAGTTATTCATTCTTATATGACGATATTAATTTTGTTAGGAAGTACTCCAACAGCATGAGCGGTATGTAATTTTTATTACGTTGAAATAACAGAACTATGTGTCAAGGCTCCTTGTCCAGTATCCATGCCAATACTTCTAGTATTTGGTGTCAATGTCAATATGGGAATCATTCTTAACATTTTGCAAGTTTTACCACATTTGCACTGTGGATGATGTAAAACTACGTCATAGCGGTCATTGCACACTGGCTGATGGCGTATATTTTCATCATTCGACAAAGGCAACCATTTTGTGTCAATGTGAGGCCAGTATTGAATGAGAAACTATAGACCTCCAGCAGCGTGGTCAGCACACTGTAGTAAACAAAATTTTATTCTGGGGTAGTTAGACCGTGGTGTTATTTTTTGTCAGTGTATAGTATATGGTGTATACGTTTCTAGTTTAAATATTACGGTTATTTATAGTGTTTATAAAATGGCTACCCTTGTGAGGGGTTCCTTTTGAACAGAATATGAGTACTAGTGAATCTGATAACAGTAGGTTTACAGTTCAAAGACAAGATTTTTTTTATTACGGCTTCTGATGATGTATAATTAGTCTGGAATGGAATGAACTTGTGGATTGACGGGATTAAATATTGTAAATACCTAACATATGAACTAAAAATATTATATGAATTGCACATGAATTGATTTTACTTGTCAATATGTTGAAATATGTAAGCCTGCAGCCATGGTGCTGAGCCAGGCAATGGAACTCTGCACCCTACGTTACACAACACGTCACCACAGCAAATGTGCTGATTACTGAGAGTTATGTAAACTGTTGACTCATTTCATGTAATTTATACTATCAAAGAAATAAAAAAGTTTGAGTTACATTATATTATTATGATTAATCTTTCAGTGGTTAACTATATTTAAGTGATTATTAACTCATGGAAAATAATTTGGGCTAACAGAGTTTAACCTTAAATTGCACATTACAGTTTTGGGAACAATATTCCTCAATATTATTAAGCATTTCATTATTATTATTATTGTTTATTGAATCTTACTTACAACATCACATTACATTAATGGCATCATAATGTAATCTTTGGGTGAACTGAAAAAAACTCATAAAAAATGGTCAATGAAGTGTTTTTGCTATCTAGTAAATACGTTTCATAATTTAACTCCTCTTATGTTATCTAGTAAGAGGAGTTAAATTATTTTTTTATCCTGATTCAAATATAAATACAGTGAGACTTAAGCTATATTGTGTTCAGTAGTACCTTAGTATAAGAATTATTTAAGGATCGTTTCTGCTACACCAACTTCCACCTCCACTCGTGCTGGAATAGAGTTTGTTTTACATAACAGATGTAAACATATTCTTAGACAAGACAGTTCCAAAGAAGCCTTTTGTTATTAAAGTCAACTGACAGTTATTGTTAATGTAAACATTGTTTTAGTATTCGTTGGCGCTTAACCTTTCCATAATATTGTGTAGTAAAAAGAGAACGTGGTTCCCGCTAATAAACATAGTGATAGAGGAATGTGCATTTTGTTGTTTGATTCATCTCTCCATGAATCCTATTAATTTTGTATAGTACACCACTATTTTTATACCTTAGGTAATTCAATGCTGGACTCACATTGTCACAAAATGGTTTCCTTTGTCTAATGATAGAAATATACTTCATCAGCCAATGCACGGACCACTGTGACATAGTTCTACATCACCCACAGTGCAAATGTATAACTTGATATTTTTATAGCAAGGTGTTAAGAGTGATTCCCATATTGACATTGACACCAAATACCAGAGGTATTGGCAAGGATACTGGACAAGGCAGCTAGACACATAGTTCTGTTATTTGAACGTAATAAAAACAAGACATTGCTTGTCCTGTTTGAGTTCTTTTTTTACCAAAATTAATATTGTCATATAATAGTGACTAATTAACTTATTTAAGTGGGTAATGTCATAGAAAATGTGTTGTACCTTTGTAGGCAGGAAACAAAATATGACCCAATATAAATATTCTGCAAATCGAAATTTTCATTTGGCGTAAAATTGAGAAGATTAAGTTCTAATAATATTATTTGATTATATTTAACTTAAAGCAAAAAAAATTGAGAATATAAGAATTAAATTGGTTTGCCAAATTAAAATGTAGGCCTGTCTCATTACAATAATATTAATAAATAGCTCTTTCTTGGGAATAGTCGAACTCAATAGTCAATAGTCAATAATTCTTTATTCATACATACATTACATATAGTACAAGAATAACGTCAATACATCTAACAAGAATTTTGACGTCAATACATCAGCTAGTAACCAGACTACACAGGTCATCTACACTCATCCTACACTTATGTAATCATTCATATTTGCCTTAAAATATGCACAAAGTTGTGTTGGTGGCTTTTATCTAAGAAAGAAAAAAAATTAAATTTCAATTTGGACAACCTGTCCCTGTCTATTTTTCTAAAAGATTTCACAACAAACGCTGAGCTGTTTTATTCCGTAATGCTGCTTTGTCAATCTAACTACCCAATGCTATCAATGAATTTTCTTCTTTTCCTATCTTTTCTGCTTCTTTAAATTGTCATAACACATGAATAAATTGTATCCCTAAATGTGCGCTATATCTCTTACACACTTCATCTATATTTATAAAAGAGGATGTTTGTATGTTTGAAGTTTATGCGCTGCCAAACCATCCAACCGATCGCCATGAAACTTTAAAATGTTGTCCTGTATACTCCCGAGAAGGTTTCTGTGAAGTTTGATGCAGATCCGTCCACAGGGTCCCACCCCACAGGCTCCTAAAGATCCCATGTTATTCAAATGGAGAATCTGAATTGTTTACAAAAAACATATGACTGTGTGGTTTAATGTAGTTTCACATGCCATAAGCAGATTGAAGTTCTCACAACAACAGTACTGTATATGTTTTGATTTATTGTAGTTCTACATTTCACCTTGAGAGTGTAGCACACACTACTTTTACTTGATCAGGTGATCTGTATTTGGTGTTAACCTTTTTTCCTCGGTAATTAAAACATGTGGTGAAACGTGAAAATAAAAAATAAATAATTATTTGTTTTGCAGTTTACTTTTTTATGACATGCCTCCTAAAAAATCTAATATTGGTAGAAGAAGCAAAAATGCTCGAATTCTTTCAGCTATTAGGTTCTAAATCAAACTCAATATTATGACCGGCAAAGCGGGCGGGTACAGCCAGTAATGTATATAAATGTACGATGCTGTTGTGAATTACAGTTTGATACTACAAATAAAATGGAGTTGAAGCTTAACAAAAATTGTTTTAACTTAAAATTGTATAAAAATTTTGTTGGTAGACACAAGATTTTCTATGAAAGCTGCTGAAATCTCGAATGTTGTGGAAAGAGGACTCATGTATTATAATAGATGTTTCATTTTTGTTTTTAGAAGAAGGACACAACTCTGCTGAAGACGCAGTGACTTGCATCAAACTTATGAAACATAAATTGGTCAAAGAGTGCAGCATCAACAATAAACCTGTGAGTACTGTAATTTTGATTGAATGAGATCACTACAGGATTTTTTTTAATTAGTAATTTTGTTTTTAGATAGAGAAAATTCAGTTTCATAGATTTAAGTGGATTTATATTGTAATTATTATTACCGGTATTATTTTATTTTAATAAATAAAATAATACTGGTAATAATAATTATAATAAATAAAATAATACTGGTAATAATAATTATAATATAAATCCAGTTAAATCTATGAAACTGAATTTTCTCTATCTAAAAACAAAATTACTAATTAAAAAAAAAGACCGTAGTGGTCTCATTCAATTTTTTGTATTCAATGCATTGTATTATTTTATTTATTAAAATAAAATAAATATAATATACCAGTATTATCAAGATTCATTTGATATGTAGATAATATTAGGATATTTCCAATGCTTCAAGTGTTTAGGAAACAAACACAACCGTTCGACAGATATAACAAACTCCTACCGTCTTCAGATGTACTTACTAACTTAGCCTACATCTAAAACTCCTTTTTTTATTATTTTTTGTATACTATGGGTTAGGAGGGAAAAAGGAAAAAGAAAAAAAGGAGGAAAAAGAAGTAACTTTCAAACAACAAGATTCATTTCCAAATAAAAGATTGATTTGAATAATTGGATTGCTACCATTGGAAAGAGGACAAGTTTATCTTTCTGGTCAGCTCACTTTTATTTTAATCCTCTTTGTTTTGCAGACATAATTGTTGATGTGATACAAATACCATAAGCTAATGCTGATATGGTTTTTGGTATTTACAAATATAAAAATAAATTATATAAAAAAACTATTTAACCCTTTATATTTTCTAAAATTAGACAAAATTTAGCAACTTTTGGCTATCTTGGAACATACAATTTTTAATATTTTGTTTATTTCCTAGGTAAGGTAACCCCCTTTTTCACAAATGTTTTAATTTAATTTTCTTATTATTTTTCATCTAACAAATGTTTCAAGGTTAAACATATTTTTATAGTATTCTTTGCTATTTCCTGATAAAAATAATGTATGAATTTATCGTATTTGAATAAAATATAGATGTTTAAGACATTTTTCAAATACGCTTGCAACAAAGTGAAAAATGGCCTGCCACTACAGAAATGTTAACTGCCACTTCTAGGGTTAAATCTACCATCACAGTATTTGTACATTCTGTACGTATAGTAACGTTCACTTGTATTGTATTACTACCAACCTATAATATGATAATCAAGAAACTATTCAAATATTTTAGTATTATTTGTATTTAAATCAAATTTCAACTGTTAACATTTTTGTTACAGAAACCGCCGCTTATGAAGATGAGATATGTAAGAAGCAATCAATTTTAAGCCACATTTGCCTAAGGTTAAGATGGTACAAAATATTTTTGTACAAAACTGTATAATAAAAAAGCTTGATAGTTATCAAGAAAACGGAGCATTTGTGTACAGCTTGCCAATCCTGTTTTTATTTGTATATATTTTGCCACTGCCATTTTAAATTATATTGCTTTTGATTGACAAAACAAAACAATAGTTAGTATCTCTTCAAAACGTAATGGATCCTTATTTTTGTTGTGAGCTGAGGAAACTTAACACAGCTTGTGAAATCCGTGAGGTTTACTGAAGCTTGTGTCCTAGACTTTACTATTGTATTATCGGTAAATCTATAGAATGTATTTAGGACATTTGATTGAGGACTCTAGGTATAATATTTATTATTTTTAAAAATGTTCATAAAAATATAAAAAATACTTATTTTATTACGATATTAATAGTCCTGGTTAACCTGAAGGTAACTGGAAAGCAGTTTTTAATCCAGTTTTTTATTTTATTTAAATTGAGACAGGTACAAAATTATTAAGCGATATACTCACTATTCTGTTTAGGATTTATTTAAATTATCTATAATTTAACGATAAATTAATCTCTGAATAACGATAAATTAAGTTAACGATAAATTAATCTCTGAATAACGATTGGCCAAAGACTATCATAAGCTATGAATGTTCTTGCCCAATATTTAAGAAACAGGTGCCATGCTTGTAAATAAATATTAAAAATATATCATTTATAGTTGAATTTCAATTAGGAAATCGGGAATTTTTTGTGTGAGGCTGAAATAATGGAGAACTCTTGTTTAATCTGATCAGCAAATATGTGAATAGTTTTAAATTCGTAATAAATCGTAAATTTCTATGCCATTTTGCTACATAAAACTAAATGCCTCAGAGAGGCAGTATTTTAAAAAAGTTTTGGCTATTTCTTCTCCTTTTGTTCAAAAATATGCTTTTTTTAAATATTGATTGTCATAGCTAATATTTCTTAATTTAGGTCATTAAGACCTCTAATATAGTCAGTAAATGCAAATTTTATTCAAGTAATTAAAAGCATCGAATTCTGAACTTTTAGTTGGTGAATAAAAACAAATACACTAGAACCTCGAGATCAAAACTCGGAAGGAGACTAAAAAATATTTGTGGTAGTGAGATTAAAACGAGCAACATTTGTAATTTAGAGATTTGAATTCATATACTGTAGAACATATTGTTTATTGCAAGTGTAATTAATTAAAATCTTTTATAAACCCAATTTCAAGATCTGATTTTACAAATGAATTTTTTTTTTACCTTAGTATTGCCTGAAGATCTTGAATATCTTTCTTCAACTCCAATGTACATTTCGCCGCTAGGTGCGGCATCTTCAAGGAGATATTGTCCTAAACTAAACCACTATCACTATTTACACATGTCACAATTCTTATATTACATAGTCACTGTAGTATGCGGCCGTAGTGCACCGGCGGCGGTATGAGCGATGCGGTCCGTTATCATTCCCGGTCGTTGCAGCGGTTTGTGGTTGACTGACAGGGGTTGGATTTGTAAGGGCTGGCGGTGGCAGTACGTGTGTTGCTATTGTTTTGTTTAAAGAGTTGTCGCTTTCTCTTCCGCGCTGTTGCCAAATTGGTGAGGTGTTGCCGGTTTTCTTTTGTACTTCTTCTAGTTTGTGGATGGTTTTAAAGATGATTGAGCTATGGTAGTCTTCTTTTTTATTAAGTAGGGTGTCAGGTTCTATATTTACGTGCTTGAAAATATGATAGCTTTCTTGAACTTTGGCTACAGATTTGGATTTTGTTTTGTGGAGTATTTTTAGTGAATCGGAGAATGTTATATTGTGGTCTGGGTTTTGTTTAAGGTGTTTTGCTACCATTGAGCTGGGGTTTGTATGGTGTTTAGCGTTATGTTCTTTAAATTTTTGTATAAACGATCGGTTTAAAGCCACTCTAGCTGAACTCTACATGCAAAACTTTGAAGAGAAATACATACTCTCCGAACATAACTCATACTTAAATAAAATTAAATTCCATGCTCGATATGTAGACGATGCATTTATAATACTAAATACCAACGAAAGACAATCCAAAGCATTTCTAAATTATTTAAATCAAATGCACAATAGCATCAAATTCAAAATGGAAACTGAAAAACACAACTCTATCAATTTTCTAGACATAACCATATCCAAAACACAAAATGAAACTGTTAAAATTGGAATTTTCAGAAAACCTACCCAAACAGATATTGTTATACCTATAGACTCAAACCACCCTTACAACCAAAAAATGGCAGCTTTTCGTTCACTAACTTACAGATTACTTAATTACAACCTCGATGACGAAGAATACCATAAAGAAAAACAAATAATAGAAACCATAGCAACAAACAATGGATACAATATATCAATAATTAACACAATGATCAATAGAATTCGCAAAAAGATTAATAAAACAACAAATAACGAAAATCCCCAAGACACCCAGAAAACTAAGCCAAAATATGTAGCTATCAACTATACTGACAAGCTCACAGAAAAAGTTGGTAGAGTATTTAAAAAGGCAGGATATACCCCAGCTTACAAAGTTATAACCAACCCAATACCAACATATAAAACAGAATCCATCAAGCAGTGTCCGGAAAATACAAGCAGAGTTTATAAAAACTCATGCCCACCCCCATGCAATAAACAATACATTGGCTACACAAACCGATCGTTTATACAAAGATTTAAAGAACATAACGCTAAACACCATACAAACCCCAGCTCAATGGTAGCAAAACACCTTAAACAAAACCCAGACCACAATATAACATTCTCCGATTCACTAAAAATCCTCCACAAAACAAAATCCAAATCTGTAGCCAAAGTTCAAGAAAGCTATCATATTTTCAAGCATGTAAATATAGAACCTGACACCCTACTTAATAAAAAAGAAGACTACCATAGCTCAATCATCTTTAAAACCATCCACAAACTAGAAGAAGCACAAAAGAAAACCGGCAACACCTCACCAATTTGGCAACAGCGTGGAAGAGAAAGCGACAACTCTTTAAACAAAACAATAGCAACACACGTACTGCCACCGCTAGCCCTTACAAATCCAACCCCTGTCAGTCAACCACAAACCACCGCAACGGCCGGGAATGATAATGGACCGCGTCGCTCATATCGCCGCCGGTGCACTACGGCCGCATACTACAGTGACTATGTAATATAAGAATTGTGACATGTGTAAATAGTGATAGTGGTTTAGTTTAGGACAATATCTCCTTGAAGATGCCGCACCTAGCGGCGAAATGTACATTGGAGTTGAAGAAAGATATTCAAGATCTTCAGGCAATACTAAGGTAAAAAAAAAATTTCATTTGTAATTAATTCACTACACACTACAGCATATATATTGAACTGGCTGAAGCTATTTACTCTAGGCTAATTCATTATTTATAATAGAGGTTAGGTTAAAGGGCACTAGGCCAGTAATTAGTATATTGGAGAGATAGGACATCAGCAAACTTACCTTAGAAGACAAGTTCACTAATACCAGAGTAGTAGTAACATACACAAAATAAACACATAATCTCACAAATTTTCAATATCACTGGCACTTTCTTCAGGTGAGTAGAGAGAGAGAGAGAGAGAGTGGAACCTAGCAATAGTGGAAGCCATGCCAGTCTCTCTCGCTCTCTCTCTCTCTACTCACCTGAAGAAAATACCCGTTGTATTGAAAATTTGTGAGATTATGTGTTTATTTTGTGTATGTTACTACTACTCTGTTGTTAGTGAATTTGTCTTCTAAGGTAAGTTTGCTGTTGTCCTATCTCTCCAATATACTTATTTATAATAAATGGATAGCAAATACAAATGAAACAAACTCAGAAAAAAGTAAAAATCTTTAATAATCAATTAAAATATTAGTCTACGAAAACAAAATAAAATTCAATAATCATATAAGTACTGCTGCTACAAAGAATTAATAGTCACAAATAAAATTAAAAATTTACTATACTGTGTATATTCCAGAAGTTGTATGAATAACAAACATAAAATATTAATTAATGTTGTCAGTATTTAGAAAAAATTCATAACATTCTACAATTAATAATGGGATAAATATAAACAAGACATATACAGCCAGCCATATTGTCAATTGCACTGAACGGTACCGACCACACAATAAAATCAAACCTGCAATTCCAGAAGTTATGTGTTACTGTTCAAGAATAAATAGGAAATATAAATTGTGTTACTGATTTTTGACTGTGGGAATTTGTCTTATAAAGGTCAAATTTGTGGTATAGATGTGATGATCGGCTCCTGATATTCGTGCTAAAAGGCTTTCTCGTTGTCTTGAAAATGGAAACAAATTTGTTTATTGAGGTAGTTGGTCCTCAAAATTTGTATTATAAAGGTACTTTTAACATTGAGTGTTATGAGAGGTTGAAGGAGATACAAAAAATGTGTTTCGGAAGATTTCGTGCTATTGATATTTGTGCTATCAAGGTGAAACAATTGAGGACACTTTTTTAATCTGATCAGCAAATAAGTGAGTAGTTCTGAACTCCTAATCAATAGTAAAATGCTATTTTGCTACATAAAACTAAATAATGCATAGAGGCAGTTTATGAAACAAGTTTTTTCTTCTCTTCTTCTTGGTCCAAAATTAAATTGTTTTTTTTTTATTATTATTGATTGTAATATATTATTGCAAGTAGGCTATTTTTTGTTTTCATCTACTTTGGAAAGTAAGTTTTTATTCATAATTAAACTAAATAAGAGCAAATATTCATGTTGACATCTTTGGACTTTACCATATCAATGCATATGTTAATGTCTTGTAAAAGTACTGTAAGTCGTGACAATTTTTAAATTATCTTACAAATGTTATGTATGTATTTGATGTTACAAAATATTTCCTAAACCAAGTAATTTACTAATATGCCAATTAGTTGAAATGTATAAATGTACAATTATATTATGACTTAAATTTAATCCTACCTAAATTTTATTCCCTTGTATTGAAAGTTCTTTAGAAATTCCTACTCAAAGGTCATTATCGCGGCCACTGTCTATATTGTTATGACTTATTGATTTTTAATACCTAATGAAATGAACTTTAAAAAATGACAATATTTTTACTTCTATTTTAAATTTTTTGTTAATTCTACCTTTTGTGATTTTTTAGCCCTCTCGTAACTAGCCAACAGAACAAAAATTAAAAAATTAAATTTTAATTAATTGATTCTCTTATTTATTTTAAACTGATCCTTTGATATGGCTGAAGAATAATAGGATCTTTTTTGTCAGTTGTCAAGTTTTAATGTTTTCAAACATTCCTTGATTTTCTTCTCTTCGAGTGTTGTCGGCACTGATTTATGCCAATATAAACAATTACTGGCAGTCAGTTTCGCTAACTTAAAACATTACGGTTTGTTATACACTGCCACTATGTATTCTTGACCTTTTTATAGATAAATAAAATCGTTTGAAAAAAAATTAGACACGGACAGGGTTACTTACTAGACTTTTAGTTCAAGTATTTTAACTTTACCGTATCTTCGATTTGCTGGACCATGGTACAGATTGTTTCTGATACAGTGCCACAAGTTAAATAAAACAAAACAAACTTGCCACAGCAAAAATAATCACTTCTGTGCATTTGAAAACTTTATAAATTAATTTTGACTAAATTAAATATACTTTTTTTTTAATTTGTACCCAAAAATTATGAAGTCTGATAAAATTAAACCTAAAACAAAAATCAGTTACTTCTATCTATTTTATAACATTGTTAAGTCGATTTTTTATCAATTTTCAGCTATAACAAAAATTGATTGTACACTCTTATTTTGGTATTCTTGGAGAATTTTGTTTAATGGACAGTTTATATGGTAACCCTTAATATTTTGTGTCGTTGTTTAGTGTTTTATACCTAAATACTAATCCTGACATAGAATCTGCAATATTTTGAATTCATTTCTTGTTGTCAATGGAAAATATTATAAATATTCCTAAAATTTAGTACCTGTAAATTACTGAAATAAAAAAAAATATGTATAATATAATCAAATTTATTCCAAAATATTATAAAACAAAGAAATAGTAACATTGTAAAGCATTATATCATACAAAATAAAGCAAAAGTCTCAGAGTGTTATTGACAGCTTAGTAATAGAAATAAATATCAGCCATAACCTTAGCTGGATCGTGATGTTAACCGTACTATCTGATGGAGGTAATGCCAATTTTATGTATATCTTGGATATGCAAATGAAAAATTGTTTAACAGTAAAAGTTCTGGTTTCTTGAAATAATAAATGTTGTCTTTATTTTTTTCTTTGTATGCCTGTGGTATTTTATATAAGAGTACACAAACGTTAAGGGACAACGGTCCAAACCTGTTGGCAAATTAAGTGAACCTCCTGGAAATTGAACCTATGACCCTCTGCATTGGAAACGGAAGTACTGTACCAACTACAAAGCCAGCAATAGATGTATTCAATTTGAGGGATATCTTCTACATTAAGAAAAGAAAAAAGAGCCTTAGAATGTTCTCATTATAACATCCTGTCTGAATAAAGTAGTATAGGCAGTGGTAGAGTAACTCAAATAAGTGGTATGCTGTATACAAATGTGCTATCTTAACATATGTGGATTTAAAACTGTATTTGATCTCGTTCATTATTTAAATGATAAATTTAGCAATATAGAAATTCAGAAATATATTGTTGCATAGTTGTACATTGCTGATTCTTAGAAACTAACTTTTGTATTTCACTGAAGTAAACCATTGTTAATATGTAAATATGTATATGTTACTATTTATTTTTTTAATGTTGGAAGAACATTGCTATACATTTGTTGTGCTTTGTTACATTCTATCTTGTTAGAACTACTTATGTACCTAATACCAGTCTGCGGACAAGAAGTTCAAGCTTAGTGAAATCTTATTTTATAGACATATAAAAACTGGATTATAAACACTATAAATAATTATTATTTTTAGAAAGTATGATTTGTTTATAGTAGAATTGTATTCTGTTAACTACTGTATGTATTATGTTAAGTGCAAAAGTTAACTGTGCAATTTAAGGCATGTACCTAATTGTTAAGTTTTAACACAGACTTAATGCTACCATGTTTCAATGCAGAAACTTGATTTGCACTTTTTGATTTAATATAATGTAAGTTTGTTCAAACATGCTTACAAAATATCGACCTTGAAAGTAGATCAAGGTCATTGTGAATTTATGCTGATTCAAGTTCATTTTCAAATCCGATACATGCCTAGAACTTGCAGATCTTAAAAAATAAAATTATACAAAGGATATTTTGAGTCACAACTAAAAGTCAATACATAGAATACTCAGTGGTTATTTGGTGGTTTATCCCTTTTGAATTAGTACTTAGGGTTTCTGATCACTTAACTTCTCACCCCAATATTATTGAAAAGGAAAAGTTACACATACGTTTGAGTTATTTTATATATTTCTGTTCAGTTTATTTGTACACTTTTATGTTGATTATTTACCTTTAATTTTTGTCTAAATAGATTTTAAACTGTTTGGGCAGTTATGTATTTCAATTTAAAATAATTATAATCAAACTCTATTTTATTGTAAATTTTCAAGGGAATCTTTAAGAAGGTTCACTTGCACTATTTCATATTTTTGTATTATATGTAAAATATATGTTAAGCTAAATTTGTTCATTTATAAACAGTAGTACTTTTATAATAATAACTATGTTGCATAAATAAAGTTGTTATGAAAAAGAAGGAAATTTGTTTTTTCAACCAAACCTAACTTTTTTTATTTTAATAATAATGTTAGATAATTTCTTATAATTTTTTTCATTATGTTTACAATACTTCCACACTCACTACCTAGCATTTTTATTAGTAACTATCTTAATGCAGTTTTGGAACATCTACAGACTTTAAATTTAAGGGAGAGGAGTCTGTAGTGAAGAGTCAACTGTAAAAGGATGGGCGGATGTGCTACTCAAACTTCTTTATAGGCAGGCAGTATAAATCATTTAAGAGAATAAAATTAAGATAAAATAAACAGTTTTTTAAAAGTGCAAAACACGCTGATTCAATCAATCAACCTTTTAAATGTTATTTTCCTATACATTTAATTTAACTTAGTTCTAGTTATGCAGTGGACTCACCAGATATCCTGTTGGTGAGTGAGTGGGCGGGCATACGTAAATTTGTGTGCGTTTATGTTGGCACATATGACATTAATATTTGTGTGTGCAATCAAATTCAAGATTCTTTATTCATACAGCAAAAAAGTTTTGTTTCAAAACTAATAAAATTGGTTATTTTATTATAACACACATATGTATATGTTGTCTACTTTCATTGCAAAATACATTGCTTTCAAAGATTATTTGTGGAATTACAATGTTGGCTGCTGATGGCATGCACATGAGGCATCTGCTTCCTATAGGTTCATGGTTCGTCTACAGGAACATTGTCAATTTAGTTCTGCATGTAACTTCCTGGTTTTTTTGTTTTACACATCGTATTAAACATGAACGATATATAATCTTTAATGGTTGTGTTTAAAGAGCAACCAGTAAATTTAATTTGGAAACAACGTTTGTAATCAAACGCAAAAACGAGCAATAAGAATAATTGTTTAACTAAAGCATGATGGCCATCTAAGGGAACACTTTAAAAGCTTAGCTATATTACAAGTATATAATCAATACATCCTGGTTTGTGTCTTGTATTTAGAAAACAATTGAAAAATATTAAATCTACACTACGGTTCATTTTTACAATACAAGACATAACAAAGATTTTAACATATAGGAACATAGGTTTTCATATTTTATTTAAAAAAACAACATATGGGAACAAAATTTTATAGTTCCTCTACCAATGTATATAGTCTATAAAGGCCTTTTGATACACATAGTTCGAAGTACAGAATCTACGTTGAAAAGCGAACATGGAGCGAGTTTCCCTAGCATATGTCGATATCAGCCAGGATGGACAGTCGAGTAATCCGTTTGCCAGTTTGGAAAGCAATACCAGGTTGGTGTGTTGACGTCTTAACAAGAGTGGTCCGATTGGTAAATTCAAGCCTAGGTGAGAGTAGCCTAATGAATCTGTTCTACACATTTAGCAATTGATGAATATGGTTGAGCTGATGGGGTGACAATATAATGGATTCATATTCGAGAACCGGGCGCACCAGAGATTTGTAGAGGCATACTAATATGTATGGGGAGTTGAATCCTCTACAGACCGCTTTAACGATTAGAATGGCAGAAAGCTTGCTGAATGGGCAGAAATGAATAACCTTTTCCTGATCTTTCATGCTAAAGATTCAGCCACTTTTTATTTAGCTCGTTGGCATCGAGATCACTCCCCCAACTTAAGCTTCTGCTTATGTAAACGATCATTAAGACCAAAGCCAATTAGGAGGAAAGTTCTTGATGCTTTTCCCCACTCTTTGGGAATCCAAATTCCCATAATTCGATCTTTTCAAGGCCTAATGAAATTTTAATAAAGCAGACTGGGAGGCCTTTACCACTAGGCTTGATGATAGCACCAGGTTCATTCCTCCTACAATAAGAAATTACAATCGTTTTTATAAATCTCGTCTTGTCCATAGCCAAAGCTTGCATACCAAGAGGATACAGAATGGAGTATATACCTGGATGGAGTGAGGAATCAGATGACCTTTACAAAGAGTTTAATACTACTGACCAACATGGCTAATCTGCTGCTGCACTTTCTTGGCAGTACCAGAAGATGAAAATGGGCTAAAACTGTTGATAGTATTAACTTTACCTATAGCAGTAGAAAAGCGTGGTCACTTTTAAGGAAATTCTCTATTGGTAAATCTCCAATTCAAAGAGAAGTGCTCCGCCTGAAGTCCTCTAATATAGCTAAACGGATAGTCAGCTTATCAAAGTTAACCTGCTATCCTTCTGACAAACATATGCTTTACAAGTTGAATGAAATAAAAAAGAATCGAATGGAAACCCTGGAAGTCTCCAGAAATTTCATGGAGGAAGAGATAAACAATACGATTTCTGCTTTACAAGCAGGGAAAACAGCAGGTCTTAACGATATATTTCTGGAGTTTCTGTTGCATGCTGGTAGCAAAGTGAAACAATGGCTTCAAACAGTCTACAATAAGATATTAGCTACAGGCAATCTGCCAGAAACATTCAAGCTATCAAAAGTAGTAATTGTTCTGAGCCTGGCAAAAATCCTGAACGAGTGGAAAGTCATTGCCCAATATCTTCTCTTAGTGTTTGTTAAAAGTTGCTGGAAAGGCTGTTATACAATAGATTATCACTAAATCTTGATTCTAATGTTCAAGTTGAGCAGGCTGGTTTTCTCCCTGACCAAAGTTTTAGCAACCAGATCCTAAGTCTGACATCATTTATCGAGAATGGGCTTGAAAAGTCCTAAATGTAAGCATAGTTCGAGTTGTACTTCATTTTAAAGGTAGTTTTTAGCGGAACATATTGCCGTATCTCCGACTGAAAAAGACTGTTTGTTTGGAAATAGCAGTCTCTCAATGTTTGTTTGATTTTGATATTAATGACATTGATAACGTTTGAAAAGGTGGATTTTCTCGCTGACCTTTGTGGTTTACCCCATCTTATCTCTTGTAATTATCTCTCGTACGGTACAGGTTAAGCTATGCACCCTGACTAGTTCATTAGTTGACAACAATGCATCAGTTTGTGATATTCATATTTAGAAAACTTTACATTGTTACTTAGTCACACACAGTGAATAACCATTCTGAGGATGAGGAGTTGTAGGGATAGAACTCGTTCATATGAGGAGTTAAGCCACTTCAATGATACTTATCCCAATAGATCATCTATTCAAAAATCAACAGCGTTGAAGACCGTACAGCGTTTTAGAGAAAGCGGTTCTATAAAAGATCGGCAAAGAACCGGATGGCCAAAATCAGCATTCAATGAAGAACTTGAAACACTTCATTGTTTTGTGGAAAATCCGCACACCTCTATTACAAATTCAGCACAGTATGTAGGTGTTAGTACAGTTTCCATCCATAAAATACTTCATGAAAATAAATTTCATCCATTTAAGGTACAATTTCAGCAAGAACTGAATGAAGATGACCCAGACCGGAGGCTGCAATACTGCGAAATTATGATGAACAAATTTATTCTAGATCAAAAACTTTTCAAAACTTGTCCAAAACATTTACAACATCAATGTTTGTTGGTGTTTTTTTCCAATACAGTAATTTTCTCATACGTTCCCAGTGAAATAGAGCATTAAGCCTCGAGAGAAGAGATGCACAGTTACAATACTATTTTGGCTAAGCTCAACATCTAAACTTTCTTTTGTTGATTTTTGTAGGTTCCACCTTGACACTACCAGTATCAAATTTAAAGGCCTAAGGTTGAGATATGGAGAATCAACCTGTAACGAGTGATGGGATTACCTGCTCTTTTAGCTGAGCAGTGATAACCGCTCCCGCTCACTTGCCAGACCTGTGATTGAGAGTGATTCCGCTCTTTAAGCTCTAACCGTGATTTCGGCGATTCCGTTCTTTCAATTCTAACCGTGATTCCATGTCCCTGAATAAAACAACAAATTACGGACTGGGCCTTTGTATTGTTAGTTATTACAAGTGATTCATGAACGGAGTAGAATAAAACATAGATGAGCTGAATAGTTAAGATGTTATTTGGCATGAAATATTGAACATGTACCTAAACTATTGTACAGATAATTTAAATCTATGCAGAATATACAAAAACAAATATATTTTTAAGTTAGATAGAATTTACCACACAAGCATTGTAGACAAGTACATTTTACAGCATAATAAATTTATTGATTATTATTGGTAATAGGCTATACACAATTATAAACTGAAGAAATATACGTTAGACATATATTTTATCAAATTGATATATTGGTAAATAAATAAAAACAGGTAGTTTACTTTTAAATTATAGTTTTTATTGTTTACAATACTTTTTTATTGCTTATCTATTAAACACATCTGACAGAATATTAATTTGATAGAACTGTTAATTAATATAACATTAATTATAAGCATTAGTCTCAAAATAAATCAAAGAAACAAAAGTTAATTATAAAATAAGAAGGAATGAAAACATAATTTATTTCTGTAATGTAACAAACATGAAATAAAAATACAATTGCATTACGCATTGGTAAACATAATTACAATATTGTTTCTATTGAATAAGCATAATTGGCAAGTAGCCTGTGCATAGGCTGAGTTGCTATTTGTATTAACACTGGAGTAGTCGCGCGGGGTCCACGCGGACCCCATCGGTATTATGTTTTGTGCCAGTTGAGGGTTGGCAGCACTGGTGACCTTGAGTGGCCATTTACCTTCCGACCGACTCCAGTCCTTCACGTTAGTGCAAAGTCGGTTGTTGTTATAGCAGTATTCTCTAATTTAAAGTTGTTGTTTAGTTGTCTGCACGCCTTGGGGTCTGCCCGGACCCATGCGACCACTTTTGTTACAGTTGTGTATACTTTTGTTTTATTTTTGTACTTAGTTTTTAGAATAAAATGGCGGATAGAGCATGTGATAGAGACAGAAACAAGGTGGAATTGTGGTTGAATGAAAACTGAAACTAGTGATGTGAGGAGTATATTGGGAATTGTGGACTCTGATGAGGCAGAAGAGGACTTTCTTGAAATAAACCAAGGTAGGCCTAATGATTATGAAAGTAATAGTCTTGAAAATGTAAGCGAAGATGAACATTCAGAAAATGAAGTAGGCCTACATAATAATAATTTGAATGGGCTAGATATTTGTAGTAATGATGATATCATTATGGATGAAATTCAAGAGCATGACCGTCGTGAGTTCTATATAGGTAAGGATAAGGAAACACGGTGGTATGTAGAACCCAGCATGGCTAGTACCTCACGCACACAGCGGGCACAATATTATACCGCTATTCCACAGGCCTGGACCAAAAGGTGATGCCAAAAATGCAGTTACTCATCTTCAATCTTTTGAGACCATTTTTACCAATGAAATATTGGAAAAGATTGTCTCTTATACGAATATATATATATTGAAAAATAAAGGTAAAATATGTAAGGGAAAGAGATGTAAAACCGACAGATTTGTGTGAAATAAGATCATTACTTGGCATTCTTTTGCTAGCTGGGAACATTGAAATCGAGCCGCAGAAACATTCTGGATATGTGGGACAACACACTTGGTACTGGAGTTGAGGCTATATACGTCACAATGAGCGCACAACGTTTTAGATTTCTTATGAGAAGTCTTAGATTTGATGACATCAGAACAAGGAATGAACGCAGAGCATTGGACAAATTAGCTCCAATACGTGAAATTTTTGAGGATTTCTTGACTAACTCAAAAAATGCCTATAACCCCTCAGATTATTTGACAATAGATGAGCAACTTGTGGAATTCAGGGGAAACTGTCCATTTAGGCAGTACATTCCCAGTAAGGCAGCCAAGTATGGCATCAAAATCTTTGCACTTGTCTCATCTACTAACTTTTATACGAGTAATTTAGAAATATATGTAGGACACAGCCTGAAGGGCCTTTTAGAGTTAGCAATAACTCTAAAGATCTAGTGCTTTCGGCTAGTTGAACCAGTTCAGGGATCAAACAGAAATATAACCTTAGACAATTGGTTTGTTTCTCTTCACTTGCTTTGACTCTCTTTGAGGAAAAATCACTAATTATTGTCGGTACAATTAGAGGAAATAGAAAGGTTGTTCCACAAAAACTTTCTACCCGACAGAGACAGAGAGATTCACAGCAGTTTGTTTGGGTACCAAGAAAAAGTTACCTTGGTATCTTATGTTCCGCGAAAAAATAAAGCTGTTATTGCAATGTCCACCATGCATAGAATTGGGGAAATTGATCCAGTCACTGCTGAAAAAAAGAAACCAGTCATTATCACAACCTATAATGAGACTAAGTTTGGGGTAGACATCTTAGATAAGATGTGCAAACAGTACGACACTGCTCGAAACTCTCGAAGATGGCCTCTTACTATATTTTTTCACCTAATTAATGTTGGGGGTGTCAATGGACTGAATATTTTTAAAGCTAATAACAATAGTGTAAATGTAGTGAGATACAAATACTTGAGTACACTGGCCTTGGATCTAATGAAACCTGCTATTCAACGTCGCATCAGTATTAAAACTTTACCTAAAGAAATCCAAAGAAGAGGAAAATTGCTTCTAGGAATAGATAATAATGTAGAAGAACAGCCAGTAAGGATGAATGGAGGTAAAGGTCGATGTGTTCAATGTGGGCGAGCAAAAGATAAAAAAGTAAAAACAACTTGTGAAAGGTGCAATAACTTTACATGTCCAGAACACCTATAGAAGATTTGTTTAGACTGTTACCAATAAACATTATTATAAAACAATCAAACCTTATGAACAATGGTATTTTTCATACATGTTATGATATTTTTCATGAAATGTAGTCATCTACAAATAATAAATAACTTGTAATTTGCAATTACAATAAAAATCTTATGTTTGGAATTGTACAACATTGAAATATTATAAAAGATGATTAAAAAAATAAATTCAAAAAACATTTGTTCATGTATTTTAAGACTTAAAATTAATTAAATATTATGAAAAAATTAATTGTTTGCATTATTTCACTTTGTTTAATAGCTTGCTTGTAAGTATTTGTAAGGTATAATACAAAAACAGCTGCGGGGTCCGCGCGGACCCCACGCGACCACTCATGTTACGTCGAATAGCGCGACCACTCCAGTGTTAAATTAAAGCTACACAATTGAAGGGATTGAACAGAATTCAAATTTAAGAATGATTAATGATAATAATAAAAAATAAAGATATTTGATGTACGTTGTTTGCTAACTTTTTCGACTGGTGAATTCTGCTTCTGGCCTTCTGCTTTGTTTGTTGGGAAGCGTGGGAAATTGAGAGTTGGAGCAGAAAGAATTGCAGCGCTGCTCTACAGCAGACGGCAAGAAAGCAAACTAATCTACCGCTCAGTCGTTCTCTTTCAGTCAGTACAGACAGTTCAAGAACAGTCACGTCATTAGCAGTCCCTTGAGAAGAGCCGGAGCGGGTGAGCTGATGACGTAGTAAATCACTGTACTGAGCGGTTTGTTTTGGACCCGTGATCACAGGTCGTGATTTCTGGCCCATCACTAGAGATTGGTGATTAGTACTGGTGGTGGCCTTAGTTGTTGTTTGCTGTGGAACAGTTGCCACTCCACAACAGTTTAATTAGTTGGGTTGCAACAGTTAAGGATACTGCCATATTGATATTAGTAGGAAAAGCTCTGAAACTGCAACTGAATGCAAACTATATGTTGTCTGAGAATCTGTTCCTGTTGCAGCTGATGCAAATATAAACTAATTCTGGGATTATCTAACTATTGCAATTCTACAATCATATAAGACAACAGGAACTGCATTAGGCTAATGAAAGGAATTGGATTGTATATATATTATGTACTATAGAGGTAATAAAGGTAAAAATGACTGCATTCAAACAGTTTTATCCGATTTTTAAAGGTTTTTTTTAAAATTTTAATTTGGAATCCCCAATTTAAAAACAGTTAAAAAATTTGAGTTTAAAAATTTTAAAAAAATTTATTTGTGTGATTTTTTTTCTGGTTTTTAATTTGTCCTTCTGTAAACTTAAAAAATTTGGGGCCATGTTTTAAAAGACCCTTTTAAAAGGGGAACAGAAGTCGCCCCCAAAGGGGAAAGAAAAATCCGCAAAAAAATTTCCAAAAATTTGGGAAATAGATGGTATTGTATACCCCCAATAAAAGGGGTTGCCATTTTTTGTAAAATGCTTTCCTAAAAGGAAACCTAAAATTAAAAGGGACAAAAAAGGGAAAAAACAAAAGAAAGTTTTTTTTTTTTTTTCAAAACCCTTTTTAAAATGAAAAATTTTTTTTTTTAATTTAAAATATGAATTAAATTAAATAATAACGCTTTTAAAGTTGCGTTGGAACCTAGTTTAAAGCAAATGTAATGCCAAAAAGTATTTATAAACCAAACAAATAGAACAAACAAAAATCACATCAAACCTAGTATCTCATCATTTCTGCCAAAAAAATTAATTTAAAACAAAAAAAGAAATTTGACAAACTATTATTAAAACTAATCACTGATGATTTGCAACCATTTTCTATTGTTAATGATAAGGGTTTCAGAAACTTTATTCATGAATTACATTCTTCATATGATATCCCAAGCAGGAAAACAATTATCTAACAGCATTTTTACCAGCAGCATACGAGGAGTGTAAGTTGTATTGTTCAAGATCAAATAAAAAAAATGTAACACAGATTTGCCTAACCACAGATTGCTGGTCATCAGCTTGCAATGGCTATTTGGCTCTAACTGCTCATTACATAACTAACGAATTTAAATTAGAATCAGCATTGTTAGATTGTGTTAAATTGAAGGCTCGCATACTAGCATACATTTAGCTAGTAAGATTAAGAGTATAACAGATAGTTTTGGCATATCTAACAAAATATTATAAGTAGTTACTGATAACGCAGCAAATGTTGTAGAAGCCATTTCCGAGCTAAAGTGGAAACAATTTGGATGTTTCGCCCATACTCTAAATTTGGTTCTAAACTACACACTTCAATCCGTGCAACCAATTCTAAATCTTATACAAAAGGCCAAAAACATAGTAACATTTATTTAAAAGGAGTAATCTCGCAACCTTCGTAATCTTTTAAAATATCAAAAAGATATGTGTGGATAATAACAAAAAAAAAACTTATCCATGATGTGCTTACACGTTGGAAGCTCATGTTATTTTACGGTAGAAAGATTAACAAAACTTCAAGATGCAGTTAAAACATCTCTAGCTTTATCCCAGAGAAGCGAATTGAATTTAAATGCTACAGAGTGGGAAATATGTGCAGAGTTGGTTAAGGTACTACAGCCTTTTGAAGATGTCACACGAAAATGAGCGGGGGAAGGATTAGTAACAGGTAGCCAGGTTATTGTACTTACCGCAGGCTTGATTAACGTGTGTTCTGTGCTTAAAAACAGAGAACTTAACACCTATGTGACTCAAATTGTATTAGCACTCAATCAAGGGTTAATATCTAGATTTAAAAATATGGAGTTTAGTAAAACTGCAGGGGATATGTACTATTACTAATCCAAGGTTCAAGCTTTGTGCTTTTACCTCAGAAGCAGCAAAAAGTACCTTAAAGAAGCACGTGCAGGAATTATTGACAAAAAATGAAAACAACCTGATCAAAATGACTCAACCAGAAAAGCAGAGAAAGAAAGATGAGAAAACAGATGAACTCTCGGTATGGATTTTGTTTGATAGTACCATAGAAAAGGGACCAAAAAGGAATACTACATCTAGAGCAATTATTGAATTAGTCAGGTAAGAATAATTATTATTCTTATAAATATTTTTAACTTTATTAGTTTACCTTTTTTCCTGTCAACAGTTCTTCAAACATAATCTGCTATGTACATTTCAAAGCATAGAGCTTCATCTCATGCTTTCCAAAAACGTCACTATTTACATTACACTAAAAACATTAAAAACATTTAAAATATTTAAAACATATTAAAATAACACATTTGCCGGCCGGCGATAGACACCAACTGATGACCAATGAGCAGGTAACGAACTCAAACTTGTTAACCTACTCCCACCTGTTGACCTTGGACTTTAATTATATTGATTTTCCATATTGAAGTTGAAGGCTGACTAAATACCAAGCTGTTACTGACATTATTTTTATTTTCAGTAGTATTTTTATCAATTACCTGAGGGCGTGTATCTAATTTTAAGTCGATTGTAGGATGTCGCCTGTGAAGATGATGTTGTAAATTGCTAATCGTAGCACGATAACACATTATTAGACCACACACATCACATCTACACTTTTTACTATTTTCATCAATAACACTGAAATAGAGGCCATAATGGGCTATGCTTACGACGCACGGAACACATGAATTAAATAATTGTGTATGCTACGTAAATTACAAAAAAAAAAAATGAAATTTAAAAAAATATATATACAAAAAATTAATGAGAATGTAACTATAATTCACAGAGTAACGATAGAGACACAACTGCAACAGATTATAAATTACAACGTGCCAGGTGCCACACCGCGAGATCTGACTTGCAACTTGCAAGTGATTCATATCATTCATACGAACAAGACCTGTCGCAACATTGAAACATATTGCAGCTGTTACCTGTTTAACATCCTGTTTCAGTTGTCGAGTTGTAATTCATGTTGTATTCTCTAATGGTGCAACAGACAACCGCCATATTCCTGGCGCATTAGTTTTCAAGGCGCAACTGTCAAATCATCTGTTCCAGTTGCATTCGGCCATCCCTAGTACTAGGATACTATACAGTTTTCATTACATCAGTTACCGTTACTTAACAATAACAAGTTAATTGTTTTTAAACATACTTATTTATACATCTAAACTGCGTCTATCTATGTACACAATAAAATAGGTTATATATATATGGACCAATAACTCGCTAATAAAATCGTACATAGACCCACGAATTTCGGAGTGGCTAGCGCACACATTATACCTTATGCCATACTTGCCCTCTGGCAAACGAAAGGTTTTTTCCTATGGTTCGACTAATCGATGTATACTACTCTAAATGGATCGCTCCGAAACGAAGTGCAGAACGGTCTCAGGAGAAAGGGGAAGGTTCCCCCACCGCAGTCCGGTAGTCATAGACTGCGCGGCACTGTCTTGCATGGTATTCCTACAGACTTTCCTTCCTTTTTCATCATATTTTTATAAATTTATTGATATCTAATGGGGTAACGAATATGTCTTTGTATTGTCTAGTTATGGTGGGGTGAGGCACCATTTCAATTCATTCGGGTTACACCAAAGCATCCTTAAAGCCATTTACAGCACACCTCAGTCAACTTTATTGCGAGCATGTGTAATTGATAATTTAAAAATAGAGATAACAAAGATATTAAGCAGTCTGTATGGTTTATTTTTGTAGACACAGATGTAATAAAACGTTCATTTATTTTTAATATTTTAATTAATTAATCTACTTTATATGTAGGCCCTACATGTGTCAGTTTGATCATTGATTTTACTATACATAGGGCTATGCGCAGCGCAGCGTGGGTTTTGGGTCCTCACCACAACTCTCCCATTTGGATGGAGTATCTTTTTATATAGTAAAATCAATGGTTTGATTTTATGTTTTGTGATGTTATTTTTATGGTGTTCATGAAAAATAAATCTTTAATATCTGGGCAACAGTTTCACATGAGCTGATTATCATAAATTATTTAAATTATATTCATTACCGTATTATTTTACAAGTAAACAAATTTTTATTACTAACTCATTTTTATTAGTATACTGAACCTTTAGCACGAAGATTCACAAGATAAAACATTTATGTACAATTCAACAAATTAAAACGACTACAAAGTTACTAATAAATGTTTTAGTATTTTAATTTTTTTACATACAAAATAACTAGGTTCTTAACTAATATTTTAATTTATGAATTAATAATTTAAAAGAGTATTATCTAAAGGAATAATGAATTCCTTTTCATTCATTTTATTTTATTCTTTTAGTATATAAATTACGATTCACCTACCACCAACACCGCAGAGTTCTCACTAACACATATAACAGCTGTTAAGGTTCATAATGTGTTCAGGTTTTGAAAAAATGTCTTCTTTGTAATGTTGTATTGAAATGTCTAATTGATTAGGATTGGCACGAGAATAGTGTAGGGGTGCACCCTAATTTAACATTTATCCAAACGAATGTTAATATAAATCTTTTTATAAAAACGTACGTATGATTATGACTTAAGTTGAAGGAATATTTCGTTATTTGTTGTAGATATTATTGTTAGTCGCTATTCCAATAATATCTTGAAAATAAACTACATTTTTAGGTTATCTCCTTTCCTGTGTCCTCGTGTTTAGATATAAATAATAACTGAATATTATATATTTTAATATTTAATAAGTAATTACTATTAAGAATTATATTTGTGTTAACATCTTACACATTAGAAAAAGAAAGGTTTTTGCTTCAATTATCTGCTGTAATACGTATTATATTTACAATCGTGTAAGGACTAAGGAGTGTCCAAGTCTATGAAAACAGCATTCATCAGAATTAAAGCCATAATACATACAACAGTAGTGCTACCTAGTGGCAACCACTAGAGTGACAGGTATCGCTATTAGTGGTTTTTCAAGGTACTGCCAAAGAATGTGTTGTTGTTAGCTACAATTCGTTAAATTTTATAAGCTGCGAAGTATATTATGGATAAATATTTAAAAAGTCCTGATTGTATATTAACTGATAAAAAATATGTAAAGTGACTGCATTTTTCTTTGGGACACACTGTAACTATGTGATCCATTGTATGAATGAATCCCCGCAATCACATGACTGATCTAGCGTCAATTCCCATTTATACTTCCAGTAATTGCATCTGCCAACGCCATTTCGGAACGTATTCAAGAGTGTCCAGTCCATTCCCTAAGAGGGAGGTTCATCCCACCTGTGTATTGACGAATCGTTAATAAGAAACTACCGGTAATAAGATAATCGTCAAAAATTTAGATCAACAAATCTTATCTGATTTCGCTTTGTTAGTTGATACTCAGCGAGTCGCTGATGACCTAGAGGTTTGGATGGATAGACGAGTCATCACGAGCAAACGCGAGCCAACTGTCTAAACGGCGCGGGGTGGCTCGTGATATGTGTAGGCTCGTGGAGAGAAGCCCGAGCCAGTACGAGCTGGTGTTTTGTCTAGTCAAGTAATTATAATATTATATAATTATTAAAGAGGAATTACTAGCTTGCGCTGCCACGTGTTATGTGGTTACTTGCCTGTAAGGCCGCCCAGAGGGGGGCAGATTGTACCGGGGCCACAAAAACTTAGTCCAGAGGGGGCCACATTTCAAGCAACAAAAAATAAAAAGTCTAATATTACTTAAAAAGAAATGACCCAAAATAGATTTTTGGGGAATAAAGGCCCCAAGTTTTTTTTTTAAAAAGATTAAAGAAACCAAAAGTTTTAAATAAAAAACCCAAAGGGCCTTTTGGGGGAATACTGGTCTTTAAAGTTTGGGTCAGCGGTCGGATTGTGGAAGGGACATATACGCTTGGTTGGTGTGGTGTGATGCAACTGTCCCCCTTAAAGGGGGTTTGTTTTGTTTTACGAAAAGTGAACATTTCCCCCTTGGAACCACAAAATATCTTTCCAGGTTGCAAATTTAAATTTTCGGGAGTGGTGTGGATAGGGGAAAACCCCAAATTGTTTAAACCTTTTTTCCCGTAAATTTTGGAAAAAAAATTTCTGCCAAAGCCCCGCAAACTTTCCCTTTGTATTACTCAAAACTCCGTTTTTAGCCCGGCTTTAAATAGTTTTTTAATAAAAGGTGGACAAGACTTTTTCTGTTGTTTTTTTTTTAAATTTAAAGGGTATAAAACAAAATTTTAACCCCAAAAATTGTTATACTTTCCTAAATTTAAAAATCAAATTTGCCCTTTTAGTGGTAAAAAAATAAATTTTGCTTGGTCATTTTTTTAACTCTTAAAAAAAACCAAAAGTTTTTGATTTTACTTTTTTAAATTTTTAAAAATAAAAAAAAAAAAGCGAATTTTTTTGTAAATTATTTGGGTTTTTTGTTTAAAACTTAAATACTTGAAAAGTAAATTTCCCCTTTTTTTAAAAAAAAAAATCCCTTGGGTTTTAAACCGAAGAAGATCCCAAACCCAAACCAAATGATTTTCTTTTTTTGTTTTATAAATAAAAAAGGGTGACATCCCCTTTGGGGGTTTGGGTAAATTTTCCCAATAAAAAATATGCTAGTTAATTATTTTTTAATATTTTTGAATAAATTTTATTTTTTAAAAATTTAATTTTTTTAAGTTTTTTGTTTTTCCGGTTTATATTTGCTAAAAAGGTACGCCTGTTTTTTAAAAATTTTCAAAAATTTTAAAATTTTCATTTCTTTCCGTTTTAAAATTTTACGATTTTCCTTTATTGTAAACTAAAATTTATTAACAGTTTTTTAAATTTTTAAAAAATTGTCCCGTTTGATTCTTTTTTTTAAAATTTAGATCCCCCCAGTTAAACGTAAAATAGTTCCCAAATTCGAAATAAAAAAAATAATTTTTGTCCCTTTTCCTATATTTTCCCCAATTTGTAAAGTCCCCAGTACGAAATTTAAAGAAGGTCGTGTAACATTAGCACAAGCCGACCCCAGGCCCCGGTTTTTTTTCCGAGCCTACCCCTTTAAATTTTTTCCGAAGTTTTAAAATAAATGCGGTAATGACTCGGGGTGATTGATTGGTACAAAACCCCCCGAGTTTCCCCCGCCAAATAAAAAAATTATAAAACAAAGATCTACTTTTTTGTAAACATGTCACGACTAAAAAAAAAAGGGGCCATTCTTATATCAAAATTTGGTTTATTTTTTATAAATATTTCGTTTTTTGTACCATTCCCATCAAATTTAAATTAAAAATAAACCAAATTTTTTTTTTATCAAATTTTTCCCCTGAATAGCCCTTGTTTAGATTTTGGGTTTTATAGGACACTGGGGTTTAATAAAATTATTTTTTATTGAAAATATTTAAATAAGTAATCCCTTTTAAAAAAATTTTATATTTAAATTTAAACCCTTTTTAAAAATTTTAAAAAAAAAAAGGTTTTGTTCATTACTCTGTAATAGAAATTTTTATTTACTTTTTGAGTAAGGAGTACCCAAGTTAGGTAACGCACTATCAAACTAAACCCATAATACTTTTTAAAACAGTATGCTACCAAGTGGAACCCGGCTAGAGTGACAGTTTCGCTATAGGGGTTTTAAGGTATGCAAAAAATTTGGTTTGTTTTTTTAGAACAATCATGTTTTTATAATAAAGGGTACCCCAAACCATAGGGGGAGAGTTTTTGGTGACCCCCAAAAAACTTTTTTTGGGCCCCCACGTCCCGCTGGCATACCCCTTTTTCCCCCCCTCTTCTCTCTTTTCCTTTTCTCCCCTCTCTCTCTTCTCGTCCCCTTTTCCCCTTCTCTTCTTTTTTTCCTCCTTCCTCTCTCTTCTTCAGCTTTCTGCTCTCCTCTCATTTTCCCCCCCCCAAAACCCCATTCCCCAAAAACACCCGGCCCCCCCTTCCCCTTCCCTGGGCCCCCAACAAAACACCTTCCCTCCCTTAGATAATTGTTTCTTTTTTCCCCATGCCAATTTTTTTACCCGGGTTTCGGTTTTTTATTTGTTTTGTTCCTTCGAATAAAAAAGAAAAACTTTTTTTTGATTACTTTTTACAGAAAAAATCGGGGTGTGACTTTAAAAATTTTGAATAAAGAAATTTAAACTTGAAAAACTTAAAACCCCCAAAATTTTGTTTTATATGTTTTAACACCCCCGTTTTATTTTTTAAATAGCCCGCAAAACTTATCGGAAATGCTGGCGATAATTAAGAATTTAAAAAAATATTTTTATATTACGATTTTAATAAAAAAAAAATTGGGGCTGTTTATAGCCCATTTGTTTACTTTTATTTATTCCCTTTTAAACCATCAAAAGAAAGTAGTTTGGTGCTGGTTTTGGGCTCCTTTTCCCCAGTAAAAAGATGGGTGGGCGAAATAAACACTTTTTCGGGAATCTGGGTTTCTTTTTCCCAAAAGTTGGCGACCACCTCGGGTATCTTGGGTCACGTGCCGGACCCAAAGATGGGCGGCCATTTCCCCCCTTTTTTTTAAACCCTCATTTTTCCTAACCTAAAATTTTCCCGCCAAATTTCCTAATACTTTTTTCCCAAACCCTCAAATTTCCCCCCAAAATTCCCAAAATTTTCCCCACGTTTTTAAAAAACCCCGGAATTTCCCCCCAAAAATTCCCTTTTCCCCCCAAATTTCCCCGTTTTCCCAAAATTTCCCTTATTTTTCCCCCAATTTTCCCCCGATTTTCCCCCCAAATTCCCCAAAAATTTCCCCCCAAAATTCCCCAAAACATCCTATATAAAAATTTTCACTTTTTAAACCCTTTTTTTAAAACAATATAAAATACAGTTTTTAACCAAATTTTTTTTCCATGGTAATAAAAAAAATTTTCACTTTTTGGCCTTTTAAATATATAAAAAATTAAACTTTTTTGCCCCAATAGGGGGCATTTTTTTCCCAGTTATCCCTATAAAAATGCATTTAATTGCCAATTTTGGCCTCCTTTTTCCAGGGATTTTATTTATAAAAAAATTTCATTTTTTTGTCCAATATGGCTTTTTTCCCCTTTTTATACTATTAAAATGCATTTTATGCCCAAATATGACTTTTTCCATGTTAAAAAAAAAAAAAATTAAAATTTTTTGCCCAATTTTTGGGGGAAATCTTTTTCCATTTTTATACTATATAAAAATCCCTTTTTTTTGTCCAATATGGATTTTTTTTCCCATGTTATACTATATAAAATTTTTTTTTGCCCCAATTTTGGAATTTTTTTCCCTTTGTTTCCCTTTTTAAAAAACCCCATTTTTTTTGCCCCAATATGAGTTTTTTTCCCATTTTAAAACTTTTAAAAAAAAAGTTTTTTTGCCCCAATTTAACGTTTTTCCCTTTAAAAAATTCCCCCCCAAAAATTTCATCCAAATATGGCGCCCTTTCCCCTTTGGGTACTTCCGGCGCCCGCCCGGTCCCTTCCCGTACGCGGTTTCTGGTCGGGCGCGCATGCGCCCCTTGTTATCTATATACACTATAATAAAGGGCAATGGGGTTTAAAGTATCGAGGCCCCGGGTTGGAAAAAATTAGACATCCTTTCGGAAACTTTTGGCCCCTTGGGAAGGGAATTTCCCAGGGGGGAAAAATTCCCCCCCCTAAAATTCCCCTGGGTTTTAAAAAAAAATTTGCCCCCTTTCCCATTCTACTATATAAAATGAAAAAGAGGGTTTAGCCTTTTAAAAATATGTATATAAAAAATGTTTTCCCGTGTATTTCCAAACGACTAATTCGTACGCTCTTCCCCCTCGGCTACATTCTGGCGCGATGCGCATTCCTTATGCTCGCTTTTGATTGGATAGCCCCTTTTCTCATTTTAAAAAACAGTATTTACACAGGATGAAAAAACAGAGTTTAAGCCTGAATCTACATGGGATTACGTAATCAAATTTTTTAAATTTTAGAAAAAAGGCGCGTGACCTAATTGCCCTAATCCATCCCAAATTAAACGCCCAAACAAACAAATTTTCATTTGCTCTTGCGTTCTGCTAATCGAGTGTCCCCTTTTGCTTATCACTTTAATTTTTTGTAATTTTGGACCCCCGTTCTCTGTACGGTATTTAAAGTAAAAAACCCAAAAATTTACCCCCCCTTTGTTTTTTTCCGTTTTTAAATTTTTGTTTAAAAAAAGGAAATCCTTTTCCATAACGAAAAACTTAAATTTTTGGGGGTTTTGTTTAAAACCGGAAACCATGACCCCCCTTTCCCTTTAAAAACTGAAAAAAAATTTAAAATATTTGCGAAAAAAAACCCAAACCAAAACCCCGGTCGGGGGAGTTAAATGGAATGTGCGGGTCCAAAAAAAAATTTCCCAAAAACAATAAACAACAAAGGGAAAATTTTACAAAAACCCCCTTTTTTCCCGGTAAAATCGCCCTTTGCTCCCTTTCCCGATTTTCAAATTTTAACATCCGAGGCTACAGACAAAATTTTAGAAATTTTTGGTAAGGGGGTAATAAAGGTTTAGTGGGTGGGTAATAGAAAACTTTTTCCCCCTGGGATCTGTTCTTTTTTAAAATTATCAACCAAGTAGCCCTAAAACCTACTAAAAAAAAAAAATTTTCACCCCCCAAAAAGGGAAATTTAAAAAATTAAAAAGAAGGGACGCAAAAAAATGTTTCCGTATCTGTCCCTTTGCCCAAAATTTTTTCCCTTTTTAAAATACGGTAAGTTTTTAAAAAAAAACTTGAAAAAAAAATTTAAAATGTTGGTTTAAGTTTTATTGTAAAAATTTTTTAAAATTCCGAAAAATTTGAAAAATTGAACCCCCCCCAATCTTTAAAGTTTTTTGGTTTGAAAACGGGGAAAGGGTTTTCCCCCTCTAAGAATAACAAAAAAAAAAATTCCCAAAATTCACCACAAAAAAGGTTAAATTGTTGCTATGCGGGGGACCCATCATACTCCCTAAACACAAACCCATGCCCCGCTTTTAAATCTCCCTTGTTAACATAATAAAGATTTTATATTTGTGACTACTTTTAAAAACCAGATTTGGGACTAAAGCCCTTAAAAAAACTAAACCCTTCCCCTTTCTGTGTTCCCCTAAATTGGTCCCCAAAAACAAGAAAACCGACTAAAGACAAAAAATACATGCCTTTTTACAAAAAAAACCAAACCCACAAATTTACTTTTAACAAAAAATTTTTTGGGGAATTTAAATTTCTTTTTTTGTACCCCCCCCACTACAAAAAACGATCCATCCATGTCACCCCCATCCCAAAACATCCCCAATAACTCCCCTCTGGCTTTTGTTACGTAAAATTGATATTTAATTTAAAACCCATTAAAACAACCTAAAGTTATGGGCGGCCCCCGCTTTTGGTAATATTTTTTCTAAATTTTTTGTTTGCAGAGTCTCCCGGGAAACTTTTACCCTTTAAATCAAAAAAAAATTCCTACAATATGTCCCCCCGCAAGAAAAATTTTTTCCCAAAATTTAAACCCCCTGTCACCTTTGTAAAAAACCCTTTTAAAAACGGAGACAAAGAAAACTAATCATAATAAACTAACGGGGCAGTTTTTTGGGACCCCCCCCAAAAAATTCAGGGAAAATTAAAATTATAAAGTTCCAAAACCCACTTTCCCACTTTTTCCCAAAACCCTCAGAGGTTAAAAAGCCCCCAACTTTGATCCAAGGGGTTTTGGGGAAAAATTAAAAAAGAAAAAATTTAAATGTTTCTACTACTAGCGAGGTACATTTCCCAGTAAACCCTTAATTTTTAAACGTTTTTTGGATACCCCCCAATTTCCTTAACGCTTCTTTGGAACATTTGTGTCCAATTAGTTTCTGACGGGGATCAAAATTCAAAATTTTAGGCATTTTAAGCCCAAACAAGCCCTTAAAATAAAAAAAAGGCGTCTTTCCCTACATTAAACCATGCCAGACAAATAAAAATTTTTAAAAGGGAAACCCTAAACTGCCCCCCAAGGAGGGGGTTTTCTTCAATAAACCTTAACCAAAAAAGGCCTTTTAACTGCGAAAACTACACAACCACAGACTGTGTGGTCAATTTTTTTGGACCACTTTGAAACAATATAACGATTTTTAACTTACCCCACAGGTATTTTTTAAAATTTTCCGAGTGTTTAAAAATTTTAAAAACTACCAAATAAATTAAACGGAAATTGCCCCGTAACGTCAAACCCCCTCCCCCGGACTAGAGGGGAATTCCATGCTGAAAATGACGGGCAAACGTCTTGAATACCAAAAGCCTTTGGGAACCCCTTTTCCGATTCGGGGGAATGGGGGGTGCTATGATCCCCAACCCGGTACCCCCGGGCCCAAAAAACCCCAAATTCCTTGATTTTTGACAAACCAAAAACCGTTTTAATTTACTTCATTCCCTAGATGTAAATAATTTGACGGGAAAATTTATTCAGATGACCCCCAGATTCTGATTTTAAGTGGATGCCCCACAGGACATTGGGAAATAACAAAAGTCCCCGGCCCCCGCCATTTTTACTTTTTTAGAAGTTGACTTACACTACCCTGCCCCTTTTTAAACAACCTACATTCTGATTTTCCCATACCCCCGAACGAAAAAATTTAAAAGACGACATGCTTTCCCCCTTGAAAAAGGAAATTTCATGAACTCGACTATAAACCCCCCCCAAAAGACTAAAAAAATATAACTAATTGTGAAAAAACCCAAGGGTACTTGGTACATAAAGACTCTAAAACTTTACTTAAACTTGGACTTGTATGCCCCAAAATTCACAGAGTCTAATTTTTAAAAACAGCCCTCCCGGGTTAGCCCCATTTAATAAATTTTAATAAAAAAAGAAAAAAAAGGGCCCAAAAAAAATTTTTGGAAAAAAGGATTTTTTAAAAAAATTTAAAACCAACCGCTACGAAAGGGGAAAAATATTGGAAAATTTTTAGGTCGCGTATTAAATTTTAAACAGTAAAATAACGAAAAAAAATTGGCCCAAAGGGACAGCTAGCCCAGATTTTAAAAAACTTTTTTCCATACAAAAAGGGATTTTCGCGGGATTGGCTTTAAAAAAACAAAAAATTTTTCCAAAATAAAAGACCCATTTTTTTTGGGAAATTTCCCAGTACTGGAAAAATTTCAAAATCAATAATGTACCAATTTTCATAAAAGGGGCTTTTTGCAAATTTGGGGAAAAACAAAAAAAAACTTTGTTTTAAAATGCCCAAGAAAAAAATATTTAAACGTATATTTCCCGACGTTTAACAGATTGAAAAACGAATTACCCTTTTTTTGACACGCCCGGATATAACCGGGCCACCCGCTACGGGTTTTTAAAAAACAAAAAAAAATTGGAAAAATTTTTTAAAAGACGAATAAACTAAAACCCCGGTAGGGAAAATAAGGGCCCTTGAGGCAAAATGCTACTCCTTTAAAAAATTTAAAATTAGAGGAAAAGAAGGTAGCCAAAGGCCCCCAAATCGCAAAAAAAAAAAATTTAAAAAAACATAAAAAGTATAAAAAACGCCCTTTTAAATCATTCTTTAAAAACCCAAAAAATTCCAAAACAAAACTTTTCCCCGAAATTTAAAAACAAAAAATTTACAAACAAATATTTCAAAAATTAATAAATTTCCCCTTTTGACGATAAAAGATAAATTTGGATAATGGAATTGAAAACCCCAGCATAGGAAAACCTTTTAAAATTAGTAAAAAACAAAACTTTAGAACACGTTTAATGTTTTCCATTAAAAAAAAACTAAACTCATGGAATGAGTTTGTAAAATGGTTTACTAAAAAGTCGTTGGGGAAACCCAATTTCGCATTGGTGGGGTAAAAACCCGACGTAGTGCAATGTAAAAGCCTCGAAAGGGGGGACCTTTTTTGTTTACGGTAACTCCTACCCCGGGGTTAAGTAATGTTAAGTTAGTTTTAAGTAAATTTTTTCCCGAAAAACCTTTAAAAAACTCGGTAAAGAAAATTTTTAAAAAATGAACTTTTTTGGTGAGTTTTACCATAAACTACAATTTATTAAGGGATATCTCCCGTCTGTGTAAAAAAATACCGTCCCTTTTTCTGAGGTGAGGGCGGGCTAAATTTAAAAAAAAAACGCCCGACGTTCCCCAAGGCCCGCTTTAAAATTGTAAGACCGGCGGTTGCATTTGGGGGTTTTGGGCTAATCCCGTAAGACCTTGAGTCCAGCCCGCCCTCGTAAGGTACGTGTATGTTTGAAGGGTTAAAACTATGGTGGACATTTACCCTTAGGCCCCATTTGTGGGGGGAGAGAAACCCTCAAAAAAAAAAAAAAAACCCCAAAAATTACTGTAAAAAAAATCAAAAAATAAAAAAAAAATTTTTAAAATTTTAAAAACCCCTTTGTGAGTTGTACGTCACATTAAAAAGGCCCTTCTCTAAGAAAATTGATTCTTTATTTAAAGGGGGGCCCCAAATAAATAAAAAAATAAAAAAAAAAAATTAAAAAAAAACCCCAAACCTAAATAATACTGAGAGGTGCTTTTTTGTTTTTTGGGCCAAACCCCCGTATGAGCGAGGTTGGGGTCATTACCTAAAATCCCCTTGGGGGGATCCCAGCCCTCTATCGGGGGGGTTCCCCAAGGGGAAATTTGGGGGCAACCCCCTTCAGTTTTGGGCCTTTAGTTATTTAGGGTAGGGGGAAATTTAAAAACACAAGGGAAAAAAAAATTTGGTTTTTAAAACCAAAACATTAATAAAATTTAAAGGGAAAAAAAGATTTTTAGTAAAAATTGGAAAATTTTTTCCCAATAAAAAAAAAAAAATTTAAAAATCCAAAATTTAAGAAAAAAAAAAAGAAAACATAAAAAATTTTCGGGAAAAAGGTTTTTTTACTAAAAAAAGTTTTTAAAAATTTTTTAAAATTTAAAGGAAGAACCCTCCCAACATATTTATTAAAAAACCCCTTTAAAAAATTTAGTTAAAATGTCAAAAAAAGGGGTTATTTGTGTACAAAATTTTTTAAAATTCCCTAAAAGTTAAAAATTCATTGTCATAACAATAAATTTTGTTTAAACCTTTTTAAAAATTAAAATAGATCTTTTAAATTAAGTTTTGTGTTTCCAAAACAACAAAACCAAAAAAACCAAACAAAAAATTCTTTATAAGACCCCCTTTGGTTTGACCCCCCCCCTATCAAACTTAAAAAAACCCCTCTGATACCCATTTCCCTTAAAACTTTAAACAAAAAACCTGTGAAAATTCCCAAATAAACCAAACCCACACTTTACCAAAATTCCCCAACCCCCTCCCTCGCCAACGATTTTTTAAAGGACACCCCCTACAACCATCTTAAAAAAAATCCTAAGATCCCCCACCCACCTTTTAAAAAACTATTTTTTCTATAATCAGGGTTAAAAAAAATAACATTTTACACTGAAAGAAAAGGTTTAAATATAGCAAAAAAACCAAAAGTTTTAAAATAAAATTCTGTTTTCCAAAAAAATTTATGAAAAAAAAGTTAGGGTTAAAAACAATAAACCTAAAAAAAGGGGGTTTTTTTTTAAAAAAATGAACATGAAAATTTTAGGGTTGAAAACACCCGAAAAGTTCAGTTAAAATTAACAAAACACAAAAAATGGGAATTTTTTGTGTATGTTTTTTTTAAACAACTTTTCGAAAAGTAAGGTTTAAAAAATTTTCAACCTTCGGTTGATTTAACTTATTTTTTTCTGATTTTTAAATAAATAACTTTTTTATTTTCTTTTTTTTAACCTAATTTTTTTCTATGTTCATTGTTTTTAAAACCTTTAACTTTTTTTTCCAATTTCTGGAAAAAACCCGGGAATTTTTAGGAAAAAATTTTTGGTTTTAGCTATTTTAAAACCCTATCTTACAGTGAAATTAATGTTATTTTTTAAACATGAAAATGAAGAAATAGTTTTTTTTAAATGGTGGATGGGTATTTTCAAAGGATTTTTGTCTGAAAGGTTTGATTTGGGGGGTTGGTAGGGGTTCCAAAGGGAAAACGAGTGTGCAGAGGTAGGTTTGGGGTTTGGGTTTCTATTAAAAAATTTATGTGTGTTTGGTGATTGAGTGGAATTTCACGGGTTTTTTAATGTAATTTTCAAGGGAAATTGGTGTATCAGAGGTGTGAAATTTTAAATTAGGTGGGTGGCAACCAAAAATTCTTATATGTAGGTTTGGTTTGGTTTTTTTGGGGTTTTGTTTTGGCACAAACAAAATTTTTATAAAAAATTTATTAGAAAATTTTTAAAAGGTTTAGAACAAAAAATCATTGTTTTTCCCAAGAATTTTAATGTTTTTAAAGGGAATTATAACATTTTTTTAAACAAAAAAAACCCTATTTTTTGGGACTTTTTTAAACAAAATTTTTTTAAGGGGTTTTGGAGGGTACTTTTTGAAAGGTTTTTCCCTTTGATTTAAAAACATTTTTCAACACATTTTTTATGTAAAATGCTCTTTTTCTGAAATTTGTAAAAAAACTTTGATTTTTTTCTTTTTTTTTGGGATTGTTTTTTACTCTTTTTTTAGAAATAAATTTTAAAAAATTTTATAAAAATTTTCTCGTAGATTTTTAAAAATTTTTTTGTTTTAAACCTTTTTTTTCACGGGAGAAATTTAATTCCCACAAACCCTAAAAAAAAGGGTGAAGGAAAAAAGAAGGGCTTTGGCCCAAACCCCAAGGGACGCCCCCGTAGGGACGGTATCCCCCCAAAGGGTTATTTTATTTTAAAATGACCCCCCAAACCCGCTAAAATCGGTGGTACCAACCAACAAAAGGAACCTTCCCAGTAATTTTTTTATTATGGTTTTTTTTAATTTTTTTTTTTATTTTTTGTATTTTTTTGGGCCCCTTGTAAGTAAAAAATCACTTTACTTAGGAAGCCTTTAAATGTAAATTAAAGACCAAAAAGGGGGTTTTTAATTTTATAAATTTTTTTTTTAATTTTTTGTTCTTTTTTTTTACGTGGGTTTTTGTGTTTTTTTTTTTTTTTGTAGGTTATCTCCCTCAACATGGGCCCTCGGATACTGCCCAAAGGCCATGAGTGTAACTTTCAAAAATACACAAACCTTACGGGGGCCCGGACTTCACTCAAGGTTTAGGGGGATTACCAAACCCCAAAGTGCGGGCCCGCTCGGTTTACACTTTTTTAAAGGGTTGTTTTAAGAAAACCCCGTCGGGCGTTTTTTAAAAAAATTTTTGACCCCCCCCTCACCTCGGGGGAAATTTTTTATACACAGAGTGGAGTTTATCCTTTAAAAAAAATTTTGGGTATTTTTAAAAACCACAAAAGTTTTCTTATTATAACAAAATTTTAAAATTTTTTACAGTTTGTTTTTTAAAGGTTGACGGGTAAAAGAGTTTACTTAAAACAAACCCTAACTTCTTCACGGGGCGTAGGAGTTACCGAAACCCAAGAAGAAGGTCCGCCCAGAAACGGGGTTTTTTTAAATTTGCACTTCGGTGGTTTTTGACCCCAACCCAATTTCCCGAAAAATTTGGGTTTCAAAGGGAATGTTAGTAAAGTGTTAAAAATTCTCTTCCCAGTGAGTTTTAGTTTTTTTTTTAAAAGGGAAATAAAGTTGTGTTCTAAATTTTCTTTTTAAAATTTAAAATTTTTGTCCGTATTTAGTGTCTCAATTCCATTATCCAAGATTTATTTTTATCGTCAAAAGGGGAAATTGAAAATTTTAAAAATTTTTTTGGGTGAAAATTTTTTGTTTTTCATAGGTTTTAGAGTGGATGTTTTTTTTAACAAAATTTTTTAAAAAGACGTTTTTTAAAAATTTCATTTTTTTAATTTTTTTTTTTATTGCGAGGGGGGGACGTTTTTGGGCTACCTTTTTTTCCCTCAAGTTTAGAATTTAAACGGATTTAGATTTCGCTCTCAACCCAAAATTTTTTCCCCTTAGCCGGTTTGAGTTTATTTCTTTTAAAATTTTCTAATCTTTTTTTTTTTTCTACACTGTAGAAATTGGGGGCTTTTTTGGATACCCCCGGAGTTTTAAAAAAAAGGTGAAAAATTCGTTTTTCATATTGTGTAAACTTGGGGGAGAAAATAGTTGTAGAATTTTTAGTCGGGGGCATATAAAAGTTTTATTTTTTTCCCATATTTTGCAATTCCCCAAGTTGTATTGAAAGTTTTTACATTATTAAATTTTAAAAATTTTCCAGTACTGAAAATTTCCAAAAAAAAGGGGTTCTGTTTGGGAAAAATTGTTTGTTTTTTTAAACCCAAATCCCGCGAAAACTTTTGAAATGCGAAAAAATTTTTTTTTAAGTTTTGGGCCCTAGTTTTCCCTTTTTTAAACCCAAATTGTTTTCGTTATTTACAAAGTTTAAACATTTTACGCGAAAAAAATTTTTTCCCCAATGTTTTCCCCTTTCGTAGCGTTTTTTCTTTAACCTTAAAAAATCTTTTTCAAAAAAAATTTTTTGGCTTAAAATTTCTTTTTTGAAATTAAAATTGAAAAAAGGGGGCAAACCCAAAAAGGCAGACTTTTTAAAAAAATTTAGAGCTCTGGAATTTTGGTCGGGAAAAAAACCAAGCCCAATTTGTAAGAAAAGTTTTAGAGTTTTGTAGTGTAAAACGTACTTGGGTTTTTTGTCCACAAGTTTTAGTTAGTAAGTTTTTCAGTCTTTGGAGGTTTAAAGTCGGGGAAATGAAGTAGGTTTAAGTAGGGGGAAAAGGGCATGTCGTCTTAACTATTTTTTCGTTGGGGGGTAGTGGAAAGTCAAAAAGTGGGGTTGGGGAAAATTTGGAAGGGAAGGAAAAGGGTCAATTTTCAAAAATTGTAACCGGTGTCGGAGCCCGTCGGGTACTTTTTTTAATGTCAATGTCCGTGGGGCCCGACCCATTTAAAAATTTGACTCGGGGAGCCCTTTTGAAAAATTTGTCCGTAAAAAATTATCCAGTCTAGGTAAAGAAAAGAAATTAGTGGGTTTTTTTGTTGTCAAATCGGGGAAAAGGTAAGGGTTGTTGGCCTGGGCTTACCGGTTGGGTATAAGGGAGACCCCCCCCCCCGGAAACCCCAATCCCCTCAAAAGAGGTGTGGCCAATTCGGGTGAGTAGTTCAAGACGATTTTCTGTAAATTTTCAGCATGGTTTTTCCAAATGCAAAGGTGGGGGGAAAGGGTAGACTTTTCCCAGGGGCCCAAATTTACCGTAGTAAGTCATAGGGTTGTTCAAAATTTTAAAACAGTCGCAAGTAATATTTCGTTTTTTTTGGGGAAAAAAGGTTAAAGGCGTGATATTGTTTTCAAAAGTGGTAATCCCCAAAAGGTTGACCCACGGGCCCTGTGCGTGTGGGGAGTAATCGTAAAGGTAAAGGCTTTTTTGGTCAGGTCTTTGAAGAACGCCCCCCTTTTGGGGAGGCTTTTCAGTTTCTTTAAAATTTTTGATTTGTCGTCATGAAAATTTGTAGGGAAAGCGCCTTTTTAGTAGTAAGTCTTTTTGGTAAAACACTCCCCCAAAAATTTTGAATTTTGATGCCCCGTCAGAAAAAAATTTTGGACCGAGTGTGTCCAAAGAAGCTTTTAAGGGGAATTTGGGGTTTGAGTCCAAAAATGAAAAAAATTAAGGGTGACTAAAATGTCCCGTTCGCTAGTAGTGCGATACATGAAAGTTTTTCTTTTTGAATTTACCTAACCCGGGAAACAAGGGGTTTGGCCCAGTCAAAACCCTCTGGGTTAGGGAAAAAGACGGGATGGGGGTTTTTGGGGAACTTTATAAAATAAATTTACATTTTGGGGGCGGGTCCAAGAACCCCCCCGGGTTAGGTGTTTTTTGATTACCCTTTTGTACCCCTTTTTAAAAAGGTTTTTGAAAAAAGGTGCCAGGTGGTAAAATTTTTGGAAAATAATTTGTCTTTGGGAGAAAAAATTTTGATAGGAAAATTTTTTTTTGATTTGGGAAAGAGTTCCGCAGACTCTGCAATCAAACAATTTGAAAAAAACAAAAAGTTCCGGGGCCGTATAGACTTTAGGTTGTTTTACGGGTTTGCCTTTTACTATCAATGTTACGTAAAAAAAAGGCCAGGGGGGAGGGTGGGGCATGTTGGTAGTGTGGGACAGGGGATGGATTTAATTGTAGGGGGGGATGGGTACGAAAAAGTTTAAAAATTTCAAATTTTATGTAAATGGAAACTTTGTGAGTTAGTTTTAAATATTTGTAAAAGACATTTTTTTTTTTGGGTCACCCATCGGTAGTTTGCTTTTTTTGGCCCCCAAAGAGGTTTAACACGAGGTAAGGGGTTTAGTAAGAAATTTTTTAAATTCCCAAATCTGTGTAACGTATCAATTTGTATATCCCTTTTATTATGTTTGTCAAGTGAGAAAAAAGATTGGGGGAATTTTTAGTGATCAGGCAGTATTGGGTGGCGTGTCAGAAGGTCAACGGGTAAAAAATTTGATGTGGTGAATTCTAAATTTTTTCTTTTTATTCTTTGAGGGTAAATTTTCCTGTTTTTCAAAAACCAAAATTTTTTTACAGAAAAGGCGGGGGTTCTTTTTTTTAAAATTTTCGAGATCTGAAATTTTAAAGGAAAAGGGAAAACCCAGACATGTTTTAATTTAAATTTTAAAATTTTTTTTGGAAATAGTTCCGCCCTATTTGGGTTGGGGGAAAAACAATTGGGAAAGTAAGAGAACAGGAAACATTTATTGTCGTCTTCAAAATATTTTAATTCCTTTATTGGGGGGAAAAATTTTTTTTGGGGTTTAAAGGTATTGGGAAAGGCTTTCCCAAAGGTTGATATTTAAAAATTTAAAAAAAAAAGTTAGGGGGGAAAAACGTTTTTATTACCCCCCCATCCCTTTTGATTTAACCCATTCCCACGTTTCAAAAAATTTTGTCTGTACCCCTAGAGTTTGTAATTAAAAATGGGAAAGGGTAGCAAAGGACGAGTTTTTCCCGGTAAAAAGAAGGGTGTTGTTGTGATTTCTTTTTTTTTTTAAATTGTTTTGGAAATTTTAATCTGGACGCGACATACCTTTTAATTTCCCCCACCCGGTTTGGGGGGTTTAAATTTAATGGGAAACATAAATTTTATTTTTATGTTCATTTTAAAACGGAAGGGGGGTCTTTCCCTGTGGTTAAAAACCGGGGGGGAAATTTGGTGACAAAGGTTGTCGAATATGGAAAAAGGTTTCCCATTTTTAAACAAAATTAAATGGGAAAGAAAAAAAAGGGTGGAAAATTTGGAATTTATTTTTTTTACTTTAAAATACGTACAGAAAAAGGGGGTTTCCCCAAAAATTCCCAAAAATTTAAATTTTTTGGTAGGAGAAAAGTGAAGACCGTTGATCAGTAGAGGCAAGAGCAGAAGGGAAAAAAATTGTTTGGGTTTTTCCCCTTTTTAAAAAGGGGAAAGGAATTTGAGGGCAATTAGGTAAAGGCCTTTTTCAGAATAAAAATTCCGTTTACTAATCCCATTTTAGTTTCCCAAAACATGAAACTTGATTACGTCATCCGGGTGTAGATTTTTTTTCAAAATGAGAAAAAGGGGATACCCAAATCAGGGTAGCTTTATGGGGGGCCATGCGCCCAGCCCTGAAAGGGAGGGGTGAAGGGGTTTACGAAGGTAGTCGTCGGAAGTACACAAAAAGAAATTTTATATAGTCAAAAGAAAATTGGTACCATTTTTTGCATTTTATAAAAAGTATGGGGAGGGGGGAAGGGGTGCTTTTTTGTATAGTATCCGGGGGAAAATTTGGGGGGGGAATTTTCCCATGGGATTTCCCCTTTCCCGAAGGCGATTTTCCGAAAGGATGTCGATTTTTGCCCCAGGTGCGCTGGTCACGTAGCAATTGCTTTTTATTATAGGTAAATTTTATTTAAAAAGGGTGTGCGCATGCGCGCCCGACCAGCAGACGACGCGTACGAAGGTAGCCGACGGTCGCCGGAAGTACCCGAAGGGAAAGGTCGCCATATTGGATGAGGAATTTTGGGAGGGAATTTTGAAGAGGGAAAGACGTTTATATTGGACAAAAAAGTTCATTTTATATAGTAATAACATGGAAAAAAGACGTCATATTGGGACAAAAAAAGTGCATTTTATATAGTATATTAACATGGAAAAAGATGCCATATTGGACAAAAAAAAGTGAATTTTATATAGTATAACATGGAAAAAGATGCCATATTGGACAAAAAAAGTGCATTTTTATATAGTATAACATGGAAAAAGATGCCATATTGGACAAAAAAGTGAATTTTATATAGTATAACATGGAAAAAGATGTCATATTGGACATAAAAAGTGCATTTTATATAGTATAACATGGAAAAAGATCATATGGACAAAAAAAGTGAATTTTATATAGTATAACATGGAAAAAGATGCCATATTGGACAATAAAAGTGCATTTTATATAGTATAACATGGAAAAAGATGCCATATTGGACAAAAAAAGTGAATTTATATAGTATAACATGGTCAACAGTGAATTTTATATAGTATAACATGGAAAAAGTTAGGTTAAGACTGTATTTTATATAGTATAACAAGGTTAACAGTGAATTTCATATAGTATGATGTGGGAATTTGGAGGGAAATTTGGGAATTTGGAGGAAAATCGGGAAAATTGGGGGAAAAGTAAGGTAATTTCGGGAAAATCGGGAATTTGGGGGAAAATCGGGAATTTTGGGGAATTCCGGGAAAAGCGTGGGAAATTTGGGAATTTGGCGGGAAATTTGAGGTTAGGAAAAGTGAGGTTAGGAAATTTGGCGGGAATTTGAGGTTAGGAAAAGTGAGGTTAGAAAATTTGGCGGGAAATGGGCGCCGCCATCTTGGATCCGGTCACGTGACCCGAAGATACCCGAAGGTGGTCGCCATCTTGGAAAATCGACCCGAAGATACCCGAAAGTGAGTCTATTTCGCCCACCGATCTACTACTGGGTAAAAGTGAGCCTAAAACCAGCACCAATCTACTACTCATCGATTAGGTGATTAAATCGACTGTTGTACTCAATCATTAATTTTTTCATATTCGGTAATTATTTAAAAATTAATTGTTTTCAAATCCAATCAATTACTCCCATTTCAATTATGAAATTAATCTGCAAATATTCCAGGAATATACGATATAATATAGTGAAATATAAAAAAATGTGACATTATTTATTTCTGTGACAAAATAGATATTGAAATAGGCCTATGATATTTATATAGAATAATACTGGGCAAAATATAAAACCCAGGTGAGATTCAAATTTCATGATAGGGTTAGAAAAAATCATAACAAGCCACTAATTTACTTCTATACAAGATAAAAATAGCTTTCATCTTATGGCCTGATTCAGACTATCTATGTATAGGCATTTAATTTAAAATAGCATTATTTTTCATTTTATAATAAACTTCTGTTTTACTATTACTGTCTGTAACATTAACATATTATTTGGTTCCAAGTAATTGCATGATTGTTTGTAAAATATTTCATTGTTTGGTGAATGGTCAGTTTTCATTTTTTTCGGAATCATGAAGAGTTGTGAGTCTTATTACTTCTTGAGAAAAACAATCTCAATGTCAATTGAAATTGGTTAGGAAATATTATCGTGATAGAATATAACTAGACTACTGATTATTTAGATTCAATTTTCATTATTTTAATCAGGTTGAAATTATTGTAAATTTTGTTTATGTCCCCCTTTCAAAAATTCGGTTCTATAACATTGATTGAATCAGACCATTGTAAAAAGTATGTCTAAGGCGAATATAATTAAAGTTATCATATCTGTTTTTCATACACGTTTCTATTATTTTACTAGATGTGAAAGTATGGATAAACTGCAATTTATTTATATTTTAAATTTCTCTGGTAAAGACACTCTGGAATTACACTGGTAAAATTTCACAAGTAGCGTGACCAGCAATAACATTAGAAATAACTAATTTTAAGTAACTACAGAGTCTAAATAATAACAAAATAAACTAAAGCCGCACTCTGTGGCGTTTTTAATTATAACAGAACAAACAATGCCAAGAACTAACAAAACTATATAAACGATATCTTCAGGTTAAAGAACACAAATAAGTCCAAGTGGGACGCGTCACAAATTAATTAAAACTTAACAAACACAATTCACACACGAGGAAAACAACGAATATTAAAACTTTCGGTAGGCCTACCACACACATTTCACTGTCCACGGCCGTGACAAGGAAGGATCTATGTATAGTAAAATCAATGCTACAATTCGTTAATTTTAAAGCTGCGATTTATATTTGGATAAATATCCAAGTCATGATTGTATATTAACTGATAAAAAATATGTAAAGTGACTGTATTTTGTGGGGACACACTGTAACTAAGTGATCCATTGTATGAATGAATCCCCGCAATCATATGACTGATCTAGTGTCAATTCCCATTTATACTTCCAGTAATTGCATCTGCCAACGCCAGTTCGGAACGTATTCAAGAGTGTCCACTCCCTAAGAGGGAGGTTCATCACACGTACGTTCAATTGACGGATCGTTAATAAGAAACTAATAAGTTAATCGTCAAAAATTTAGATCAACAAATCTTATCCGATTTCGATTTGATAGTTGGTAGACAGTGCTACCTAGTGGTAATAACATAAACCACTAGCGAGTGAGAGGCAGCGCTACTTGTGGCAATTTAAGGTACTGCATAGAACTTTTGACTAGTATTCTTGCTAGCTGTTTACAACATTGCCACTAGGTAGGACTAGCAGTTACAATAGCAATACTCAATCAAACTAATTGAAATTACATAAATTTATTGTTTTTTAGTAAATTAACTATCCTGTTTTTAGTGTATAAAATTATAATAATAAACTTTGCTTACTTTTGTCCAAACAACTTAGGTTTACAAATGAACTATGCTTATTTTATGTATTTTAACACACTACCGTCTCAGCTATAAATTATTTCGTTTATTAATATATATATAATTACTGCCCCATAGGGCTACTTTTCAATTAACAGTTTCCCGGGTCCAATCCCATTATATTTATGCAGTTTCTTGAGTTTCTTGATGATTCAATCACTTAAAGGCTTAACTGAATTGTTCATGAAACCTGTGGGATCAAATTCAGCTCATGATTAGTGATGGGAAGTAGCAGTGAGTTTTCACTCACAGTGATTACTGCTACTGCTACTTTCCAATCACAGTGATTTCTAACTGCTACTTTCAATCACAGTGATTGAAATTGCCAAACTACATGGTTTTAGTGTATATAAATCAATGTAGGCCTAAATGTTATCTTACTTAAATAAAAAATGTATTGTCATTAACCTGTACAATCAATAGACAAAAACAATCCTACTAACTAACAAGTTTATAATTATTTGGTTAGCCCACAACAAGGTTGCACTCGTATATTCACACATCTTAAATGTTAACATGTTAAATACTTACATCTAGGCTACTTAATTAATAACTAGAAAACATTTGTAACAATACATTAAACACCAATGAATGAAACAAGTAAATCAAGGAACTCAAAATATTACATTTACACACATATAAAGATGACAAGAGATAATACATCATTAAATTAAGACTAAAAGTAAAGTTAAACAAAACAATAAGTAAGAAAAAATGAACAGGTGGGTGAATCAGTCACGACGCTATACACCATTCTGTCGGACAGACAGCAGGCAGCGCGCGCAGTGTCGAATATTTTCGCCCAATCACTTCACGTCAATCACTTCGTTCCGTGGACGGTGATTTGGATCGACTGGAGTGACTGACTCACCGTCCGTGGTCCGTGATTGAGTTTGACTAACAGTGATTGAATCACAGGATGTGAATCACGCTGCGACTGCGATCGCGGTAGAGGGTTGGCTGAGATACTAGAACTGCTACTTTTGGCCAGTCACTGTGAGTGATCACTGTGACTTTTTCAATCACAGTGAAAAGTAGCAGTTCTTCAAATCACTACCCATCTCTACTCATGATTATAGTACCATAGACATAATAGAAGGTCTATGATAGTACACACTACACAGGGAAATTAGTTTCATGTTCTATCCGATGCTAATTTTGATTTTTGGTCAGTGGGAAATAGGGATGGGAAATGTAGTTCATCAGACGGAGTTACAGTAGAATCACTTTAACAAAAATCGCCTCGCGCAGGTTGCGTGGCGGCGGTAGTGTCTGTGGAGGGGAGTGAGGAGCGGAGCGGAAACAACAATGCGCTACTAGCCTGGCTGCGTATTTTCGGCTAGTCAATGGTGGTGCAGTGACACGGAGCAATAAAACAATAGGCGTGGCCAGCCGTCGAGGAGCGGTGAAGTCCACATTCCAATCCCTTCCGCTGCAAATTAGCCCTTCAACGAAATGAACAACACATTGGACTGCCCCAAAATAATCGCATATGGTATATATTCAACGATAATGGTAAAGTTTGGTGAATTATTTTGTTGAAAAAAAAACTTTCCATCAATTAACCAACAGAAAGATTGTATTATGTACTAATTTTTAATTTTCTGTTATGTTTATTATTACGGTTTAATCTGAGTAAATTATTTCATTGATATGTTTTCAGTTTAGATTAAACTAACTTAATTTTACTGAAATAATGAGCGACAAACCTAAACATATTTCTAATAACTTGAATTAATAATTTACTCTAATAATTAACATTGTGTCACTAAAGAAAATTTGGAATTTAAACGATATTAACTCACATGTTAATATTTCGTTCCTGGTCTAAAATTGGTCGAAAGACAGTTCCCTCTCGGTTCCCATGTCTTCAACTCCGCTCATGGCTCCATCTCCATCACTGAAGCTAACGTCATTGGTGCCACCTCCATCTTCGCCGTTACCACTGGCACATAAACTATCACAGTCACTGTCACTGTCTTCATCTAAGTTTATGATAAAACGTTCTGTCACATTGTCCAGCATCCCTTCGGCTGCAATGTACTCGTCCTCTACCTTTTCTACGTGTGAACATCGGGATTTCCATTCTTCTTGAGTTATGGAGTTGAACTTTTCCAAAGCAAGTTGTGTTACAGAATCTATTGTAAATTTGATATTTGTCTTTTTAATGTGTGACTTGACTGTGGCCCATATCATTTCAATCGGGTTCAAGTCAGGGTGATAAGGAGGAAGTCTAAGTACTGTATGGCCGGCTGCTGCTAAGATATGATCTGTCTTGTAGGTTACGAATTTTGGTTTGTGTTGTTTTATGAGGTCGTACAATTCGGGTTTTAGTAGATTCGAAGTATAATGAATCCCTCGCTCAGACAACCATCTCATCATATCAGCTTTCAACGAGGACGAAGTCGGTGCTGGGTTTATTTGTTCCCGGTGGTAGGGAGCATTATCAATCACAACCACGCTATTTGTTGGTAAATTTGGTATTAACTTTTCTTCTAACCATTTAGTATAATTATTTTTATTCATGTCGTCATGGTAATCGCCTTTCTTCATTCCAGACTTAAACATTAAGAGAGCACCTGGAATAAAGCCCATTTCCCCGCCAGCATGAATCACAATTACTCTCTGTCCCTTGCCCACTGGTTTTTTTAATCCGTCCGATTCACTTTCAGTCCATGATTTTTCGGAAGAGGAAGAACTATGAAAGTATGTCTCATCATTGTAAACGATCGGACGATTTTCTTCACGGTACTCTTTTATCTTACGCAAGTATTTTAATCTAGCTAATCTAATGTCGGATTTTTCAATCAACAATTTTCTGTTAGTTTCCGTTTTTTTCCATCTAAATCCGAGATTGCGAACTACTTTCCTCAGACTTGTTATTCCACCCGAAAAGTTAATTCTTTTTTCAAGAACCCGAAGGATTCCTTTCAAAGTGGGCCTCTCTCCCTCTAATATGTGAAAATTGTTAATTGTCCGTCGCACAACTCACAAATCAAAATTGTCCAAACCCGTTATTGGACTTTTCTTAGGTCTGTTTTTCCTTGGCGTTACGAACTTCTTTTCTTGTCCGGGTGACTGGGCAGCTTCCTTGACGATTTTATATGCAGAACTATGGGATATTCCACATGCTTCTGCCACTTCTGAGAGCAACTTCTTCTCCGATAAATCTTCATTTTTCTTCTTTAAATAACTATATACATTGTAAATAATACTTCGCGTATGACTATGAATAAAAGGTCTTTTTTTATTTGATTTACTAGTACTACTACCCGGCTGCACATTCATTATGCTCCAGAAACTATATATACTATGCACTAAACGATTACGACACTAAACACTCATTTACAAAACTAAAAAATTAAAACTAATATAAATTTCGTGACACTAAACGTTAAAGCTAATGTTTTTAGAACCGCGCGTAGTACTCTGTCAGCCAGCGAACCTACGAGAAACTGCAGGGAATGACTGAGCTGTTACGTGCCAGCGCATGCGCATTGGCGACGTCTTCCACTGCGCACACATCGGACCGATTTTTCACAAGATGATTTACCTTGTAGTTCACTCCGGAGTTATAATGACTCGGAACTAGTTCCGCGGAGTAGTTCCAACTCCGAACGTCGTTCCAGTTCAACGTGGAGCGAAGCTCAAGAGAGTCGCTCCGAGTGGATGCGCGCGCATCACGTACTTCACTCCTTTGTTTTGATCGTTCCAACAACTCCGGAACTATGTTAGTTCCATGGAGTGGGGAGAGATACGTCGACACTGCAGCCGCTCTAACAGTGGTTGCGCGCGCATCTCGTTCTCACTCCTTTCTGTTGATAGTTCCAAAAAGATAGAAACTAACATATGATTTTTAGGTTATATCCAGCTAACGATTTGATTTGTGTATTTTATTTAATTATTTTACAAAGAAAAAGTATGGATGTCCTTAGGAATTTTCCAGCAGAAAGTAAAGTATTGTATATTTTATATGCGTATATTTATGACATATAATACTCATTTATTCTAGTTCCGAAATGAACTAGTTCCACACTAGCACTCGGAGTTGGAGCTGTAACTCCTTAACCGGAGTAGTTCCTTTGTTGTCGTTCACTCCGGAGTTACCCATCTCTAGTGGGAAATCTTCGAAAGACACTTCCAGCTAGTAGTGGGAGTTTTATCCAATAAAAACCACCCCGACAC